>JARJCV010000750.1:0-13926 GCA_029281435.1 Mycena haematopus
TGTGTCTAGGACCCTAAAATGTAACGATTCGGCTTATCTAAAACTGTCATGATGGGATCATGTCCTCGTGCCTCTCAAGTTTTGATGCCTACGTAAAGCACTCCCTTGTAGATTCTCATCCATAGCAGATAAAATCACTGTAAAATTCAAGGAGTCAACATAAACACAAAAAACTGGATCTGTGTGCAAAAATTACTGAAAGCCATGTTGTTCGGTCGTTTGCCAAATTAATACAGTCAAGTTACGACTAAGACTCGGAGTAGCTTGGATTTTGTTTGAATTTGACTGCTTGTTTTTTTTTAACAATAGTTAACGACTGCTAATAGATATCATAGTAATTACTAGCTTCTTATCTGTTTGTGCCCCGCCGCTCGCCGGCCATCCACTTTCATTAGTTCTTGTTTGCCTAAAATGTGACAATTCGGCTATATAACTTGCCTTAAGGGGATCTGTGGCTTTCGGACTCTTTCGGATCCGTACTGATCCGTACATAACCGATCAGCTGTGCACTGATCGTACTTGCACCTCTTACACGCTCGAGGCCTTGTAAAATCACTGTAAAAAATCCGACAATTTCACGAGAACATGGAGGACTCAAAACCTATTGAAAACCATTGTGCTCGGTCGCTTGCCAAGCAATACAGTCAAGAGCTTGGATTTTCCTTGGATTAGACTGTTTTTTTATATAATGATTTACGACGACCGCTGGTAGATATATTGCCAGTTTCTTATCTGTTTGTGCCCGCCGCTTGTCGGCCATCCACTTTCATTAGCGAACAATCAAATACAAGAATACAATCAAATTGGTCAGCTCCGTTCCTAAGGAACTCAGGTAAATAAGACTAATCTAATCTACCTCGCTAACTCGTCGTATGTATGTATTTTTGTAAAATAAAATGAAAGAAGATGAAACAACTCTGGAGGCAATCGAAGTCGATGAGCACACCGGAGATTGCCAAATAATGGTGCTGATTCCTGCCAAAACCGGATTCATTACCTCAGGTGTCAGATTGAAAAACAGCTGAGTTGAAAATCAAACCAACTGTTGTAGAAGTAGTTCAAATTTCAGTTCAACTTTGGGCTGGACTGTTTTTCAATCTAATACTCTAGGTAATAAATTGAGTTTTGGCAAGAATCAGCTTAACCAATAGTTGGCAATCTTAGACACGACTACGTTTCTCTCTGATCTCCAGGCCCATTTTCTGTACACAACTGAGATTGCCAACTAATGGTTTAGCTGATTCATGCCAAAACCTAATTTATTACCTAAAGTATTGGATTGAAGAACAGACAAGCCAAAAGTTGAACTGAAATTTGAACTGATTCTACAATAATCGGTTTGTTTTTCAACTTAGCTGTTTTTTAATCTGATATCTGAGGTAACGAATCAGGTTTTGGCATGAATCAGCTACACCATTAGTTGGCAATCTCCGGTGTGATGAGCATGCGAGGCAATGCACTTTCTCACGGCAGCCAAGTTGATATGTTGAGTAAATCCTTAGGCCCTGTTCGGGATCCCCAATTATTAGATGGAGGTCCATTTAGTTAAGGTGTCACATCAGGTCACTAGGTCATGGGACCTCCGGAAAAAAGCGGCTCCGCGATTAGGATCGTTGATGTAGATCGTCAAAGATCCCGCTCACTGCTGAGCCGCCCCGCCATAGACGACGACGAGACGTATCTTTGTATTGAAACCACCTACATGGGCACACTCTTCATGTTTCTTCAACAATGTATTTCAGATGAATTTACATATAGCCTGTTTAATTCACTGAGAAGACCAATGGAATGAAGCTAATAAAAATTTTGACGCGGCGGGACTAGTGGTGGGAAAGTTCGGTTCAGATTTCGGTTCGAACTCGAACCGAACCGAACTGAACGCGAAGTTCAGGTTCAAGGTTCGGCCAATGCCCGAACCTGAACCGAAGTTCAGGTTCAGGTTCAGGCCAAAAAATATTTTTTTGAACCTGAACCGAACCCCGAACCGATTGGGCATTTTTTTGACTGATTTTCATCATTTCAGGGTGTATTTTCATCCCATTTGATGTGTAATCCCTCACCAATTGTACAATACAATACTTTAGAGGGTCCTGTAGGCTACAGATGTGTTTCCAGTGAAATATATTACTGTTCTAATTGAAATCAAAGTTCAATATTTTGTCCAAATATATGAGAATTGTACTTTCAAAGCTTCAGACAGTACAGATTACCTCTAGGTAAGGACCAATGATATGGCTGACACTCACCAAGTACCCAATTAAGCTTTGGTTGCCTCAAATTTCGATATTATTCTGTGGGAAAAAATTGTAGGTTCAAACCGAGTTCGAACCTGAACCGAACCTGAACCTGGGTTCAGGTTCAAGGTTCAGCAAATGTCTGAACCTGAACCGAAGTTCAGGTTCGGGGTTCAGAGAAAAGTGCCCCGAACCTGAACCGAACCGAACTTTCCCACCACTAGGCGGGACTGGTGGAGGCGATGAGGACAGGGCGTTGATGCAATATTGATGTTCCATGTCGTGCTCGGGTATAGCCGAAAAGAGCGGTCCAGACCAGCGTGACTGCCCTAAAAGACTCTAAATACTAAATGGACTGTTTGGCGGGGAAAATTATGAAATGGGATTTTAATTTGGGATCCCGAACAGGGCCTTAATCTTGGTGCGCGTTTCGCCAAGCGGAATCGAGTCTCCCTCACCGATGGATTCGTTGTCTATCAAGTCGACACCGGATGCGACTGAAGTGATACCGCAGGTTGTGGACATCCGACAAGGGAATATATGCTCGATGTGCCGGCGTTGCTGCTCTTATCCGGTTTCATTAGGTACGTATGTGACAATCACATCATCCAAAAGATTTTCCCTGGACGACGAGACTCCCGGCGATTTCGACGTTAGCGCTATCTACGATGGCGATGCCGACCTCGACGGCTATGAACCAGCTAGAGACTGGAAATTGTGGAACGCAGTCAAAGCACTCTTGCGTAACCCAAAGATGAGTACCAAGGCTTGGAAGTTTCAACCACACGCGCAGGACAATATTTCTATCTCCACGTTCTGATGGACAGACAGGACCGGAGATGAATCCCGCTCAAACTGATGTCTAATGAGAGAGGAGTTATGACTATTGTCGAGGAAAAGTTCAGCGAGTATTAAACTCACGTTGTACGGGTAAAAGCGCCCGCGACTGAAATTTCGAGTCAACTAGCACATGTACAGAAAGATGTGGAGATGGGAAAGCTGCCTTGACTTCTTACTTTGAAACGACTTCGTCGCACCTGTATCCTTCATTGCTATTCGAAAAAAACGACATAATCCGTGAACCGAAGCAAGAACATGCATCCTGCATGGGGCAATCAATCGCCTAAGTCCCGCTGCTGGTCTTCGAGTCAGAGCGCAAGCCAGCGCCCGTACCGTATCCAGAGTGAGTCGATTGGTACGTTGGCGGAGCAGCGTCGTATCCCGTCGCAGAGGTAGCTGAGACTAGCGTCGGAAACTCCGCTTGGAATAATAAAACAATATGACGTACTGGGTGGATCCTGTGCAGGTGCTGCCGAAGCGCGGGTGCCCCACAGCTGCTGAAATGCCCCGTCAATCTCTGCACGACCTTGTCGTGCGACGTCGTGGTGCTTCTGCTGCCCCTTGTTCTCCCAGTCGTCAATCGCACCGAGGACAGTACCGCGGACGTTCTCTCCGACTCCTGTATGTCGTCTGAGTCCACATACGCGGAATTGAAGATAAAACAAGGAAATACCGCACCGTGCACGATCTGGAAGACATTTCTGCGCCAATACGATCAATATAGTGAAAGGCACTGGTAAGATAAGACTCACCGAAAAGTGGTCAGAATCGTGGATTCGTTGGATCCCGAAGAACTGGTAGGTCTGCTTGCGTGGTTCACGGGGGGAGGGGGAGAATTAGACAAGAGTCTGGTGTTCTCGGATGCGTTATTCTGCGCCATGAGAGGAAGAGGAGGAATCTGAAAGCCCCAATGGTCGATCATTGATGGCGGTCATCAGTTGTCCTGCTGACGGCATCACCCGCGATCACATGACCGAAGTCTCGAGAGGAAACGCGTAACGAGCGAGCGTCCGGACGCGATTCGGCAGCGGTGCATTTGTCAAAGGATCCAAACATCGTGTTAATAACAATGGGGAAGTAAAGGTTTAGTCCGCGGCAGTCAATCGAAACCCTACTTATTATTGCTTTCACTTACGTTGGATGTCCGATGATACAGTATGTAGTAGAATTGCAAGAATTCGTTGGTACTGGTGCGACATGAGTGTTTATCTCAGGCAAGCCTGGAATAAAATTTGAAACAAGTATATACACTTATACTTCTTATCCTTTGTGTTTTGGTCACCCAAATGGGAAAATTGTGACAGGGGAGTGATGCCGCATGCGTGACTCTCTTCTCTCTTCCATGTCGCAGAAGGACGCCGTCACGGTAATGAATGCCGTGGAGTTCACCAAGCTTGCTTGAAGGAAACGCACCTGAACCGTTCCATCCTTCAAACTAACTCGAACCACTGAGCATTTAGCCCCTGGCCCTGACATGCGGCCAAATACTCTTCTTCGGATTACTCTGTACAAATCTCTCGGCGCACTCGGCCGACCTGGCTGTATGTTTCGATGATGATTTGAATTACTCCAGGCGGATTCAATTCGATGGCGCTGGTCGTCGACCCCACTAATGGGCGAAGTGCAGCGAGCGGTCAGGCTATACTTAGTTCCTGGCGTGCGGTGCTACCTCGTCGGTTCCTCCATTTCGTATGTACTCAGGCCGAGTAGCGAAATGGGCTGACTCGAGCTTAAAAGGTATCAGGAGTCGCCAGCGCTCTCCTGGACCCGACCGCCTGACGTACTCCAGATCCCCCCATCCCATTCGCCCTCTCCTCGCCATGGCGGAGCCTCCTCATCATCTGGACCCGTGGTGGACCGATCCGTACGCCGCCGATCTCTCTGACGAGACACCGCTCCTCCCTGTACCCAAGGACGAGTCCGAAACCATCTTTCACGAGGAACTCGTCAACCTGATAAAATCAGGTCTTCCCATTTTCGGGTGCGTTCTCCGAGTCCGCCTCTCAGAGGTCTTATCTTGGCTGATTCACACCATTGTGCAGAACTCACCTCCTGGAGTATAGTCTGATAACGGTCAATTTAATCCTGCTTGTTTTTTATCTCGATTTCTTGCTGACTTCGGTGTCTAAGTAGGCCTCGGTGGTTACCACCGGCCATCTAAGCACCACTGCGTTGGCAGCAGTGACGCTGGGCAGCATGAGCGCTGGGGTCTCCGGATTTTCGATTATTCAAGGTTTATCCAGTGCGTTAGACACAGTCCTTCCGAGCGCCTGGACCTCCCAAGATCCAACGATGGTCGGGGTTTGGACGCATCGTATGGGTGCGTCGCTGGTTTTTCCCGACATCACACTTACTTACCATGGAAGATACGTAGCTGTTGTCATGGGAATATGTTTGCTCGTGCGTATTGTATTCTCCACTGTGAGTTTGGTCGAGACCAACAAGCCGTACAGCCGATGTTCGTAATTTGGTTCGAGTCGGAGCGAATTCTTCTTTGGCTCCGGCAGGATCCCGAGATCGCGCGTTTGGCGGGGATATATCTGCATTGGTCTACTTTGGGGTTACCTGGTATGTCTTTCAGTTTTTGCTCAAGGAAATTCAGACCTCATCAACAAGTATCCCAGCGTACGCCTTCAACTGTGTTTCGAGGCGATACTTTCAGTCTCAAGGTACTTCGTTCTCCCCTCAACCACTACTTCAGACATCGGTTCAAGTGTGTACGCAGGACTATTCGCGGTTCCGACCCAGATAATCATGATAGTTGCCCCGATCAACGCCTTTCTAAACTGGCTGCTTGGTGAGTCGACGTTTCAATGGTGTATATATTCAGCCTCATTCCTTTCTGTCTTTTTGCCACCAGTTCTTGGACCAGCGCCAATTCGCCTCGGATACATAGGGGCGCCCATCGCCACTGCAGGCATGTCTTTCATTCAAGTGTCCTCCCGCGATGTCGTTGTATAAATAAAGCTCAAAACAGTGTCCTTCAATCTGGTCTCCCTGTTGTCCCTCGCCTACGCCGCCTTATTTCTGCCAGAATGGAACCGGTATTATACCACTATATCTTGTTGCCTTCTTCTATTCAACTGCTGTTCGTCCCACAGTTTGAACCAGAAAACCGCATGGCATCCTGTATGCAGGCGGAGCTTCCAAAAGCTCGGAATCCTGGTCCATCTCGGCGGGGCAGGTGTTGGTCCGTGTCTACACCGTGCCGTGCGTTTCAAAATCGCGCTAATAAGTAATCGCTTCCGTATATAGCTCAAATAGCTACACAGTGGTCAGTGAATTCGAGGTTTCTCTGAATTTAGCCAGCTGACACGCACCACAGGTGGGCTTGGGGTATGAATTAACCGTTCCTTTCTTCGTTCCTATGCCTCGCGTCCACTCACGCTTGACGTTACATACATGCAGAACTCGTAGCGCTGGCCGCCTCCCAGTACGTCCCTTCAAACCAGAGGAGCAATTCACTCAACAGAACATCTGCCTGCAGGATCAGCCCCTTGGCGCTAGCAGCCCAGTCAGTTCTCCTCGTCGCAGCATCCACGGCGTTCCAAGCGCCGTTTGCACTCGGCATCGCTTCGTCCGTCCGGTAGGTCACACAATCTTGAATCAATTGTACCCCGTATGATAATATATTCACCAGAATCGGAAATCTCCTCGGTGAAGGACTCGCGAGCCGCGCGAGAGTCGCTACCCATGCGGCCTTCTTTCTCGGGCTGGTTTGCGCCGGGTTGACTTGGTGCGGGTGCATTAATCCTGCTTTTCGTTTCTCTCTCACGCCCGTCCAGCGCCGCATTCCTCCTCTTCCGCCGCTCGTGGGCGCATTTGTTTACCTATGATCCGCGTCAGTGCGCGTTCTTTTCGTTGGAACTGACCATTGACATCACCTATGTGGACAGCGGTTGTAGCCCTGGTTGCAGCGGTGATGCCGCTCGTTGCTTTGTTGCAGTTTTTCGATGCGACTTCGGGGATTATGGGAGGCGTTTTGCGCGCGCGAGGGAAACAAGTACGTTATGCTCTCCGCAGTAGCAGTTATCATCCCCCTTTCTTGCCTACTGCTTACTTGAATCAACCAGGTAACTGGAGCGTTGCTCAATCTCAGGTATGCACTTATCTCATTCATACCCCAGCCGAATGCTGAATTTTTACTCACTCAATTCTCCCTCGAAGTGGCTACTACATCATCGGCCTCCCAATCGGCATGTTCCTCGCGTTCTACCCGAAAACCAAGCTGGGGCTGTACGGGCTGTGGATCGGGCTGATGATTGCGCTGGGGTACGCCGCGTCGTTGGGGATGTGGGTTTGTCTCGCTACGGATTGGGATATGGAGGTGGAGAAGGTGCGCGTGCGGCTCGCGGCGGAGAGGAGGTTGATTGCGGTGGTGCTTGATGAGAGTGCATCGGAGGGCTTGTGAATACGAACGAGACTCGGAACGGTAACAAAGCTAGAAAATCAGATACTAGATACACAGCTCAGCAGACAAACAAAAATGCAAAAAAAAAAACCCGCACGGCTGAACATGCGGATGCCGGGAGTCGAACGGGGCCATTCCAGTCCAAGGGTGTGGTTTCCCGGGGGGCCGACTGCCTTTTTGGGTCACGTCCTTTTTGGGTCACGTCCATGTTTTTCTCCCGTTTGGGACGCTCATGGCCACACAGCCACATAACCTGAATCTGGGCATGTGGCTGTGCGCCTTGGTGCTTATAAAATTGGATTCCGTGGCCTATGCGCCCACCCGACGCGTGATCTGCGGCCCCGCCGTCAATATCCATATTACCTACAACTCTAAACTGGTATCATTGAAGGCAGCCGTGTACCGCACACCACACCCACTTGCTCCCCAATAAGCATGACATGAAGTAGGCCGGACGCTGTGGGGCGAAAAAACGAAAAACAAAATGCGTGATAAGCTTTCGTTGATGCAAGACAAGCACTTATTGAATTGGTTGGCTGGCTGGCAAACTAGATACCGCAATGGTTCAATTATCAATCAGAGTTAGCGTTCTTATGTACTGACAGCGAGTATATAGTCGGGAGAAAAAAATACATCAGTAGCTTGTGGATGGGGATGCCTGGGGTCGAACCCGGAAAGGCCGCTGGCAGCTGTGTACTACACACCACATCCCCTGGTGTTGTTGCCAAGGGGATGCCGATCCGCGAGATCCGCACTACCCCTCGAATTTTTTTTCTCAGCAAAATCCGGGACCCCTCCCCCTCTCCAAAAGAGGAAATTCCCATTTTCGGAAGGTGTTTCCCACGCATACGGAGGCCAGTCCCGCCTGCCCGCTTCCTGTTACACAATAGAAACAGATATTCTGTACCCAAAGCTACTTCCCCTGCATATTAGGCATACCTACTCACCTACAGCATATTTCATGCCTTGCGCACGTATTTACAGTGGAATTGAGGCTGTGCCCATCAATCAATGATGCGGCAACACGGAGTTCTCCGACGTTGTTCGAGAATCTACCTCAAGAATACCCAAGTTTCCTGGGTGTAAGTGGACATGCAGAAGATGATCAGGATATCATAGAAAGACACCAAGTCACTGTTGATGACCGTGCCCAAGTTTGTAGGGGCCCTAGGGGGTGCCCAGCAGGCGGATTTGGTGGTTGATACCACCCAGAATATGTTCCAGTGTCAGGATGCAACATAAAACCATCTAAGAATACCCCAATAAGCCTTCTGTGTTGTAAAACATGGTCTAAACTCAAATTCCAAAAGTTGTCATGAAACTTTTTTTTCACGGCCCAGAGGGGACCCCTCCCCCCCTACCATATAAGGAAATTTCTTATCTCGGAAGCCCCTTGGTTGTTGCATTGTTACTTGGGTGATTCAGTGCATCAGGAAAAACATTTTTACTATGTAAATGTGGCAAAAGTCTTGTACCCCAGTAGGCCCAGTAGCTTTTGGCGGTGGCCTGATAGCACCGGGTAGCTCCCCGTAGCTTTCCCATGCCTATCAATAGCGTTCGTAGCCGTAACCTGCCAATCCATTTCTTTGATAGCCGGGGGACGCGGATCAGTAGCGCCTGATATTACAGCTTCAGCAAAACCACTTACTTTGCCTTCCTTTTGTTATATGGGAGGTACTTTATGTGTCTGGAGTGTTCATGGATTGGAAAAACCTCAGTAATAAGTATTTAGTATAACGACCATTTCTCAAATGTTTCTAAGTCCATTTCAAAGTCCGACGCACTTGTGCAATGCAATTGCGTGATGATTGTTGATCACTGATCACGACATGGTTACGAACGAACGACGTGGTTACGACGTCGTGCCTCTCTTTCTTCCCGCCCCCATCTCTCTTTCTGCTATCTCCTCCTTCCAGCCTCTCGCGCTCTGCATTCATGTTTCAGACAATACTCAATATATCAACATCTCTTCGGGCAACTGTTTCTCCCCTTGCTACCCACACCTCGCCGTCTCCGCCTCGTCTCCTCAAAGACTCAAGTATTCCTCAAGGCTTCAAGATCTCAAGGCTTCAAGCTTACCTCAAGCTCTCTAGTGTGTGTTGTCATGTCCTCAAGCCCTCAATTCGTCGAACTACAATCCCCAAAATTCCTCTGCAAGCCCACTGGCGTCGAGCACCACCTAACCGGCGACTTCTTTAGACTCTTTGGACCAGACCCCCGGCTCGTGTGACCGGCATTTGTGGGAAGGAATCTGCGGGTGGGAACGAGCTAGTATCTCATTTGTGTCCCAGTCTGTGGTGGCTGATGTAGTTCTCTTCATTCAGCCTCAGCCCGTTGGTTCGTCAGTCCGATTTTAGATTGGGGTGCGGATCCTGGATCCGGGGAGGTAACGGTATGGCAGATGCGGGACAGTGCGGGGTGGGCATAGTGTTCTGTGTACATACATGTAACCGTCGTTTAGATTCTGTTATTCATTCTTCCTGCATCGTTTGCAATGCGCTGCAATATAAAATAGATCATCCATCCTCTGTTGCATGATATAGCATCTATACCATGGATAGCTCTGGTAGCTCGCTACTACCAAGGGCTACCAAGAGCTACAAGGAGCTACCAGCTGATGTGTGGCGGCTACGAGCGGCTACGAGACTTTGGCGTGCGGCTATCAAGAGCTACCAAAAGGGGGACTTGGCGATGGGGCTACACGAACTACTTTGGCTACCAAGCGCTACGTATACTTCTCCTTTTTTCCTGATGTGCAGTGCGCACACGCTGGGGATTTATTAGGTGTTCGAGCGCGACTTCTGAAGCTTCGAGCTTCGAAGGCCACTTGGATGACATAGTGGGATGAGTAGATATAGCCGCTGTAATTTGAGTGCATGTGGGTTAGTTGAGAGGGGAGGAGAATGCGCGAAAGGAAAGAGAAGTTGAGTAACGCGTTGCGAGAGGATCATCGACGATCGACGGCTTGGAAATCGAGTTATCGTCGGCGACGCCGGTCACTTCGTTACAGCGATCCGGAACCAGAAGCTGAAAAGACCTTGAACGAAGCAATCAGATGAATCGATGTTTTGGTTCAAAAGTTCAAATCACGTCACGTCAGTGCATCAATCAGATGGCAGAGTTTCATTTGAGTCCACCTCGACTTCCTCCTAACTTCCTCCTCGTTCGTCGATGCATCGGAAGTCTTCTGATTTATCGCCTCGAGTCGTAGCAAGAAGCAAAATACGTTGTAAGTAGTGTCGCCTCGCCAGAACGCAATGTCCACCACCGGCGTCTCGCCCCGCCCAATCTTGGCCCAACCACACCGCCGAGAAATGGTGATACAGCACAGACGAGCTGTATATTGGTGGCAGTCGGCGGGTGCGTTTCTCCCTACGCCTCGTTATTGCCGGCACGTACGCTCGCGTCTGCCACCCCGCGCACACCGGCAGCCTCGTCATCGTCGCCGGCTTCCCGCTCCTCCGGCAGCTGGCTCTGGGAACGCGGCCCGCTTGCGTTTCTGCCTTGCGTCCGCTTGCGCCTTTCGGAGTGCGTCGACTGCGCTTGGGGTTCATCCGCTCGCGCTTTTCGTGTGCATCTGCTCCCTCCTTTGCTATTCGCTCTCGCTCCCGGA
This sequence comes from Mycena haematopus, assembly GCA_029281435.1. NCBI lineage: Eukaryota > Fungi > Basidiomycota > Agaricomycetes > Agaricales > Mycenaceae > Mycena > Mycena haematopus. Next base: position 11,099 of record JARJCV010000750.1, read on the forward strand.
GCGCCCCGGGCCAGCCTGCACATCTTCAGCCTCACCTTCGTTTGGTGGCTCCGGACCCTCGGCATCGTGTCTGCTCGTTCCCGGGGCGTGGGATCTGTATGCGTATGCGGGAAGGGTGGGGCGGGGTGGTGGTTTGTGCAGGGGTGTTTGAATCGACTGAGTTCTCGCCCAGTACGTTCGTTTCTCTCTGGCTAATACGACGTCATTCTCTGCTCATACGACGCTTTTCTCTGCCCATACCAGTCCTTCTCCTCGATGTTCCGACTTCGCGCGATTGTTCGTTCTTTCGCCCCTCTCTTACGATAATATTATGATTCGATTCACCCCCTCGCGATTGGACCATATCTTTATACCTTGCATTCAAGTTTTGCAGCCGGCAGCTGTCTCTTACGACTTTAGACGCTAGCTCGCGTCCGCACTCTTGTTGTGCGTCCGCTGCACTGTTCGGGGTGCATCCGCATCCACTTTCGCCTTCCCTCGGGGTACATCCAGTCCTGCTCGGAGGCTCCCGCTTCTGCGCCCAAGTCTGCGCATCTTCCACCCTCGACTTCATATGATATAGTTCTTGACACGTTGCCGCCGATGCGTCTGCACTGTCCCGGGGAGTGCAAGAGGTACGTGGCCGTTTGGGCCGAGGATTGTCTGGACGAGTTCTCTGCCCGGACGATGTTATTCTTCCCTCAACGTTTCACATTCGCGTTGGTTTGTTCTTCCCCTCTCTCAGGCGATTCGGTTCGATTTGGTTCACCACCTCAGGCCGTATCTTTATGACTCGCACTTCGCGCCGTCAGATGGCTCTGGGTGGCCCGCGCGTGCTTCTGACTGTGTGTTCGATTTCGCTTGCGGCGCGTTCGCGTTCGGGGTGTGTCAGGTCCCGTGCCAGGACCAACCAGATCACGGTACAAATCTCACGGTCAACTCCTCGGATCCGACTTGCAATTCTGTATCGTCCTATTGGACTCTATTGTTTCAAGTTCGTTCTTATTGTTCTTACATCTTCTTCATCTCCGGATGACTCACAATTGGCTTATTGTCTTTATTGTACTTACTGGATCATTCTCGGATTTTAACTTTAGTATAAATACTTAGTATTGTAAAGTAGTAGCCTCAGTTCGAATATCGACTTAGTTGGTTCCCTATTGCCTTCTCCCTCTAGTCTTTGTCTCTTCGGAAATCGGGCCTCGGGCGTATTGACGGGCGCAGCGCACGAGCTGAAGCCAAGCCCGCATCCGGTCGGAACCCGTCTCGGCCGCCGCCGGAATCCGGCGGATCCGGAACACCGCACTTGACAGTATATTCGAACTCACCGTTCATTACGCCCTTTCATGTCCGGAAAGCTCACTGCTGCTCTAAGTACAGAAGAACGTGCAGCCGAGCTTCGCAGGCAACAGAACAATCTTGCTCGCGATTTACGGGCACAGCGCCGTACTCCTTCGGAAACTATAACTCTTCGGGAATTGTCTCCCGCTCCACGTACAAATACCACAATCCCAACCGATCGCACCACCTATAACCAACAACTCCGCGACAATTCCAGTCGCTTCATCCAGGACGCTCACACTATTCGACAAGCGGGGCATATATCAGGCATGGCTACATTCACCACTACACAAACTTACGCTACTGCACCAGAACATGCGGCCGACTCTGTTTCCCAGGGCCGCCGGGGCAGTATTTTTCCGGTAGTCGAGTCCGTACCCCCAATCGCTGTTTTTTCCCGGCACGTATCCCCGGCCACTCAACGCAGACCGCGGCATTCCCGCTCTCCTTCTCGCGGACGTTCCCGCACCACTCGACACTCGGCTAATTCTCCTCCCGTTTCCGCTCCGGCCGCTGGCGGCGGCTCCGGCGGAAATGGTGGAGATGGCGGAAATGGTGGAGATAACGGAAATGGCGGTGACGGAAATCAATCCCATGGTCGCTCACGCAGTAGGTCGCCTCCTAGGGATCGTGCAGGTAACACAGGGCCATCTGGTGGATCACCCCCTAGTGGTGGACCCGGCCGGTCCCGGTGGACCCGGTGGTCCTGGTGGTGGCGGAGGTGGTGGTGGGGGCGGAGGCGGAGGCGTTCCTCCTCGTGGTCCTTCTCCAACGACCCGAGGGCAAATGGAACACTTCGCTGACGCTCTCGGCGCTAGCCTTGGTCAAGCACTCTCGTCCCTAGGTAATGGCGACAAATCTCGTGCCCGCGTACGGGATCCGGACACATTCGACGGCAAGGATCCGGAAAAACTCCGGACGTTCCTCTTCCAAGGCGTCCTCAACTTCCGTGATCGCCCGGCGGCGTTCCGCCTTGACTCCCAGAAGGTGAATTATATGATTTCATACCTTACTGGTGATGCTCTCGGCTGGTTTGAACCCGCCCTCGTAAACCCGGACCCGGACAACATTCCCGCCTGGGTTGACAGCTACGATCACTTCGTCACTGAGCTCCAGCTCAATTTCGGCACATACGATCCCCGCCAGGATGCCGAAAACGAGATCGTCGCGCTCCACATGACTGAAGGCCAGACTATTCAAAAGTATCTGGTACGTTTCAACAAGCTGTCCCAACTTACCGGGTGGAATTCCGTCGCACTCCGCAAAGTCTTCTACGACGGGCTTCCGGAGCGCATCCAGATCAAGCTCCGTGATCTTCCCGGTGGCAAGCCCACCTCGCTCGACCTCCTTAAGGTATCCGCTCAGGCTATCGATGCCTCTCATTGGGAGTGGATTAAAGAGCAGAAACTTCGCCGGTCTCGGAACCCGGCGGCCGGTAAACCCGATCCTCCCCGCAACGACGCTAACAAGTCGGGTCCGTCCGGACCCGGCAAGACTTCTTCCCCGCC
>JARJCV010000751.1:0-13915 GCA_029281435.1 Mycena haematopus
ACGAAGGACTGGAGGGCAAGTAGCGGCGACAGAAACAACCATTTGTGTCTTGCGCGACAAGGCCCTCACGTACCAGGCTCCAGCTTGTATTCACACAAACCGGAAACCGTCGTTCAACAGTCTTCAGGTTGTTTTAGACAAGGGAACAACAACAATAGAGTTAACGTCCAGCCGTTCAGTTGGTAGCCGAGAGGCTTGGGGGAACGCGTCAGCGTCACTGCGCTACTTGGGTGTACGCGTCCAGAATGTCGAAGGTCTGCGGGCATAAACGATGAGCATGGGAACAACGAACCGATCGACCCAAGTCGTTACTAACATGTTCAACATCTGGAAACGAGTTTCTGACCGTTAGAAGCAAGGTTAGAAGGAATTAGAGCAAGGTTAGAGTAGCCGGTGTCTCGATAGATGCGGTTAGAGCCGGGGTCTCTGTAGAGCCTCTTAGAGCGCCGTTTCTCCTTCAAGGCCATCGTGTCTTCTACTTACCTCTATGAAACACCCTTCGTTTCTGTCTCTCTCCACAAGGAACACGCCCTCATATAGAAGACTCCACAACTTGAGCAAAAACCGTCCAGTGTTGCCGACGCACATGCGCTGCTGATTGCTGCCACAACAATGCCAGCGCATACGCACACTCTTTTCCTCCCACCATGACGCTCAAGTCTCAAGAATTCAAGTCTCAAGTCGCCTCCTCCCTCTCAGCGCTGAGGAATTCCTGCTTTCTTTTCAAGGTTTCAACTCTCTTGTCTTCAAGTATCAACTCTTGTCCTCAATGTCCGCAGTCCAAGTTCTCAAGGCCTCAAGTCTTGGTTGGTCTCTACGCTCTGCCTCTCCGCCTCTCTTTCAAGAATGGCTCGGCCAACAACTAGAACTAGACGACTGCGCATTCAAGGTACGCAAACGCACGCACACCGAAGAGCCCGCCGCAATCGTCCTCCCTTACAGTCACGCACGCGTCGCACTGCACGACAATGCAGTCCGTGCAGCAACCACTCACGCTCTTCGCGCTGCACCACTCGCTCAACACCGCGCTTGCGTTGAAGTCCCACCATTCCTCGTACCTCCTCATGCTATGCTTCAGCGACGCGGGCTACTGGGCGGATATGCGGAGCGTGATGGAGCACGGCCTGCAAGTCGAGGCGGCGCTTGTGGATGCGAAGCGGCAGGAGGCGGAGCTCTGTATTCTACGAGTGCATGTAATTTAGTAGAGATTCTGAATTTATCGATTACTGTCTTTTTTTGCGCTGTATTTGGAAAAGCCCTGGGAAGCCCGCCCAGGCCCGATGCCCACTGAAATGATGCGGGCCTCCATCTATGTGGCTCTATAGCCTCTAACGCTCTACTGAGCCAACGCTCTAATGCTCTCTAAGCGGTCTCTAAGCGGCTCTAAGTTATATTCACAGGTGGGGCTTCTAAAATTTAGGGGGGATGTCTGCCACGCCAACGATTCACAAACCTCTATGTGGCTCTATATTGTCAAGTGCGATTCCCAGATGCTCAGCCCGCGGCCCACCTTCGTCGCAACAGTGACAGGACAAGGAGACATGGGACGAGACCAGGTTGACGGCGATCTACTAGTCCACAAAAGCGAATTAAGATTTGTAGGTCACGGAAGGAAGGATAAGACAGGCGACGCAAAGACAATTTCAAAATCGCTCGGTGAATGCAAGCCCTGTGTTTTCGAGCATATAAGTCTCCAAGATCCCGATACCTAGTACATTCAATGTACCTGCAAAGCAACATATCAATCCGCCCGCTGAAAACTTCTCAATCGCTATTTTCCTTCTGCTCCGCCATCATTCGCCTGTACTCCTTCAAATCGAACCAATCCAGCGGCCACCTAAACCACTGAAGGGTTTTGTCAAGCGAGGGGTCCTCCTCGACACCCACCGCAACTCTGGCAGCTTGAATGATGGGATCTTCGGTTGGATGGCGAGCTCGATTGATATCTTCCGCCTCGAAATTGAACATGACGATGAGGCAATATTTATCATATGCTGCAGGGTAGGCCAAGGGTGGCATAGAACTGCAGTTTGGTTCGATTAGACCTGGTACAAAAACATAGCAAGAACGCACTTCAAACCAGGAGCCGGTTTCCATCTACTAGTTACTACACTCGAGTAGTTGCTGCTGTGTACTTTACCCAGCGTTCTATCTCCGATATTCAAGAAGAAATCACGACAGTTGCACACCCACGCCAGTACGTATGTTGGGGTGGGGAGGTTGTTCACGCGGTGACCATCCGGTAGAGGAGGATCGTCTACAGGGCGGCGAAGGGGGAATCTGCAAGCTTATGAGACACTATGCTGACCCATAATACAGACTCACATTTTTGTCGACATGGTGGAGGTTCGAGAGAGAGTGGCGCTTGTCTCTTCAACATGAACGTGATCATTCTTGGTACGCCAAGCGAGGACAAACAAACTTACAAAGAACAAAGACTCCGAATTCTGAACAAGTCAAGAACAATGAGCAAAATAAAAGGTCTCAAGGACAAAGAGAGAAAACAAGTATAAACGATTTTGTTCTTCGTTCGACATCGTTCGCAACATCGACTCTTCCACTGCATTCTCCACCATGGGCAATTCTTTCTCTCGGTGGCTCGAAAACCATCGCTTCCTTGGATTAGCGGTCTGCCACTCCACAACTGCAGACCCACGTCGGCTAGAACACTATAACTATACATACTGGACAGGCGAAATAGCCTCTCTCATTCTTCGCGGGCGACTGGAGTACTGCCTTATCGCACCGCAGTTCCCGATGTATGTTAGCCCCAAGGAGCCACAGGATCCCAATAGCTCCATGGGCTCGGGCAGGACTCAGGCGGACGGCGATGCGGAGGGGGTATATGTCGATATTGCCATAATTATGCCCATCGTCGAGCCTCGAGACCCCCAGGAGTTCGGAGTGCTGCGCATCGCTGGCGAAAGTCTATTCAACTTTTTCACCCGTATTTTGCCTGGGCAGCCCCACCTTTCGCCGCGCTGTCTCTGGGTTTCCGGGTTCGAGGCCGCTCTCCTTGGCGAGCTGAAGCCAATGCCGTCGCGCCATGTTACGGGGATTCAGTCTTTCATGCGGAATTTGACAAGGCTTCTCGGCGAAGCATCTCCCCAGGCGGAGGCTCAGGCTATCTGCCTGTTTTGCTCAGCACGATTTGCGACCCAAGACAAAGTCCTCATACTGGCTGGTGCGGGGGATTATTACAGATTACGCCTGGTCACCCGGGCTTGGTCAGGGGTGGAGCTGGAAGGCTTCAAGACATATAGTCCAAGGATCCTCCAGGCTTTGAAGAACAGGGCAAAGCTACGGTTAAATGTCACTGATGATGGTGACTGGACGGAGGGCAATGTCGCGGGAATGTATGGTCGACCGGAGGAAGTGAAGGAGATGCGAAAGAAGACGAATGGTGTGGAGACGCGTGCCATGCGACAGGCAAACATCCGCGCCCAGCTTGAGCAGGAACGTGCCGAGCTTGAGGAAGAAAAGCGTGCTGAGCTTGAGGAGCTGGAGGAGGAGGAGCGTGCCGAGCAGCAGCAGTATGCTCAGGGTGCCGAGCGTAGAATGCTGCAGGCCCGAGAACGGGCGGACCGCGCGAACACGCGAGCTGAAAAGCGCGAGGAGATACACAAGAAATATTCGGATGCTCTCAACCAACCACCCAGCACCGATAGGACAACTCCTCTTTTCTCCGTCGAAGCACTAAACGCTGCCCACAAGTTGGAGGCAGGCGTCGAGTTCTTCGAGGCGACGCTTCCCGAGGTATTCTTTACCACGAGGGACCCGACGAAGTGGACGGAGTGGACGAGGGTCCTCCAACTCGGTTCGGAGATGTCGGACAAGTACATGATCTGGATCCAGAACTTCATACGTGCCGAGTTCGTGGTACCGGAGCAGAAACGAAGGAAGGATGTACGTTTCCAATCATCCAAGCAGTAGTGTCACGAACGACTGGCAGTAGTCAGTATGTAACATTGTAACGGTTTTGTAGTTTTGTTTTACGACCTGTTTTATGACCGAAGTGAGAGCTACCTTGCAATGTTCTGTCAGTTTGTCGGCGGTCGAACGGACGCAGCACAAATCAACGGCTCGATCCCTCCGCTTCACAAAGCGGATCACCCTAGCATCGCCAACCTCGCCCCGGATCCATTCATCGACCCTGATGTAGATTCTATGCACTGAGACAGCAGTGTCCCGCCCATCTCTCCACTACCCATGCCGCGTCGTACTCCACCGCTCGCAGCTCGATCGTGCCCGAATGCACAAGAGAAGTTCTTCTGCCCGAGTGCCAGCAGCTCTAGCCGGGTCCGTGCGATTGAAAGCTAGCCAGGCTCGCGACGCTGGCCGTACCACTGCACCGGGAGCAACGAATGAAGCACGGCATGAAGAATGTGCGTTCATCCGCCGACAAGCTGAAGGGCCAGTCCTCGCGTACTGGAAAGTTTAAGGCATACAGAACTTCGTATGTAGAACCGCAGCGATAACTTCTTCGATTGTGTAGATCTTGTTCAACGAGAGGTCGCGAGAAGGTTTGGATGAGGGAGGATAAGAGTGAGAGAGAACGAAGACAGAATGTATGGACCTGAGTTCAACTTCGTCGACGACCTGAGCCCTGTACATTGTGCCAGGCGCGGCTGGTGCACATAGTCAGATAGTTAGTGTCTCTGCTCGATCGCCCAATCCCGCTGCTGCGGACCTCTTGGGTCGTAGGACGTCCGTCGACGGTCGTTAATCAAGGGTGAGTAATTACACCTTTGAATGAGCCTCTCCAGGCTGTGTCCACAACACTAACCATTGGCCCCATTCAGCGGCCCACGCCATTCGGAACGGTGCTTCATAATCTTCACATCCTGAAACTTCTTCAACCACGCCTCAATCTGCCCAAAGTCCGTCGTGGTCCCTTCATGGGACATCTCCAATTCCGCCAAGTTGACCCAGATGGGTCCTTCTCGTTCGCCTCCCTCTCTCTGTGCTTGATACCGCCGCAGCACCGCCTTGACCTCTTCGTCATCCACAAGCGGGTCGGCGGCGTCCCGGACGAGGCGCACTTCGAGGCGCGTCGCAACGTCAGGATGCGTAGTCAACGGGCCGAGATTTTTGAGCATGACCAAGACAAGGAAATCCTTGCTCCACGCGCACGGCTGGACCTCGAGCACTTTCAACGCACACTCTGGGCCGGGACGAAGAAAGCGCACTGCAGATCCCAGAGAGCGGCCGCGCGAGCAGATGGGACCGGCGCCAACGAGCCGCACGCGCTCCGCGAAACGCATGATGAAGGGGAAATGGTCGTAGTCGTCGTCATGTTTGTCGCCGTACTCGTGACGCCAGCCATTGTGCAGCGAGGGGCCGCGGATGATATATGTAAAGTCGAGGCGGCGCAATTTGGCAGGAAGCGGCTCAAGTTCGGAGGTGATAAGCTTGCATACACGATATAAAGCCAGAGGAAGATTGAGCCGGCAAGCGGGCAAGGAGGTACGGTAAGGGATTATTTGCACGTAGGTCTGCGTTGGTGGGAAGCAGAAGTTGAGGATTATACCGCGAACCTCTGGCGGGATGTGGAGGAGAGACATGGAATTTCAGTGTCTTCAGCAAGGAATAATCCCGCGCAAAAGCAAAAAGCAAAAGCGAAGAATTGGAACGTGATGCGATCTGTAATCGATGATCGGGCCCGGGCGGCACAGCTCGTACGCAGATATATACTAGCGCGGCCAGCCCGTACACAGCGATAAGTTGCGACTCAATAGTATTCAATTGAGTCTCGAACAGTCATACAAATTTCCATACGCAAACCCACAGTTGGGGAATATATTGAGAAACAAAGAAAAATATAACAAGCAATAAATTGCCAATAAAAGAAATCGGTCTCCATATGGGCATCGGGATGGCTCGAGGGCGAGTGTCGGCGTCAAGAACGAGGGTGACCGAGGCGGACGGACGGAAACGATGAACAACTACACGACCTGAGAAACAAAACGGTCAGTCAGCTTGAGAAAAATATGGCAAGTATCAAGTATCAAGACTCACCACAGCACACAATCTCCGTACCTACCAGAATCGAATCCCGTACCAAAGGCTGTCCATCCGGACGCTTCGCGAGTCGAAAGCGCGTCCACCCCCCGAGACAGCATCGTGATGGATCGGGTCGACCACATACCGCAGCGCGCGACAGAGCTAGGCGTCCCCAGTCGGTGGCTCTTGGTCTTTGCGTTGTAGTCCCCCTGGTGGTGGAATTTGGAGCGGTGGTAAGTAGCTGGTGCTGCGGCTGGTGGCTGACATCTTCTCCGCCAAGAGGCAATGACCGACGCTGCGATGACAGCGGGGCGGCAGGGTTGTCGGGAAGCGGTGTGACGATCCGGAGTCCTCCCTATCCGTCAACGAGGTCTCGGCCATTCATCTATATGTCGCTGGTTATCCGGCTTGAGTTCGAGGCGGGCCACAGGTTCGCAACGTCGAGCGGAGGATCGCGTGTGGGCGGGATGGAGGTGGTCGATGTGATGATGAGACTGGCGTCGCGTCACGGCAACGAACTGCGTCAGCGACAGCGGGGCGACCGAGACATCGCGGCGAGGTGGCCTGGTGCGGCTTAACTTGCAGGAAATCGGTCTATCCGTCGTGAAGCGTTCGACATCGCGTAGGTACGGGCTGGTCTGAGACATCGCAAACGACGAGAAGGTGTAAAGAGACAGAGCGTCAGAGCTTGGAAGATGGTGTCAGCGACGGTACATATACCAAGAAAGTGCGCACCTAATCCCTGCTTTTTAGATGGAGAATGAGGGAGAGAAGAAAAGGGCGAGGGAGCTGAGTTTGGACACAAACGCCCGGCTATTTATACTGTACAAGGGCGGCTGGCGTTTGTGTGGGTTTGTACTCTTATGTTCGTCCTATTTATGGCGCAGCCCATATATGGTTCAGTCATTGCCATATATGGTAGGAGGGCATCTTCGGGGAAAAGCACATGCTTGTTTCACATCTCGCTGGCGAGCAGCAGAAACAGCCGCACGAATGGCTGTGAGTTTGAGGGGTGCAATGAGCAGAGGTTAGAGAAAGGAAGAAAAGAGATACCACCAACATCAAAGTCTCCGGCACGTCCTATTGCAAGTCTGAGAGCCCGCCGGGTTGCGTGGAGTCGCCGGCGAAGAGTAGTCGTAGACGCGTTGCCCTCCACAGCGAGCTGGCGACGGGGGTGGCCCTTCATTGGTGTGGAAGAGAGCTGCATCTATCGCCCGTCAGTAAGTGTAGCACGTCCGAGTTGTTCGTCGAGTCGAAGTTGATGTAGTCAGGGTCGGGTATTCAGCGAGACGATCCGCAAGCCGTATAGCCTCTTCTTGACCGTGTACCCAGAGCAACGCGCTTTGGCGAGCGGTGTCGCACTCTTGGGGAGCCAGTCCTCGGGCTGCACAGACACGAAGTGGTCGTAGTTTCTACGATAGCTGGTCGGCAATGGGTTGTTATTAGAGGTAGTTCCACGCAACGTACCGGCTGAACTGACTGGTAAGCACCTCGTCGAGTATGTGAGGCGCCTGATTGTACCAATCACAGTTACCCAACACAGCGTAGGGACCCCGAGGAGCAGCTCGCGCCTGAATCAGTAGCGTAGCGTGGGTCCAGATGGAAATTCGACAGATACCAGACCTTGAGGCGCTCCCCGCGAGCTTCTTTGCTGCGAAAGGAAGGCTCGGCCTGGGCTTGGTCAACCAGGAGGTCTGGTGAGCGGCGGGGCGAACGAGAGAGAACAGATCACCGTCTCCTTACATGTCGCGATTGTGGCTGAGCGAAGAAAATCAAACATAGGCCGAGAAAAATGTTAAATCCTTTTTATGGAAGATAAGCTAGGTGTAGATCTAGAGTGGACAGCATTAGATTGCAGTGAAAAAGCTAGTCATAGAATGAACATACAGAGAGAGGGTACAGTGTCAGGCAGCAGTTTCAGCCTGTGTCGGACCACCCGCTGAAATTTTCTCAACCACTATTTCCCTCTGATTCCGCCATCATTCGCGCGTACTCCTTTAAAGTGAACCAATCCAGCGGCCACCTGAGCCACTGAAGGGTTTTGTCGAGCGATGGGTCCTCGTCAACACCCACCGCAACTCTCGCAGCTTGAACAACGGGATCTTCGGTTGGATGGCGAGCTCGATTGATATCTTCCGCCTCAGTATTCCACATTACAATGAGGCAAACATTGTCGTAGGGTGCAGGGTAGGCCAAGGGTGGCATGGAACTGCAGTTTTGGTTTGATTAGAGTTTGTACAAAAAACATAGCAAGAACGCACTTCAAACCAGGAGCCGGTTCCCATCTGGTATCGATTACAGTCGAAAAGTTGCAAGAGTTTGCTTTACCCGTTTCGCCTCCAATATTGATGTAAAAATCACGACGCTTGCACACCCACGCCAGCACGTATGCTGGGGTGGGGAGGTTGTCCACGCGGCGACCTTCCGGTAGCGGAGGATCGTCTACAGGGCGGCGACGGGGGAATCTGCAGGCCTATGTATGAGACACTATATTGATCCATAACCATGATGTAGACTCACCTTTTTGTTGACATGATGGTGGTTCGAGAGGAGCCAAGGACAATGCAAGCATGATGACAGTTCTTTGCTTGCTTCGCTCGCAATTCTACTTTGAATGCATGAGAGACGGAATCCCAAAGTTATCCAGGCCGCCGCAACTCTTGTATAGGTTGTGTCAGGTCCTCCGAGTCCACAGAGTCGCAGACATCGCAAGCCTGGGTCACATCAATTACGTGACAGCAAACTCTAGCAAACTTGAGCACAGCAGGCCCCCGGTCACTCCCTATTAGGTCGGTCTGGAATACTGTTCCATTTCATTCAATTCGTATGGTCACAGGTCACAGGCCCGAAAATCTACGAAATTTTTCGTAAGTCACTGCGTCACAGAGGCCATTTTGGCTTAGCCGAGGCTTGCCGAGCCCTGCCGAGCGTTGCCGACGGATCAAATTTCCAAATGCGGACCGCATACGAAAGGTACAATTCGTTTTCGAAGTCACACACCAAATGGCCTTACGAATTGAACGAAATGGCACAGTAGAGTAAAACAAGGGCGAAAATTTGGTGTTTTTGGGTCCGGGATATAGAGTAATATGAGGTCCAAACAGGCCATCCCGGTCTGTGATAGAGTAAAAGTGTAAGAAGTCAGATCACACGGGAGTTCGAGCCAACCGAGATATATTCGAGGCCAATAGATACGGCGTTGGGGGATAAGGAAAGCTAGCAGCATAGGTAGTACATCGGGAATATAAGCAAGAAAATGGGATGACGGAAAGGGGGGTAACGAAGAGGTATCAAAGAGACGGGAACGGAACTCGGGGATCGCGGCGCGCAACCGATCACATTCTCAACAAAAAGTGGGGCGCAGCCCGAGATTTTTTTTCTGAAGAACACCCTGCTGGTCCCGGTTTTGAGCAAAATTGAGTGATATGATCGGACCAAGCAGGCTTCGGCGCCGTCATAGAACACATCCGGAACGACTAGCAAGGTGGAGTCTGAGAAGGCTGCAGGAGGGCCCAAGGGCGGAAAATAGTGTGGGGAGAAATTTTTCATTTTCCCGGTCCGTGATAGAGTAAAACATAGCCCCAAAAGCCGATTTTCATAGAGTAAAAGTAGCAATTTTTTGGGAAAAAAGCGGACCGACCTAATAGGGAGTGACCGGGGGCCTAGCACAGCCGTCGACGACCGCCCTCCAAATTTGTGGCGGTTGCCCGCTCCAAGATTGTAATCTACGCTGTTGAGACTCCCGTGCTCCCGTATCGTTGCCCAGAACACGCACCGGCATTTATTGCTTCAATTTTCTCAAGTGCGGATCAACCCATTTCATACTTTCAATATAGTGGAAGGCCGCTCGCTGAAAATTCTCAATCCTTGTCTGCCGTCTGCTCCGCCATCATTCGCGCGTACTCCTTCAAATCGAACCAATCCAGTGGCCACCTAAACCACTGAAGGGTTTTGTCGAGCGATGGGTCCTCGTTGACACCCACCGCAACTCTGGCAGCTTGAATGACGGGATCTTCGGTTGGACGGCGAGCTCGGTTGATGTCTTCCGCCTCGGTATTGAACATTACGATGAGGCAAAGATTATCGTATGCTGCAGGGTAGGCCAAGGGTCGCATAGCACTGCAGTTTGGTTCGATTAGAGCTTCTACAAACCATAGCAAGAACGCACCTCAAGCCAGGAGCCGGTTTCCATCTTTTGAGGACTATACTCGAGTAGTTGCTGCTGTGTGCTTTACCCAGCGTTCCATCTCCTATATTCATAAAGAAATCACGACGGTTGCACACCCACGCCAGTACGTATGTTGGGGTGGGAGGTTGTTCACGCGGTGACCATCCGGTAATGGAGGATCGTCTACAGGGCGGCGAAGGGGGAATCTGCAGGTCTATGAGACAAGATGTCGACCCACAATGCAGACTCACATTGTTGTCGACATGGTGGATCGAAAGGAGTCGACTCGGAGGACAATGCGAGCAGAATGACAGTTCTTTGCTTGCTTCGCTTGTAATTCTATGTTGAATGCATGAGAGCCGAATCCCCAAGTTATCCAGGCCGCCGCAGCTGTATATGTTATACCAGGTCCTCCGCAGAGTCGCGTACGTGACTCACCGAAGACATCCGCACCGTGAGCCTTGTGTGGACTCGCTGTGGACCTTGCTGTGGACTCTGAGCCTTGTTTCAAGCTGGCCAGAGCCAAGCCAAAGCAAACTTGCAGCACAGCATTCGACGCGCATTTGAATTTGTCCCACTTGCTCGTGGATTGTAATCTACGACGTTGAAACTCCATTCGTGCTCCCAGATCGTTGCCCAGAACATGCGCCGACATTTATGGTTTTAATTTTTTTGAATGCGGATTTAAATTGGATTTAAGTACTTGAACGGTCCTTTTCATACTTTCAAGAAGCAATATACATGCGAGGCAATGCAACATATGCCACATATCAATCCACCCGCTCATTGTCTTCCTTCTGCTCCGCCATCATTCGCCTGTACTCCTTTAAATCGAACCAACCCAGCGGCCACCTAAACCACTGAAGGGTTTTATCGAGCGATGGGTCCTGGTCGACACCCACCGCAACTCTCGCAGCTTGAATGACAGGATCTTCGGTTGGATGGCGAGCTCGATTGATATCTTCCGCCTCCAAATTGAACATTACGATGAGGCAAAATTTATCATCTGCTGCAGGGTAAGCCAAGGGTGGCATAGCACTGCAGTTTGGTTCGATTAGCGCTTGTACAAAATATAGCAAGCTGAACGCACCTCAAACCAGGAGCTGGTTTCCATCTTTTAGTGACTATACTCGAGTGATTGCTGCTGTGTGCTACACCCAGGATTCCACCTCCGATATTCATGAAGAAGTCACGCTGATCGCAGACCCACCCCAGTGCGTATAGTGGGGTGGGGAGGTTATCCACGCGATAACCTTCCGGTAGCGGAGGATCGTCTACAGGGCGGCGACGGGGGAATCTACAGGCGTATGAGACACCGTACCGACCTATAATGCAGACTCACCTTTTTGTTGACATAATGGTGGTTCGAGAGAGAGTGGCACTGAACTTGTCACTTTGTCTCCCGGCAAGCGAGAACAAATATGGAACAAAAGCCAAAGCTGCCCTTGCCAGGTTCTTGACTTCTAGATATCTCGACATTTGAGCTGCAAATTCAGGAAATACTTGATTGGCAGCTCCTGGAATTCCGACCGTTCGGAGGCGTGAACCCGCAGGGTAACGTTAGCCCCCAACCCAAGCGTGTGGGCATAACGCCCATGACCGGACGGAGCTCCTGGTGTAATCATTGATATGTTGCTTATAGTCCCTCCGCAATTGAGCTGAGAATTCGATGGCCTCAGAAACAGCCGACTAGAACTAGACGCTTTATGGGCCGAAGGACGAAGGACTCGAGGGCAAGTGGCGACAGAAACAGTCATTTGTGTTTTGCGCGACAATGTTGGCACAGTACCAGCTTGTATTCATACCAATCGTCGTTCAGGCGGTTTGTTTTGCGAGGGAACAACAATAGAGAAAACGTCCAACCGTCCAAGGACCAACTGGGGGTGGAGAGAGGGGAACGTGTTGACATCACTGCGCCAGGTGTACGTGTCCAGAACGTAGAAGGTCTGCAATATATGATATGACGATCAGATATGACGGTGAAGATGGAGAAGAGGCGCTACTGACGTGTTATCCTCTGGGCTCGCCATACAGTAACGGACTGGCGATGACATGGGGCGAGACAAGGGCGAGAGCAGGTCGAATATGTAGAACAAATCTGCGAGGGCTCCAGCTAAAGAAGAAAAAGCATCAGCATCCGTCTCTTCCAATGTGCATCGTAAATTTCCGCGTTTAAGAGAGCGGGCGAGACAAGAAAGAAGCGCTCTCGACGGGAACTACGAAAATTCTCCAACATATTACATTCAATATGCTTGCAAAGCAACATATCCGCCCGCTGAAAATGTCTCAATCGCTATTCTCCTCTGATTCTGCCATCATTCGCGCGTAGTCCTTTGTCTTGAACCAATCTAGCGGCCACCTTATCCATTGAAGGGGTTTGTCGAGCGATGGATCTTGGTCGACACCCACAGCAACTCTCGCAGCTTGAACTACGGGATCTTCAGTTGGATGGCGAGCTCGATTAATCTCTTCCGCGTTTGTATTCCACATTGCGATGAGGAGATATTTATTTTCCCCTGCAGGGTAGGGCAAGGGCATCATAGAATTGCTGTTTGATTCGATTAGAGCTTGTACAAAAAACATAGCAAGGACGCACAAGCCAGGAGCCGGTTCCCATTTATCACTGACTGCGTCCGTGTAGTTGAAAGTGTGTACCTTGCCCAGCGTTCCGCCTCCGAGATTCATGAAGAAAGCACGGCGATCGCATATCCACGTCAGTGCATAGGTTGGGGTCGGGCGGTCGTTCACAAGGACACCACACGGCAGCGGAGGATCGTCTACAGGGCGGCGACGGGGAAATCTGCAGGCCGTTGAGACACCACGTTGACCCACATGCATGATGCAGACTCACTTTGTTGTCGACATGATGGTGGTTTGAGAGGAGTCGAGGACAACGCAATGACTGACAATTATTTGCTTGCTTCGCTCGCAATTCTACCTTGAATGCATGAGAGACCGGATCCCCAAGTTATCCAGGCCGTCGCAGCTCTGTATATCTTGTATTTGGTCCTCCGTAGACGTGACTGACCCAAGCAACATCTGCAGCGAGGTTCGTTGGGATGAGCCTTCAATCGCAAGCAAAACAAAACCACACAAGGCGGGCTTGTTATCAACCTTTTCCGTTGTCCAACTTTGAATTATATTCCGAGTGAGGTATATACTTATTCTATTCGCTGAACCATGCGAAGAACTTCAAGAAGCCCACCACAGAGGATGTATACGACACCCCACATACCGCGGACGGCCCCGCCGGCGAAACCCTCAGTAATACTGTCGTGCTCCAGCTTCAGGCCGTTCGAACATTCAAGCTTCAAGTCTCAGCGAGTGGTGAAAGCAGAGAAATTAGTCCAACGATTCTTTTGCCTCCAGACTTTGAGAACGACGAGTATTCCTTTGTATCTGCGACTCCACCACGAAAAATCAATCTCTTCCCACTGCGGAATCGAATTCCAAGATTCTTGCTCCCCACAAAAGCCTAAAATTTGCCTCGATGCGCCTTTAACTGCAGATCATTTTCATGATCACCGCCGGACGCTTCCTGCAGTAGAATCAAATCGACGATGTCCATTTCCGGATTTTACGTTTCCCAATCGCCAACTTGAACTCCGACAGTATAAAAGGGTTTCCCTTGTCACGGGTCGTCAACCTTTCTCTTTCTTCCTTCCTACTCTCGCATCCTGATTCTTGTTTTCGCCAAGATACTATGTCCTCGTCCAAAATTATATATCGGGTGAGCACTTTTGC
>JARJCV010000752.1:0-13903 GCA_029281435.1 Mycena haematopus
TGAAAGAAACAGTCAGCAGTCAGCAAACTGCCGGCTATTTGATACGAACCTGCATGTATCTTTGACCCATGTTCATGGCGTGTGTTGTCCACCCACCGCGCACCACAGAAACGATGGTTTTATTAGCAGCGTCATTGCTAGACCCAGAGTACGAGCTTGAGGGGATGGTAATGTCGAACGGATTTCCCCCATAGGTCAGGGTCGAGGGTACTCCAGTCAGAACTGGGCGGTGGTAGCCGAAAAATACGGGGGATAGAACTTTTCGGCCGTGTACTCGGTGGGGTAGGGGACACTGTCGCTCACATTGACGTCGAGATTTGGGTTGCCTCCCGCTAGACATCCCTGTGGGTCAGAAGAAAGACGGGACAGAGAATCCGTGCGCACCAATGAGGACCGAGGCATCGGGCAACAAGAGGGCTGAAGAATGGTACAGACGTGCAATATTGGAAGTCGAAAAGCCGGCACTGGACCAACGGCTACCTGCAGGGGCTTCGGGGTCGTACAATGCGGGGGTGCCTACCTACGATCGATCGATTAGACAAGCTTAGATACCCGTTTCAAACACCACAAACCGGCCCCGACGCATACGACTGGCCAAAGGGCATCTGATCTTCGGGTGTTAGCAGATTTTTGGGGCCAAACCCTGCCGTTCCATTGAGACCACCATTAACTACGAGGAGCTTTCCATCAGGAAGTATGATAAACTGTCCCATGGTGCGACCTTGGGGGAGATCATCATCCTGGATGTATTGCGGAGCAGAACCATCAGCAGGCTCAGGAGTGATGCGCTGACAATCCTTCGAGGCCGGATAGTCCCAGGTATTGATATACGGATACGAAAAATTCCCCCAAGCGGGTTCAGGCATGTCGGAACCACCGCAGAAAATAATTGTCTGCGAATAATTGTTGGCCGGGGTCATAGGAAGCATAGCCGTCGCAGCGCTGGCAGGATACACCCGAACAACGCCATTGGGCATATCGGGCAGATCATGCTCCGTATTGTCCTCGTAGTTCCAGATTGCTGGAGCCACAAACTGAGAGACATATCGGGAGAACCTAAAGAATGCCTACTGGTAGAAAGGTTGGCTTGTAAAAATATATTCCCCGAGCTATAATACATTGAGAAAAAGGAAGACAATGCAAGGTGGAACATACCTAAGAAGCCAAGTAAGAGGGTAAGCGTTCAATCCCGATGTTTTCACCAAGAAGTTCACCAGTTGCGGTGTCTGATCGTTGGAAGGGTAGAACTCGTATGTTAGCTCGGCGCCGGCGGTAGGGTTGTCGTTCGGCACGTTCCTGAGAATATATCCTTCACCAGATTGTCAGCGATGGTGATATTTGCTCGCGAAATATACATGCCTCCGTTCTGAAACCCTCCGATTAGTACGATAGTCCCGTTTCCGAGGGCCTCGGCAGCGGAATACCACCGTCGTCTCTGCATCGAGAGGTTGGCAGGGTCATCGTACCACTGGCATTGCGGTGACGAGAAGTCATCGTCGGAGGTGCAAGGATTGAGGACACGTATAGACTGGCCACCGTCGAAGTCTTGATAGGCTGTTGCGAAAGAATCGCGAACAGTCAGCCAGGGCGCGCAAGTATCAGCAGACAAGAAGGCGCACTTGAATCCCAAGTGGCGAAAAATGCTCCTGGTGTGACTTGGGAACCTTCGCTTGCGCCCGGACCCGCTGCTCCATTGCCCCCGAACGTCACGAAGGAACTTTATGTCAAATAAGGATAGGCATATACAGTATCGGTGAAATACGCAACCTACCCGTTCGGAACGTGATAGCCTGCCGTGCGGGTAAGTACAATCTAAGAGGGGCGTTATGTACCATACCAGAGCTGCAGAATGTGTTAGTCGCAATGTCCATAACGGTGGTTTCTTGTGTGTCTATGTCCCTGTGTCCTTTTAAGCGCACTTGAACAATAAAAAAGACTGGGACCGTACCATACTGATCCCCATGCAGGATGCCCATTGACTTGGGCTACATTGCCCTGGGCAAGTTCCACCGTAGTAGTAAGTGCGACATTGAGATGCATAGATAAAGAAATACCTCGGCCTTGTCTATAATGTACACCTTATGATTGTTGCCTATATCGAACGGGCAGCAAGTGAGAAATCCTCCGCGTCTCTGTGTAAGAGACAATACCCAGAAACATCTACGAGTTTCTTCATGAGTCGGGCACAACTCGCCGTCGTGTGACAACGTACCATCATTGCAGAAACCAGAGTGTTTCCCACTTGTTCGAATGACCCAGCCGTAGCAGCAAAGGCAGGAACGAGAAACGAAAGTAACAGTAAAAGTCTCATGAGGAAGAGAAGTCGTAGTGACGGTGTAGAAAAGAAAAGGAGGCCGGTAAGAGACAGCCGACATTTTCATCATCTTCGTCAATCAATTGATGGTAGGCCATGAAGGCCGTGAATCGAACGTGAAGCCGATTTAGACAAGACGCTTGAACTTGAATCAGAGCCAGAGGAGTCGCGTTCGTGACCAGCCTGAGTTAACGCCTTCCCTGGTAAACGGCCGTTCCGTCAGGAATCGGTGCATGTCATATGGTCACAGGCAACATCCATGTCCCAAGTCAACGTTGGTTTTTTATACCGACAGGTGGGTTGCAGGTGGGAGCTACTGCGAGCTGCAATCCATGAGGACAAAGCAGTTGTAGTAAAAGCATCGCGTAGTATTTCGCATGCGTCAAGTGCTGGGCTCATTTGTGATAATGTTCGTGCAGTGAGGCGCGCGAGGTTACAGGACAGCCCAGAAGGCCCACGGTTTTAAAAGTTGACTTATCTTAAAAGAGTCGATTGGCGGGGATGCGCAGGTCGAGAAGAAATTTGACGTGTCTCGCCATTCGAGTTGAACGTTTTCAGACAGCAGTAGTGTCCGGTTTCATCAGAAGCTTTTGGGGTCTGTCTCGTCGTATTCCTCGTCTTCTGGCAGGGGCGACCTCAGAGCTGACCTGGTGTAGGAAAAATACTGCGAACAAAGTACCGGAGGACAGTGAAACTACACAGCCACGGCATAGTGGCCAGCGTAATCACGATTACACCCACTTGCCTTTTTGGACGCACTCTCATTCTCTTCTCAGTTCTGGCCCATGGTGTGAGGAGAACAAGGTGCATCTTTTGGTCTACTTCCATAGTGATAGGCCCAAAATTATGTAAACATTCACATTTTTCAAGGGCATTTTGTCTGTCAAGCACTGTGCGCACTGTCCAATTCCAGTCGCAATTGAATTCTCGCTTCGCTCGAAACCTCAGGATGCTTGAAACTGCTCGATGAGCTGTCCCCACTGGGCCCCGATCCTTGAATATCTGATTTGTCGGCCCGAATACCCTCCCGACTTACCCACCAGTTCCCAACTCATGTTCGCGTGCAACGGCTGGCGATTGGTAGCTCTAGCGCATCGTGAGTCCGTGACACATAGCCTGGCGTGTTCCTTGCATGAAGTTCGCCACGGCAGTGCGGCTGGCGTCTGGAATGATATCGTTCTCTTCTTTCACAGTCCAGCATACACACATGATATCGGGTCCAGAGCGGAGACGTTGTGATTTCGAAACAACGCGTCTCTTTGTAGCCCCAAACGCCGCCTCAGAGTACTCGCACCCAACTGAAAGAGAACTCTCAAATGCGAAATTACGCTGGAACGAGAAGGTGGGCGTATGTGCACCTTATTTAGGTTCTCGTACCCACGGTTTAGTAGGAAATTTTGCTTTTGTCGCCAGCCTAAGTGATGGTACCATGCTATATCCGTCGCGTTTCCACACTAGCGATGGTTCGGTGGACCCACTGTAACCCACCCTGCAATCCACTTCCCGCTACGATGCCAGAAGAGGAGAAATGGTCCCTTGACGCGGAGGCACGCGACGACAAGGTCGCTGAGACCGTGACGATCAGCTCAGTGGATGGCGATGAGGCTCTGAGGCTCGTCGGGACGGCACGGACCACGCAGTTCAGCGAGGAATTCAATCGCAAGCTCAGGAGGAAACTGGTGTGTGCCAAACCGTTGATGCTGTATGTTTGAGCCACCTTCCTCACCCCACACCGTTCAGGATCTACTGATCACTCCGTTGTGTGCTGCGATCTATTTCACCCAATTTTTGTGCGTCTACGAGGTTCAGTCGCAGATGCGCTCATTTTGAATTGAGACAATCCCTGCAGAGACAAGGCCTCATTGAATTATGCAAGGTATCAATCGGTCCTGTTATTTTACCTTCCAAAACGCCTACCGATTTCTAGTATAATGGACTTCCCGATAGTGGGGCAGGTATACCAACATCGCCTGCGAAAGCCACGAAGCACTGACCGGCTTTTTCAGCAATACAATCTTGTGTCGGGTTCATTTTACTTTGGTTTGAACCCTGCCGCCCTGATTCTTGTGGACTCAATTTGCCTCAGGATTTCTCTTGTTCGAATTTCCCACGGTGTATATCTCGCAGAAATTGCGAATTGCAAAGTACCTCGGTAAGTGATTTCTAGGTCGTTGGCTGCCGCTCATCTGCACTGCAGGTGCAAACATATGCTTTTGGGGTATTTTTTTAATGCTGCATTCTGTGGGGACATCGTTCGGCACATTCTTTGCCCTGCGATTCATCATGGGCAAGTTTTCCGTGCTTTGCTAGGAGTATATAATGACATGTGGGATTTGTAGGCATGTGCGAGGCTTGTGTTGCACCCATCTTGATCATCATTATATCCATGTTTTACAAGAAGAATGAGCAGGCAAGGACTCCGTCAAGAATCTATCTCTGTCTGACCTTACCGTCAGGCTTCGCGAATCTCGTGGTTCTTCGTGATGAACGGCCTAAGCCAGATTTTCGGCGGTTTCGTCGCCTATGTAAGCAGACGTCCTCCTGCAATCTGCAGCTTTGGTTTTCAACCCATTCATCAGGGCATTTCATTCTCCTCGGGCTCCCGTCTAGCGCCGTACAAAATCCTCTATATTGTGCTTGGCGCAATTGCTATCGTCATCGGGATCTGTGTCCTTTTGTGGCTGCCTGACTCGCCGGTGCACGCTACGTTCCTCACTAAGGAGGAGCGCATCGCGGTGTTGGAGCGTGTGCGAGACGATCAGGGCGGCACGGAGAACCACAAGATAAAGAAGGAGCAAATATTCGAGGCGTTCAAGGATGTTCGAACTTGGTTGATTGTACTTACGACTTTCCTGGGTATGTTCAGTTTTCATGCCAGTACCCACGGTGTTGATTCTTTTTTGAAAGCGAGCATTCCGAATGGCGCCATAAGCAACTGTAGGCCTTATTCTCTTGCTGGCTGCGTTCCACTCTCATAGCTTCGTAGTCGGCAATATAATTATCGAGGGTTTCGGTTACACGTCCGTTGTGCCCTTCGTATTCTTCAGGCGCTGATTTTTCTCGTGGTGCAGTGCCAAGCAAACATTGATTCTCTCGACGCCTCTAGGCGCCATTGCTGCCATTACTACACTGTTGGCCGGTTGGTACTCCGACAAGAAGGTAAAGTTTTCCTTGCGCATGGACCAAAGCTTACGGTTCTCAAGAACGAGCGGATGGTACCGCTCACTCTCGTCTTGATCCCTACAATTGTTGGTTGCGGTAAATTCGGGCCCTGGCCGTGGTTACGCATAATATTGAATTATTCACAGCGATAGTTGTCGGGCTGGACGACGGTCGCCACAAAGGGGCTTTGCTGTTTGGTAGGATATCCTTAGTTCACGGACGATTCTGTCATGGCACTGAATTCATGGTACAGGGGTCTACCTTATTGGTACTTTCGGAAGTTTTCTGTCTTCTATCTATGCGTACAACGCCAGTAACACTAGTGGCAACACGGTTAGCAGACGTGCACCTGTACTCGAAACCTCTCACATCGTTTTTTTTGAACAGAAAAAAAGCACCGTCAATGCTATGACCCTTGTGTCGTTCGCTTTGGGGAACATCATTGGCACATAAATATTCCAGCCCAGCGATGCGCCCTTGTACATTCCCGGCAAAATCGTGATCCTGGTGCTCCTCACCGCAGAGCTAGTAGTATCGCTGTTGCTCCGCTGGGTCAACTTGCGACTCAACGTCAAGAAACACGCAAAGCTAGCTGAGCTCAAGGCACGAAATGGCTGGTCGGACGCGGATGTACAGCGAGAGAGAGAGAAGTATGCCTTCGCCGATCTAACGGACAAGCAGTAAGTCACTAGTTGAAAACTTCATCAACACTCATTCCTGTGGCAGGAACATGTTCTTCATCTATACAGCGTAATGAGTAGTTGTTATTGTGACTCAAACAATGAATTCTGAACGATCTTGCTGCGAGCGGATATACATATGTTACAATTTGGGGCTTCACCACGATAGCTCTCTGCTAAAAGAGGTGAAATAGGGCCTATTAGCAGGATCGACGGAGTCACCTCAATAGTGACGAGTCGCCCTGATTAGCTCGCAGACTTGAAAGCGGTTTCACTGAATGGGTCCCCGATTTCTACAAACGCGGGTGTAAGAGAGAGAGCATTATTATGTGGTCTGTGCAAACCCTTTCTCAAGTATTCCACAACATGGTTATCGACCAATTCCTCCTTCTCTCTCTTCCCTCCTTCCTTGCCTTCCCAAGTGCCACCGCGTCTAGGATCTTCACGCCTTCGTGATTTTGGATCACGGTTGGAGGACGCAGCAGCAAAAGAGGAGCCACCGGGCAGCCTACGCTTCGATGGACTGCCGGAGAATGAGGAGGTTATGTGACTGGCGAGATTGAAGAGGCTGGTGGCGGCGCCAGAAGATGGATAATTCTCCTCTGGGGGCGGTGATTCCGTAGCAGGAGAAGAAGAGCCTGAGTCGGGATCTGGCGAATGCATTTCGAATCGATAAAGTGAGAAACGGTTCTGAATAAAACGAGCGTCAAATCAGAGAGCGCGTCCGGCTAACACAGCCACTGGCGTCTATTTCACACAGCCACGTTGCAACGCTCGCAACAATGGAATTACTGATAAGGAGCGAATGGGATCTCGTAGTAGATACATATGCTGGATACACGAAAGCGAATGAATAAATTAATCATAGGTAGCAGGGTCCCCCAGTGCTTATTATGATCCGCCTCCACTTTCATGCGACACGACACGTTTCCTGGTAAGGGACTTTAGGCCTCTCCTCAGCGATAGCCGCCCTTTATTCTTGCCATTGCTCGGCGGCGCGAGATCACGGTTGCTCATCCGCCTCTCGGATAAATTACTCTGCATCCTCCGCATCGCAACGCCGTTCTCTTCTGTTGCAAAGTCGAACCCTCGGTCTCGCGACACCATACCAGTCGCCATATCCATCTGGCTTGCGGAACGCAAATCTCGAGGGGGATCGAGTGTCATTATGCTCCCAGTCCTGGACGTCCTCCGGGATGCGTGGGACGCAGCCATGGACGTTGGGCGGGGTCGTTTCATCGCACCCAGTGAGCGTCCTTTAATATATACTTCATGTCGAAGATCGCGACGGGGCTCCTTTTCAGCTATCCACCGCATGATATCGATGTCGTTTGGATTGTAACCGAAGTTCCAGGCCTTCGCGACGTAACGTGGTGTAAAGGCAAGGAAGAAGGTGCTGTGTTCTTGATCAGTTCCACCGAAAAATGGATAGCTGTCTCATAACGCACAGGAGCATACAGAGCCAAAAGTTTGCCGATGAGAGAACATAGTGATCGTTCCCATACAGCACAGTCACTGCATAAGCCGGTGAAACAATGGCATAAATAGCCTACAGGGGAATGAGCATGCGGTAGGGAATTTCTCTGAACGACTGGATCTCATACCGTAAAGCCCGAGACGACGGCCACACTGAAAAAGAGAGCGAAAAACACCCAGAAGGTCCACGCGGAAGCCATCAACCCTGTGTACATGTTCGCCACCATCACAGCAGAGAGAGCCATGGTCGTCGACATTTCGTTGATATACATGTCCCACCCGTCCTTCCTTGATGTTGGGGACTCGTAGGTGAACATTATGAAGAAGTAGATGATGACAGACTGCACGGACGATAAGCGGGGAGTAACGAGTTGGGCAGCAAACAAGACTTGCCTGGTACGCTCCATCGAGCATATACACAGTGAAGGAGCGGAGGTTGAACCAGTATCCTGTTCTCCCGAAACGGTAGAGCTCGGGAACGGCCATCAGAACATCGGCGTCTGGGGATGCGATAAGCCAAGGCTGGGTTGTAAAAATTATCCCTACCGAGGAATCTGTCAAACACTCCGATAGCGCAAACAGGGAGAACCGTGAACAGGGAATTCCAGAACAGAACGTAGACGTAGGCGAAGAGATAACTTCCGCTCCAGCCGTTATAAATCTGGAACCAGAAAAGGACACACGTAGGTACTAGAATATTTGTCAGTACCATAATTCATCATTCCATACAACTTATAGGCATCATACCAATGTTCTTGTAAAAGAAGTTGAGTATCCTTGCGGAATGTCAGTATCAGCAATGCGGGAGAATTTCAGGAAGAACTAACATGACACCATTACGAGCGTACGACCAATGCCCATGCACAAGCAGCAACTTTTTAAGGAAGCGGAACTGTGCGATAGCATAATCCGACGAATTGGCGGCCTGCAGCCCCTCTTCACCAGAAATGCCTACGCCAACATCAGCAGCTTGAATCATGCTAACATCGTTGGCTCCATCGCCGATGGCCAGGGTCATGGATCCTAGGCCGTCTTTGACAAGGCGCACAATGAGGGCCTTCTGAAGGGGCGACACCCGGCAACAAATCACGCCTTCACACATTGTCGCGAGTCGGAGGAGCAGGGCCTTGCTTTCCTCCCCTTCGAAAGCCTGAGATTATTGTTAAGAGGTCAGATGAATTTCGCGCGCTGTTTGTGAAACGCACATGCAGCAGCGCGGTGCCGTCAATAACGAGCACGAATCCTCCAGGGCGGTCACCATTTTGGGATCCGACGATAGATGTAATGCCCGTTTCGATCCGTTCGAGGGGATAAAACGGCTCGCCCTGGGCTGCAGACATGCCTTGACGCGACACCTCGGCCATCTCCGCAGCGTCGCTCTCCGGGAAGTAGTGTTCAATCGCGAACAGCATCTGTTGCTGAATCGTACGTCCACGGTCATTGCCCCCACGAACGATAATGATGTTGGAATCCGGCGTTATCAAGTTCGTGCTCTTACCAATGGCTGCACAGGGACCCGTCAGGGGTCGCCAAGGCAAAGAAGACCACAAAAAGCTCACCAATGGCAGTCTCCAGTTTGTCTCCAGTCGCGACCCAGATCTTGATGCCAGCCCGCTTCAAGTCCGCGATGGTTTCTGGAACGCCGTCTTGAAGCTTGTCTTCGATGGCGGTAGCGCCGAGTAGACGTAGGTCCTGTTCCAGTTCATTCGAAATGGCCTCGATCTTTTCCTCGCGATCTTCCATTGCGACAGTCGCCTCGTGATATCGTTCGCTCCACGCAGCATACTCGTCCTCTGAACAAATCCGTATACACGTGAGCATGCGTATGTGACAGAAACAACTATATCGAACCTTGGATGACTTTGTATGCCAAAGTCAACGTCCGCAGGCCATCATTCGCAAAGTCGCTGAGATGGCGCTCTGTAGCGGCCTTGAGCTCGTCCCCGCCCGGCTTGAGGCGTTCAAAAATGACATTGTCTGCGCCTTTCGTGAGGAGAAACAGCCGCTCGTCCGCGCCGTCCAGCTGCTTTACGACCACACTCATGCGCTTCCGCGCGCTGTTGAACTCGAGGATGTTCAAAAGCTGGTAGCGCTCGGGCTCGGGCGAGAAGGGTGTGCGTAGGCTGAGGTAGTCGCGGTCACGGCCAAGGAACACGAACCCGACATCCGCGGCAGCTTGTACGAGCGCCGACTCGTCGGGCGACTGGGATTTGTACTCGATTGCGCCGCCCGAGCTCTCGGCAGTAAGGACCGTGTGGCAGAGCCCTAGGACCTTGAAGAACCCGTTTAGTGCACGGGCATGATCGGCATTCTCTGAGTTAGGGTCTGCTGCGACAGCCGCGTCGAGGTCAGCGGTTAGATTGGTATCTTTGAAGTGGAAGATGGCGTCGGTGGCTGGAATATCGGAGCTGGCGGTGCTAGACCCTACGTCCTTGACCTCTTCCGGCTTCGATTCTGTTTCCTCCGTTGCATCTCCCATGTACGCTTTGCCCCCAACCGAGCATTGTCTAAAGATCATTAAATTCTGGAGATAAATTAGTCTTGCTGTGATGAAATGCAACGCAAAATTACCTGAGTGAGGGTCCCAGTCTTGTCCGAAAAGATGTACTCGATTTGACCAAGGTCGTCGGTCAAGTTCCAGCTCTTGGCAATTGTAGGCTGGTCTGTCTTGGCGTACCATATTTCCTTATCGAAGAAGATAAATGCAGCCTGGAAGGACCGGACAATCTCCATTGAGATGTACAACGAAATTGGAATTATATCTTGGAACCTGCAATAGCCTGTCAGACGCGTACAACGATATTGACGTCTATACGCACGTTAGAAAGGCAAAAACCCAAGTGATCAAACCATTGATTGAGGGATTGTCAGTCGACCGGTCGTCATCGAACAGCCACGGTGCGCTACGAGGTTCGAAGTGGTGCTCGAGCACAGAATCACCGATTCCACAAGCCACAGCCATCGCGAACAAGATGGCAAGATTGATCAAACTGTCCTGTAAGTAAGCATCGATGACTCCGAGGAATGACAAGTTACTTACACCTGAGGATTCATCTGCCTCTCGACCTTGCTGCGTTTACTTGGCGTGCCTCCCGAGTTCATGACGATTTTGGTATCAAGTCCGGTGTAGAGCACAACGCCGATGACCCACTGCGTGTTCCGTAGAACAGTCCCACGCAACAGTGTCATGGACAAGTCGACCGGGAACGTCTCGTCCCCCATTACTACAGCAGCGTTCACTTTGTACATGTTCGTGTCCGGGCGGTCTGCTTTGATTGAGAAAGCATTCAACGCGTTCGAGCAGTCGGCTGCGGTGTTGAGGTGAGATAAACCAGCGACTGCGTGGCGCGACTTGAGATTAGTCTCGCCGTCCAAGTTTTTGGTTTCGATAAACGCCACATTCTCTTCCTCCGATGTTGCACAGATGAGAATGTCGGCCGGAATCGAATCGTTGTCCCGGATCTTGACGAAGTCACCGATTCGGACGTCCTCCCAAGCAGTGATCTCCCAGTCTACAGTCCCATGAGCCGTGTTGGGATCTGCCTCGACGTCCTTGGGAGGAGCTGTTACGAAGGGTGGGGGAGTCCTGCGCCGCGGTACGAGGCTGCGAAAAATATTCTGACTCTTCTCCTCCATGCCATTGGGGTTCTTCCACTCGGACCCCAAGACCAAGGTCTTGCTGTTATTTGTGCGCTTGTCGGACTGGTGGCGTAGGAAGTCCTCATATATGTCCTTGATAGCGGAAAACGCGATGACAATTAGCAGCGGTAAAATCGCGACAATTGGAGAGACAGTCGCGAATTTGGGAAAGAACTGGAGGATGGCGAGGATAAGGAAGAAGCTGGGAAGGATCAGAACTGCGATTGAAGACACATAGACGCACTCACATGTTCGCGATGCGGCGGAATTGCTCTAGTAAATTCCGAGGGAGCTTTTGCGCCATTAGTCATGAACTGCACGGCCAGAGGAGGGGGATGCGTACGAAAGTGATTATAGTATACTTGGAGGTTATTACTTGGTTGCTGGGGTAGGTGTGGGCGGGCTTGACGTGGCCCTTGTGGTCGAGATAATCGGCAGGGAGATTTTCGTTGACATAAACAGTACGCGGTGGACCAGCGACCTTTGTGCGAGCGAAAAGATCCTCGATTTTGAAGTCAGCTATGCGTTTGTACCAGGGTGGCCGCGATGCACTGGGGACATCTGCAGCGGCCATGAGAAGGGAAAGGTTCAGGAAGAGCGGGGAAGGCTGATGATCATCCGTTTACTGGACGGCCTCCGAGAACATGGTTTGACAAACAAGTTTGACAAATCTCCTGAATCACCCCCGGCTTTTTCAAGGAAATTCCAGGAAAAAAGATGGGGTTAAGGGAGCAACAGTGATACAGCCCCGAATACTCCTGAGCCTTGGGGGTATTTTCCACAGAGACGCAGGTATTTGGTGCACAGTAAGCAAACTGCATCAGGTGCCAATATAGCAGCTACCCGATTGGACTTGCTCGGCTCATGTGCCGAGGTCTTTATTCCGACGCACGTCTCTCGCTGTCTCTTGGCCGTCTCACTCGGACTTAGTACGCTCTTTTTTTGGGCACCATTTCTGGCGTATTTTCAGAGGTGTGTAGTCGAGCCGGGTTTTTATTTCTTTTTTATTTCCATTTTTTTTGCGTGGAGCACAACGAGTTTCAAAGCTGTCATGATCGCCGCGGCATCGACCCCGGCTGGCCACCGCCACCGCCACAAGTGACAAGGGTGTCGCTTGGACCACTGCAATGGCGTTGACCTCTGAGTCATTGCCTGCTCTGCTTAAGCTCGACAAGAATCAGTTCCTGCAATCATACCTACAAGGTCAGACAGCCCACGCTAAATTACATGCAGAAGAAGGACGGTCTTTGGTGGCTTCATGGTATACGCATTCGACCCACAAAAACCATCTGCCAGCGGAGCTCCCAATGTCGGGTTCGCAACACCTATTCTTACCGCTCGGGTAACCGGGTTGCTGCCGACAAAGAAGGATCGACGGAAACCATTGCATCCAAATCTGCGACCAAGAATCCCGCTAGTATTACTCTTCCTGCCGACGCAAAGACGCAGCCGAAAAAGCCAGGAAATACGCCGGACAAAACGCTCAAGCCCAAGAAAACTATGTCGAAGAAACGAGGCGTAGACCCCCATTCGGACGAGGATCAAGTCGCTCGTAAGCTTCATGTCTCCCGGCTCTCCTCTCAAGGTATCACAGTGTTTCCAGGCCTTTCGGAGCGGCGCGAACGGAAGCGCATCAAGCGAGCCATTGTACAGCCCAAGGAACCAAGTGAACCTGATCATACAGCATCGTCGGACGTCAATAGCAAGAAAAAGAAAGTAGCTAAGGGACAGACAAAGCCGAAAAAACCCAAAGTACCTGCCGGTCTGGCGCTCATGCATGGATTCACCGCTACAAATGTCGGTAAAAATCGCCTTACGGTAAACCCAATCATTTCGCCCATCACCGCCATCTGAATAATTCCCAGCTGAAGCCTCCATCGAACACCGGAGTTTTCAAGAAAGGAAAAGCGTCTTTCAACGCCAAGATCAAGTGGAAGCCAAAAGGCGCGAGGTGCTTTGCCCGACCTCTGTCGAATATACTAACATCATCTTACAGAGCATCAAGCCAAACATTTTTCTGAGTCTTTCTTTCTCAATAACGGCAAACGGGCCACGACACAGGCTACCTCTGATGCGACCTCCGATTCCGATGGTGGTTCGGCCACAACGTCAGTCCAGGAGATTCCCCAACCCAAACCCAAGAAGGCCGTTGCACAAAAGTCTCGTTCAGTAAAATCCCACACCTTGACTGGTCAACAGGCATCGGAGCTGTCGGCGTCGGAAAAGCGAATTCACGCGGAATCCGAAATCTGGGACATCGAATCGCGTGCTTCGGAAAAGAGGCGACTACTTGGACAGAAATCGGGGTCGATAGATCAAGGTAGCGCTGTTCAGATGCAAGGGACTGTTGTTATGGACGCTCGGATACCGGCTTGGTCCAATCGAGTGGGTACCGCGACCGGAACAGTAAAACCCACCTCCCACGGAGAAGCGGAGGTTCCCGACGCCATTGCTATTCCCTCCAGTCCGTCGTTGCGCCCCTCCCAGTCAGCCTCCCAAGTCGGACGGCTTCTTGTCAACCCAGTCACATCGAAGCCGCGTCTAGGTACTTTCCGCCACCCAAAACACAAAGAGAGCCCACACCACCTCCCGAACCTGTTGTCAAATCTTTTGAACCCACTATCGAACCTGT
>JARJCV010000753.1:0-13884 GCA_029281435.1 Mycena haematopus
TCGCATTTTCCCCGATTTGGACAATGTGACATGATGTGACCTACGTTGGCGGCATGTGGCTGTCGTCTACACTTACCGGCTTCTTCAGGCACCACGGGAACTTGATACAATATTCACATTGGTTATCCAGCTTTATATCCCAACACAAAACATTTTTTTCTAGACACATTGGGACAAAATTCAACTAATATTACTACTTCGCGACGCGCCGACCCTTGGAACGACTTGGACCACCATCCGCGGGTACGGATAGGCATGCGTCACAGACCCAACGATCCGGGACGCTCGGTCGCTCAAGGCACCGGAAGTGGTACTACCCAGAGTAAGCACACACATTCAAACCTGGTTGTGCAAGCTTACCCATTTTGTTTCGCACCCTTCATTTTTGCAGTGAGCGTTGATACGAAATATGCAATTATAAGCTGGTTCCAGGCTGAAAAATTTTACTACCGGAAGTTTTTTTTCTTGGTCCTGGCGGACCAACCAACCACTCAGGATCCGGTCCGGCATTCACGGCCCGGCACTCCCTTGAACTCCGAGCAACAACCGTGAAGTTCAACTGTTGGATCAGTTGTAAAGGTGAAAGATCGGTTAGGAATCGGAATCAAATCGGAATGGGTAGGGAAATTTTCGGAGCTGGTCGGTGTCCATCATAGACGAGGACGCATTCGATAGCGACGACATGGTCAGGGTGCTCGCGCGCGTGAGAGTCGGCGTCGGTGCGTTCGAGGAGAGTAAGGGTGGGCGCGCGGTGGGGTCTGGGCCCAGATATAAGGACCCGATTTTCGGGAAGCGGTGCCCGAAGAGCGGGATGGCGACCCTGGCGAGGCTGTCGAGGAGCTTGACGAGCTGCGCGTAGCTGAGGGAGTGGTAGACTTGGGAGAGAGGGATGCCTGGTGCCTGGGTAAAATGGTGTTAGTGCTATAGTTGGCTCGAGGAAGGGAACGAGACGAGACAAGACGCCAAGAGCGGTCGACACATCACGAAAGATAAACAGAGCATCCAGGATTCATGTATCCCCGCCACCTAAACGCAATCAACGCCGACAGATGCAAAGACGCAGTGCGTACGATGATTTGAGTGCTCAGAACCGAGGGTGGAAACACACAACAAATACCAAATCCAAATACCAAAGTGAATGTATTAGACTAGAACAGATAAATCTATTCCAGACCAACCAACAACAAAGATACGAGAGATATAGCGTGCGTTCCAAGGGTTTCCGACGGAGTGTCAGCCCAAGATTCAGTGCTTTTGAAAAGTTGATTGGGAGAGTTTTATAGTTTCGAGAAGTTGTCGGAGATCTATCGTGTTTGATACGCAAGAAACAAGCAAATCCTGAAAGGACTACTGGTTCCCCCTCGTACATCCAAAGCCGCTCACCTTGCTCATCAAGATCCACTCCCACCCAACCTATTATACGGATTCGAGTCGTACCAATGCACCTCGGGCACGGGGACACTGGTGTTCTCGCGCAGAAAGCGCAGCGTAGCGACTTCGGACTCGGTCTTGAGGTGGGGCATGAAGCGGCGCGCAACGCGGGCGACGACTTGGTGCGCGGAGGTGAGGGTGATTAGGTACGCCTGTTCGAAGAGTGTTGGCATTATGCCGCATTGCAAGATAAAGGAGGGAGGCACCTTATGGAACGTCCCGGCGCTGAGAAACACGATGCGCGCGACGGGCGTCTTCATGTGCTCCAAATGGACTCCAATGCCTAGACTCGCGACCATTCCATTTTAGGTAACCAAACTTTTGATCACGAGACAAGCTGAGGGATCAAAAAGGTTCCTAAAATGACTGGGATCACTGGTTACCGTTTTGGACCCGCCAAAGATGAGTGAATCTCTTGAAATGAAGGACATGCCGTGGCGACTCGCAGGCACTAAATAGCGCCATCGCATCGCTGGACTTCAGCAATCATTTGAACTCCGGACCTTAAATTTGCCTCCGCCTCCGCTTCCGGCCTGAATACTACTTACTGAGTCACACCGACCGTACTATTTCACTCTTCCCGGTGTGCAGCGCTGCACAGCATTCGTCCATTCCTGACCTTGATGAAAATCAATGCTAAGCGTTTAATATTTTACCGTCCAGCTCAAAACAACATTGGTCTAGGTTTCAGTAACGACTTGGTAACGACCTTGAAGGTGAAGTCAAATCGAAGTTCGTGAAATCACCCAGATTATCCTCACAAACGATCAACTACATTGGATAAGGGCCAACGCACGCGCGTTCCGAGGCTTCACAACACACTTGAAGGGCAGTACATGACTACAGATCATGTTGAAGTGAGTGGATAATCGTGAAGTCAATGAATGGATCTCGCCTGATAATCCCCGAGGTCTGAGTCCTGACCCAACTGTGGCTCCACGACAATACCATTTTCGCGAGCCTTCGAAATGTTGAATACAGATAAGACATCACTGCATTCTAGAAAAGTTGCTGTCTAGCCCAACAATCTCCCTGGAAATCAGAGGTTGAGGCAAGGTACGTTCTTCAAAGAGGAAAATGGCGTACCTGGGCAAATGCTACGATGCAGAGTTAGTGAATGGAGCACAGTCTCAAAGTTACATAAGAGCCACCTACCGACGGCCATATCCAAAACAAATTCTGGCAGGGTCCCGTTCGGTTTTCCTTCCATCCTCAAGGATGAATCTACTCGGGTTGAACTCCATAGGATCCGCATATCGCTCGGGATCGTGGGCCATTTTCCTGGCGATGGCATTAGTTCTATCTATCTTTGAGCACGAGAAACGAACCAGATATCAAGGATAGTGATGTTCCGGCTTTGGCTTGGCCTGAAAGCCCTGGCTTTGGCCCGCATTTGGCGGCTTTGGCTTCTCAAAATCCCAGGCCAGGCCGCGCGGTCTAGGCTTGGCTTGGCCTGGGCCGGCTTTGGCCTGAGCCGGGGCTTTTGCCGAAATTTCGGCATCATCATTGATTGCTCCAATACAATTACCCTGAGTTCATACTTGGTGTGTTATGATCAAGGAGCAGTCTGAGCCCTCCCTGGTTGATTATTGGGCTGAGGAGGGTCCTTATTCTTGTCAATAGAGACATCCAAAACATGTGACACGTAAAGTCACGGTCTGTCTGACTGCTCCCCTTTTCCTCGGCAACCCGTTTCAGTTGATGTGTGACTTAGGGGGCTCCGGCGACGGCATCCAAGAGCCGCAAGGAAAAAAGATGGCCGCCGAAGGGCAAATCATGATGGTTATGTCATATGTCTTAGGCACCCGTGAAAGCCGGGGCTTTCCGGCTCGGCTTTGGCTTGGAGGAGTGCCAGGCCGGGCCAAAAGCCGTGTCAGGCCGATATTTTGGCTCGGCTTTGGCCCGGTACCAAAGCCAAAAAGCCGGGGCTTTTTGGCCTGAGGCCAAAGCCGGAACATCACTAATCAAGGAGTCCTTCGGAATGAGTAGCGGCTCCGAGTCCCCGCCTCGGTCATAGATGCAATCTTCACGGGTACGATGAGGTACGCCTGTCAAAATAATTCAGTAGACTCAGGAAAACTGAACAGAAACCACAGATTACCAAGAGGAGCAGAGATGTGCCAGCGAATGACCTCCTTGCAAAGCGCATCGATGTACGGCAGCTGGGAGCGATCGGAGATCTCTGGAAGTCTGTCGTTTCCGACCACTTGATCGAGTTCCCGTTGTGCAACTGCTTGAATGTCCGGGTAAAGTGACATGGCCAGGAAAACGCCTCCAGTAACCAGTTGTGCGGCACTCTGCAAGGCGGAATTAAACATGGATCGCTGACTTATGTTCCGGCTGAGTCCTGACCGTATCACTGGCCCCGATCTGCATGGCAAGCGCAGACCACTTCATCAAATACTCGTCGTGTCAGTCCTCCTCCAGCAGAGCCGAGACGAAGGATGTGTCTGCGATTCCGGCTGCCTGTCCGATCTAAGACTGGATGTTCACAAATGCAAATATTGACGATTTACCATCGCCTTCTTGGTATATTCCTATTCTGTCGACAGCAGAGGGACGAACTGTTCGATGGCGACCTGGGTACCGAACAGCTGATGAAAAAGCCTGCGTTCCTTCCGCACGCGGTCACCATAGTGGAGTAGCCCTAGAACGTTATTGAACCCAACAAGTTCACCGCCGAAGAGGTTCACCGGGCGGTCGGAAAAATTTGCGCCGCGGACGTCGAGCAAGTGTTCTGCCACCTCCACCGAGTTGACGATGATCATGGTCTGCCCCATAACCCTGAGCGAAAAGATGTCGCCTGGTCACAAGTTCAAATATTTGCGGAAAACCAGCGAGAGCAAGCATTTTGAAACGTGCAACGTACCCCACACAGCTCCCATTTCCGCAAACCTGAGCCAATGCGAAGCATTGGGGACCTCGAAAATATTGCCATCGAAGGGAAGGCCTCGCGGACCAGGTGGTAGACGTGGAGGTTTGCTTGCTCGAACATAGTACCAAGAGATGATGGATGCCGACACGAGAATGAAGATCGAACCCCAGTCCAGGAGGCCAAAAGACTCAGGGACGCCAGCAGTCATGGCAGAGCACGGGGAGGCGTGCGGTGGTGGGCTCTTACTTAAATGCAAGGTTCAGCAGCCGCGGGGCGGGCTTCTAGCCGAGACGTAGCCGAGTACCTGAGGGATAGTATGCACTTGGATGTGCATAAGACCCGCCGTGATCTCGCCCGCAAACTAAGATGAGATCTCGCTCGTGACTGACCTCAACTCTCCGTAGGTGGGGCCCGCAGATAAGTAGTCGTGGTTTCAGCCTAGAGCCGATAACCAGCTTTCCGTGTTCAAAATAACTTCAGGCGGCGTCAATCAGGCGTTTACTAATACGCCAGTGACTCGATCGAGCTCGGAGGGAAGAGGACAAGTGAGACATCGCAGAGGCTACGAAGACTTTATACGGCGGAGACTCCGAGTGTAGACTGAGGCTCCAGTCCAAAGGCGCTGGCGATTCTGAGGCCCAGCTGCCAGGAAAATATCTGGCACGATGATTATAAGTTTCGGATCAATCTCAGCCTGCGGATCGAGCCAGGAATCCAGCTATAGCACAGAGCATTCAGGTTAGCGAATCTCTGAGAGGCTTAGGCTTCGAGTGGAGCCTTAGATCCATGCTGAAGCTATCGATATTCGTGAGTATTTGGTGACAGTGTCGGTGATAAGCGCCTTTCAATTTGGGCGCTTAGATCAAAGCATGACGGCCCTTGGCTTCAGACCCAAATCTCTGTGCCCACCAGCACGTTTCATTCAGCGTCGACTCTGAAATAAAACCGCACGACCCTTCTAACCTCGCAACCCGTTGCCTTCCTTCAAATCAAATCTCGCGACATTGCGCTGCCGCTCCCCACTGACTACGACCTTGATTCCCGCGCCAAGACACCACCTGAGCTCCGTCCGCGCGATGTACTTCCTGAACGTGATATTGCGGTCGGCAGCGTCGTATCTGTGGGGGAGTGGTCAGCGTGCACCGTGTGTAGTGGGAAAAGGAGAGGAAGAGGAAGAAGCAAGAGGGTGCGTAGAGGGGAGAGAGAGGAGGGAGGAGGACACGGGTGAAAGCGAAGGAGGCGCATAGGAGGACACGGAGGAAGAGGAACACGCGCAGAAGGAGGAGGTCACGAAGAGGACGCGGAGGACGAGGGAAAAGAATGGAAGAGGGATAGGGAGGGGGTGGGGACGACCACCAAGAGGAAGGCGAGGGGAGGCGAACGAGGGAAGGACGGTGTGCTCGGCCAAAGGAGGGTGTGTTATGGTACGGGAGGCAAGGAAGATAGCAAAAGAGGGGAGAGACGGGGGATGGAGTGAGACAGCGTCGGGAGGCGAGAGAGATCACGGAGGGAGAGTGTAGGAAGAGGGATGAGGGAAGGAAGATAAACTCACCCAACCCGCCACACCCCCACATCTGCACCAACAGCCACGCCCCCCTCCCTTTCCACCGTTCCTACCCCAAGCGTATCCACTGACACCGTAATCTCCCCATCGACCTCGCCCTGCACCTCCGCGTCGTCCTCTGCTTCATCCAGCGCAGGCTTTGAAAGCGGCGCACGCGATCATAAACAAAAAATTTCCCCATCCCTCCCCCGACGGCTGGTACAACCCGGTGAAAGGAACACAGGTGGACGGGACACGGCCCGCCTTTCTCCCTCTTGAGCATCACCGCGCAGACGATCACCGCGCGTCTGCGCGCTCACGGTCGTCCTCGTCCTCGTGTCGGCGCAGGCCCCTCCGTCCCTTCCCCGTGAATACCTGCCCGAGCGACTGCTACACGGCGAAGGAACGCGGGCGGGCGTGACACGGTGCCTCCTCCTCGATCTGGAGCGCATCCTTCTCCCGCTCATGGTCGTCCTCGTGCTTCATCCCCGGCGCAGGCCTTGCAAGCGGCGCCACGCGGTCGTGAAATCGGCGACATCCATGCCCGTTTTCCTCCACGAGCGCCGGCTGGTACCCCTCGGTGAAGGGGCACGGGCGGACGGGAACCTCCTTCTCGCTCGAACGCGTCTCCACCAGCTCATGGTCGTTCTCGTGCTGTATCTTCGGCGGAGTGCCACGCGGCCGTGAAACTGGAGACAAACACCCTTGCCCCGGGAACACCTCGCCACGCTGCGGCTGGTACACCTCGGCGAAGGAACACGGAGGGACAGGACACGGCGCGTCCTTCTCGCTCTTGAGCGGAGGAGGGGCTGAAGGTGGTGCAGTCTGTAGTGGAGGAGGGCGGGGTCCGAGTCGTACGATGTGGGATGCGAGGTGCTGAGGGTCGTGTTGGGGGTAGCTGGGAGGTCTGGCGTGATGTTAGTAAGTACGGTAAGATGAAATGAAATAGGAATGGAGGAACGTTATAACGGATGAGGATCACTGAGAGGAAAGCCATGCAACGCGGATCCTCGAGGATCGCCGCCCATGGAACAAGTAACAGTAAAGGAAATGGAAGTGAAAGTCTCGTAGGGCCTTTACATCCGCAGCAGACGAGGAAAGGAAAGCGCTGCTTTGCACGGCAGCACGCGCGCTTTCCAGTACTCGCGGCGTGCTCTAGTCCCAGAACGCCCGCGCGAATCAATACCCGAGTCAGTACAACGAAGCGCGATACCAAACCCCAAACGAAAACACAATCATATGGAGAGAAACGCTGACCTTCGGACCCACTCGGTGAGAGCGGAGAGGTGGGCGATTCGTATTCGCTCGTCTCTGGGGAAAGGGAAGAGAGGTCAGCACGCGATACTGTGCTCGGTGATACAGATGAAAAGAACAAGTGCAAAGTGCAAAGCGAATAGGGACGTCGGGACGACCGCAGCCAAGTAAGAGCACCGAGGTCGTATCGCAGATCGCAAGGTAACTGCATGAGAGAACGAATCCACCAGACACGTCCACCCGTCGACAAGAACGAAGACGACAAGAAGAAAAACTGCACAAAAACTGGCCTGCTCACCTTTCGATCTAGGCTCGATTTCAGCTTCTCTAGTCTCCCGAGCGTGATTCAGATCCACCGAGGGCGGGAGCTTTCCCTCATAATACGCGGGTGTTTCCTAGATTTGGTGAGCCCAACTCGCGCTTGCTGTCAACTCGACATACCAGCCTCGAGGCCTCCGCGTCGGACTCGATCTTCATCGATGCTTCATCTCTCAAGATCTCAAGTCTGGCGCGTACTGTAGCCGCTCGCGTGCATCTCTCCTCGCGGCGTATGTAACATGTTTCGACACTGCACCATCCCTCCGACGTATCTTGATCCGCCGAGTGGACGCAGGATACTTACGTGAAATACGTGGTGAATTTACTCAGTATTAGGTTCGAGAGGCGTACTTATGAGCACGCAGAGCTCCCGCGGCAAAGCATGGGTGTCGACGCGGAAATCTTGCAATGGGATGCGCTTTGACCCAGTACCATTCTCCGTGGACCGTGGTAGATCTGGCGCCTGAGCGAAATGGTAAGTACGCATCACGTTTTGGGCGCGTGATGGTTTACGCGTCTTTGACACCTCTTGTCTTGACACCACCATGTCGGTTCTACAGGTTGGACCCTATCCCTTTCTGTGCTGCGTCGTGTCTTAGCCTCGATTAGCCCGCTGTTCCCGCTGTTGTCAGCGCTGTGATGCCCAACATCGGCCCCAAGGAGCACCGCGGTATCTTCGAGGACGCCATCAAAACTCAAGGCAGCTACGACGCCGCGGTCACATATTTCGAAGATTTCTATCGAGTTGTGCAATCAGGTATCGTGTATGGCGTATGTCCCTCTCCTTTCCTCTCCTTTTTTCGCCACGTAACGTCAACGTGCGCTGTATGTAGGCTTCGCTTCCACCACCCGACGTTCCTCTGCGATGTATCGACGTTGGCCACCTCACAATTCTCCATCATTCTACTTTCCCTGCGCACCTCCAGCAGGGTAATGCCTTCACCTGGAACTTCTACATTGGTCCAAAGGCGCAAGGCCCGAAATGCATTATGCCGGACTGGGCGAAGAGGGGCATTGTCGTCCGGGTCTTGGGTTTGACCGCACAGTGGGAGGAGTGCCGTGCCTTGACTGTCTTAGCTTCTACGAGGGTGCGAATCTCACAATCTGCCGACACTCGCGCGCGCGGTACCACTACGCACGAGCTTGTTTTTCCCCCGGACCTAAATGAACCGCCCGTCGATGTTCTTTATCTGAAGTAGTAGCTCCGTATCGAACGGCGGCTGCGACTCGGCGTCCACATATCGTGACTCGTCCGCCGTAGCCGTTATACTTTAGCTTTGAAGTTGGTGCGATGGTTTTGTTTTGTGAGCGTACATGTCTGAATAATATCACAGAGTGCGGATGTCTTCTAGAGATTTCGCCATCGAGTACCGCCTCACGCATCACCAAGTCGCCATCTGGGTTAGCTCCGCACCTTCGAGAGAATTTCGTACGTCCGTCGTTTTTCCCCATCCCCAGTTACATGTGCTCATTCGTTACTCTGCAGGATCATCCGAGTCGGCTCCACAAACCCCTTCCCCATGTGTGTATACCCGGAGCGTCTCCCCACCTGCCTCCTCTCTCCCCTTGCGTTTCCTCTCGATTCTCGAGACGAGAGATGCACTAGCTCACCTCAAGCTTCGCATCCTCATCGTCTCCCACTTCCACGTTCACGTCCTCGCGGGGTGCGCGTGCGTCCTCTCGTGGATTCTCCTGAATAAAACGCGCGCGCGACGAGGGCGAAAAGAGCGAAAGAGTGTTTATCAAAGCTATGCAGTACGCTTTCTTTCCTCTAAGCACAATCAATCCATCAATCATGCGACGAACTTAGCTCCCATTCAAGAGCACCTCTGCAGCCCCCACTCGCCACCGTCATCCTGCGTATGTTCGCTCGTCAAGGTCGTCGACTTGTCGGTCACGACGTCACCTCGAATAAAGCGTGCCTCGATCGACGGCGTTAAGGAGCAGCTCGACGGCAGCGGCGCGGGGGAGGAGGCGTTCCTCTATACTCAGCGCCGGCGGAATCGAGGGCGGTGGGAAGATGGGGCGGGGCGGAGCGCAGACGGCGATGGACCGCATCCGCCAAGGATCTCATCGGCCGCTGCGCGCTCGGGACACGTTCCAGGTCCAGGTCGAGGTCCAAGTCCCAGTCCAGGCGAGTGCTGGTCTCGAGTCTTCTCCGTGTCTCTGATCGCTGATAGTGCTATCGCAGGCCGTATATATAGGACTCGCCTTTGGCTTAGTCTTTGACCTCGGACTTTGAGGAGGACCAGGACGAGGACGCCATAGATGTCTGCTCGGAGCTTGGTCGGTCGTGCTGAGTGAGGTCCAGGCAAGTGCTGCTCCCTTCTTCTGTTCCTGATTCGTTCTTGATACGTGCTACCACAGGCTGTCACGGACGAGGACGCGCACTGCGGGCGAGGACGCGAGCCGCGAGCTCGCCCAGAAGACGTATGTTGATGCGCTAGCGCTGCTCGCCGTGCGGACACATGGCCTTCCGATCTCCCGCTGGGTATCGGAGTAGAGACGTACCTGTGCCCCTGCACTCCCCTCTCCATCTCCCTTGGGCCGACAAACGGCTTGATCATCCGCCTCATCGACTCCACATATCCGTAGCCCGTCGCTACGCCTCACCTTGGGCGGGACGACGCGCACCGCAAGCCACAAGCGAAGCGGAGGCCCCCGAGCGTGGACGCACACCGGCGGATGAGATGGAAGGAGGAAGAGGACGAGGTGGCGGAGCGGGTGTGGGTGTCGGTGTGTGTACGGGAGGGGCGTTTCGCGAGAGATGACGGGGGAGGTTACGGCGGCGGCCTAGTTGGCGAGGAGAGAAATGAAGGGACGTGGGAGTGCTTGAAGAGCATAAAGACGACACTTCGTTTGTGTGGAGCGTCGCGCGCGAGGCTCGACAAAATGGAGCGTGGGGAACGAGGGAGGCAAGTGATGAAGTTTCGCGGCGCGGCGCTCCACTGTTGGATGGGTGTACACGTGCATGACGAGAGGAGTCGCATCGCGTTGGCGTACGATGAGACACGACCATCCGACCTCCACGCGTACCACCACGCCTCACCTTGAGCGGGACGACGCGCACCGCATCGTAGAGCGAGCCCACTGCGGCTGCGGGGGCAGAGCCCCCGAGCGTGGACGTGCACCGGGAGATGAGATCAGAGGGAGGGAAAGGACGAGACGGCGGAGCGGATGGGTGTGTGCGTGGGAGGGAGCGTTTCGGGAGATGATGCCATGGGAAGCGAGGCCGAGGTGGGGGGTGGACGTGCACCGACGGATGGGATGGGAGGGACGGAGAGGACGAAACGGCGGAGCGGGTGTGTGCGTGTGCGTGGGACGGAGCGTTTCGGGAAAGATGACGCAGGTGGTTTCGATGGGGACCCAGTTTGCGAGGAGAGAAATGGCG
This sequence comes from Mycena haematopus, assembly GCA_029281435.1. Lineage (NCBI taxonomy): Eukaryota > Fungi > Basidiomycota > Agaricomycetes > Agaricales > Mycenaceae > Mycena > Mycena haematopus. The sequence continues at coordinate 10,813 of JARJCV010000753.1, forward strand.
GGAGGTGGGTGATGGGAGACGGGGAGCGGGAGTGTGATTTCACCAGGAGGCTCCTGGGTAGCAGGCGACGATGACACTTCGTTTGTGTGGAGACTCGCGCACGAGACCCGAAAATGGAGCGTTGGGGACGCCGATGACGTGGCTCGCTTGCCTGCGCGCAACGGGGAGCGACCGAGCGCAGCATCCGCGAATGGTACGGGTTTTGCGACTTAGGTTTTGCGACTTAGAGAGCAAATGCAGAAGGCAAGTCATCATCCTTTGCGCTTTCCGTCGCCCTTCCTCGAGCTCCTCGTTTCTTCTTGTATTCACCCTGCTGACACACATTCGAATACGCTTCTCCTAATGCATCTATCGTCGCGACTGACTACTTCCTCAGATAAGACTGACAACCATGCGTGCATCTTGTCCTTCTTCCTCTCCTCGTCCTTACTGACCCGCGTGCGCACTTCCAGAAGAAAACCATGATGCCTGCACCTGCTGCACACGATACACGCCGACGTTGCTCGTAACGCTGGAGCAGCGCGACAGCGGCGAGGGCGGCCTCGGCGTCGTGCCATCCGTCGATGTGGGCAGCACGGGCGACGTATCGCTCGTCTACGGCGTCCCCGAGTCGTCGCTGCTCCCCTCCCGTTCGTGAGCGAGGGGATGGCGATGGCGCTCGACCTCGACGTCGTGCGCATTCCGCCTCATCGCGCACCTGCCGCACCACCACCTCCCCAGCGTCATCTTCGCCGCCCGCATCGCCAGGTCGAGTCGTGTTTGGGGTCGGATGTCTCCTATTCCTGGCACTCTCAAATTCTGGTACACATCCGCCGGCGCAAGCCACGCCCTATCAAGCACGCGTGTCTCGCCCTCACCCTTCACCGTCATCTCAAGCGCCGCCGCGCCCACCTCCACAAACTCGTCGTCGTCGAGCTCCTCCTCCCGTTGTCATTGTAGTGCCACTCCTCGCACGCTTCTATGCAAAATGTGGGTTGAGGCGTATCCGTAGCGAGCGATTTGATGGAGCAAGAGCCCCACGAGCATGCTGCGCGACGCCGAGGAAGACCTCGCCAGCCATCGGCGCGTCACCCTCGGGCCCAGCCGCGTGAAGTCGACAGCACTCACTCGAGGACGTATAGGGAGGGACGTGTACGCAGGCCCGCCCGGGAGAGGATCGAGCATCGCAGATGCAGATAAGACGGAGACGAGTGGGTGCACGAGGAACGGTTGGCGCGAGATGTAGCGCAGGTTGGGGTGGGTAGGGGTAGCTCGATACACCCACGAGCATGCTTGCTGCACAACGCCGAGGAAGGAGTTAACGGGACCGCCTTCACCCTCGTGTCCAGTGGCCAGCCAGCCGCGCGAAGTCAACGGGGCGAGCCGTGTCCATCTCGACACACTCTGGGTCTGGGTCTGGGTCAATCCACCCCACCATACATACCTACCATACTTACCTCCCGCTGTATATCCGCACCCTTACGCCAAGATCCGTGTCATAACCATACTTCCGCCGTAATCCCCGAATCCACCCAATACATCGTATTCCTATTAGTTTTCTGTGTTACTCGAAGTGCGGGCGTCTGGCGTTACCGAGGTAGAGAAACTGCGTAGTACCTACCAAATAAGGAAACTCTATTTCCCGATTCGTCTTACCTTCTCATCCCTGCTTGGTTGCTAAGCCATCTGACGAGGCACGACGCTCGAGGGGTTACTAGCTATTATAGTTACCGCGCTCTACCTCGCCCGCTCGATATCGGTATCGGGTCAATATACTTATAAAGACATGCATGGAGAAGGTGGAAGATTTTACATTCGTATTCCAATTCCTATTCGTGTCCTTACATACATACATAACATCAATCCGAGCCGCGCCGTCTGATACGTATGCTCAAGACAAGAATAAGAAGGAACACAGGAACAACCAGTACAGCGTCAGCGCAGGGTTAGTAGTCGTAGGAAGGTACGATTCATAGGGATCGAAAGTATCAATGGAATGGGATGGGGATCACTACGAGGGACGAACGAAGCAAGGAAAATTAAATATACAACAAAGAAGGCGAGTCCCAGCCACCCGCCAGCGCTCGCGCTTCCCCGTCGATTCTCTCCACCCACCCACCCATCTCGTCCGCGTGCATGCCTGCATCGTCGTCGTCCGTCCATCCCTGGGCGCAGCCCGCCCATCGAGTCGACACGGGGCTCTTCCCAATGCACACGCAAGCGCGTGCGCCGTGGACGCGGATTCGCCATGACGAGAGAGTGTGCGTGCATCTCCCACGTGGGTTCTCTTCACCCACTCACCCATCTCGCCGCCCGCCCGCGTCGTCATCCTCCATCCATCCTTGACGCAGGCCGCCCATTGATTCGACACCGGGCTCTTCCCACATGCGCGCCGTGGAAGCGGGCTCGTGACGAGGGAGCGTGCGTGCCACATCGGGGGTCGAAAAGGAAGGACGGTGAGGCAGTGGAAGTGGAAGTGGAGATGGAGTTTACAGGGGGTGGGTGGGCGAGGCGAGGCGAGCAGGAGCGTAGAGGGCCGCTACGTCGGCGTCGGGACTCGCCGTTTGTCGTCTTGGACGGAGCACGGGAGGCGCGCTCGCGCGGAGAGTGGGTACGTGCCGGGAATGGGGGCCTCGAAATGCTTCCGCTGCCGAGGCGAACGAAAGTAGCGCCGAGTCCGACGCGCGCGGCCAAGACGACGCCGATGGCGGATGCCTTGACTCGACCCAACCACCGCCTTGCCTCGCGTGTCGTGCTAGGGAACCTTGGGCACACACCACGGGAGCCTCCCGCCATCGAGGAGGCGAAGACGAGGCGATGCATTGATACAGCCTGCCACATGTGTCCCCGTCTCGCGCACGGCAGCGGCAACGTGCGGGGGACGACGCATCCCCCCGTGCACACCCTCGCGATGACATGACCGGCCGCCGATTCGTAAAGGGCGGGCTATGGGCGCGCGTTCGACGGGACCAGGTGGCAGGCGGTGAAGGGTCGGCGGCGGCAACGGCGGCACTGCCACCGAGAGAGGCCGAGGCGTGCGCGGCAACGCTACTGCTTGGCGCTCCCGGCAGCGGTATCCCGGTGGCACGCGGC
>JARJCV010000754.1:0-13846 GCA_029281435.1 Mycena haematopus
AGATTGGTTAAAAGTCATTAGATTTCTGATAAAGTCATTAGATTGTCAAGAGTCATTACATTTTCAATAAAGTCATTAGATTAGGCTTAAAGTCATTAGATTGAGCTAAAAGTCATTAGATTTCTGATAAAATCATTAGATTGGCCTAAAAGTCATTAGGTTGGGCTAAGAGTCATTAGATTGGCTTAAAGGTCATTAGATTGACTTGACTTATGATTTTTATACCTCCGCTGCAGATAAACTGCAGCATTTTTGCAACTTATTCTGCAGCATGGGGGCTCCGACATGAAAGCCTCTACTTAGAATGGGAACCGCTATTGGTATACCACCTCTAGTTAGACCTGATATTTGGGATTATTAGGTGTGTCGATTCGTGAACCGATTCACGAGTTCGTACGGCGCATCTCGACCAAGAATCGCATCTGAATCGTTGCCAGAATCGGCGCAGATTCTGAGCTTTGACTTCCCACACCAACACGACAATGAGCGATATGACGAGAAACTCACCGCAACACAGCGATCCCTGCCGACACTGTTCGAAACGGCGCGGTTAACAAACATTCAAAGTCTTATCGTCGAAGCTGACTTAGCTTCAAGCCGCCCATACCTCGAACTCGCGAAGTCTCGCCCTGCCTGTCCGGTACAGGCTCGTGCCTGTCTGCAATTCTCAGTAACCAGCCCCGGGCGACTTTGGTCTAGTCGGGCTCACAGAATCCAATTTTCGCCAACTTTTTCGCTCACGGGCGCCGGTCGTACAGTGCGTAGGTAGAGTGTACAATCTGTCATCTCATCCTAACCCTGGGGAGGAGTTAGTCGTCAATTAACGTTGAAGTCGGCGCCACTTACCTACTCCACAGCCAACCCGACGCCCCCAATCCCGACTCCGCGATCCCGACGAACCCCACCAATCCCCCGCACTTCCCCAAATCGTATTTTTCTTGGTGAGCCCGCGGGCAGAAACGACACCGAACGCGGCCCTTCCACGCCGCCCGGCACTTCAACTCCAGATGGAGAATTCGCTCTGCGCCGTTGAGTACCATCCCCGTCCATCGAAAACTGCCCGCTCACCGAACTTCTTCGCGTATGGCACTTGCCAATAAAAATCCATCCACCTCTGCCGCTCCCCCCTGCATTGCCTTGCCCATTCAAGCCTTCGCTGAGGCGGGTCGACCGCTTTACCGACTTTGACGACGCGGTCGACGACGAAGGCGTAGACGCCGCCGGGGCCGTCGGTCGGAGGGCGGGGCGGGCGTTGAGCGCGCGGTGCAGAGCAGGCACATAGTTCCTAGCCAGCGATTAGCGCGCGAGGAACCGGAAGAACTCACTTACCGCGTATGTTTCCGAGCCATGGTCGTGGTGGTAGTGGAAGTAAGTGGAAATGCGGTCACGGGGTCGAAATGGGCGCTTTTATAGTCGAAATTGGTCGCGTCCCGAGTCGCGCCCGACGCGTTTCGATACGTTGTCGATTCTGTAAAGTTCTTCTTAGTTAGTCACTACTCATCCTGTACTCCGAAACAGGAAATTTTGATTACGCACCGCCACCGCAGATCTCGGACCGGCTCGCCCGAGGTCCAGCGAACGAGTGTCTGTTGGCTTCCCCCGGAGGGTACTAGTCTCTTGGGCCGCGGAGAGGCCAGACGCCGGACCACCGTGTCGGTAGTCCTAATCCAAGAGTTGTTTTTTTGCCGGTACATTTTATTTAAATATAATTAATTAATGCGGTCACGTGGTCTAAATGAGCGCTTTTTATAGTCGAAATTGGTCGCGTCCCGAGTCGCGCCCGACGTGTTTCGATACGTTGTCCATTCTGTAAAGTTCTTCTTAGTTAGTCACTACTCATCCTTTACTCCGAAACGGGAAATTTGATTACGCACCGCCACCGCAGATCTCGGACCGGCTCGCCCGAGGTCCAGCGAACGAGCGTCTGTTAGCTTCCCCCGGAGGGTACTAGTCTCTTGGGCCGCGGAGAGGCCAGACGCCGGACCACCGTGTCGGTGGTCCTAATCCAAGAGTTTGTTTTTTGCCGGTACATTTCATCTAAATATAATTAATTACTCGTAAGTACGGTAAATATCAGCTCGCTCTACGGCTTCCAGAGTCCCGAAATCCTCTTCTTCACCATCACTCTCTGGTTCCTCATCTTCCTCGTCGTCTGACCCGCTGGCATATTCCCCGTAATGTCTGTCCTCCCCGCGCGCCGCCTGATGCGCGTCCACGCGACACCGAATGATCTGAAGGCACGAGGGTCCCCATTCTGGCAGCGGGCCCGTCGCCGCTCCGAAGTCAGGGAGCCATTTCTCCCACGTCGCGCACAACTGCACCAGCTTGTTTTGATGCAGCTGCAAATGATACTTGTCGGTGTCTGTGGCTGAGGTACGAGTTAGCCAGCGTCTCAAGCTGCCCCGACGAAAGCTAAGCTCATACGTACCAGCTTCAAGAATGGCCATTGTACTGACTCGCCATTCCTCTGCAAACCACACCCGCAGAGCCATACCCTCTCTTCGCAGCCGCGCGTCCTCCTCCTCGCTGCGATCCAAATCCAGCATCGCCTTGATTCCCGCCCGCACCTTCTCGTCGCAAAGCCATAGTGGCGGCTCGTCGTCATATTGGTCATCACAGTCATCCAGACCTACGTCCTGGAAGATATCGTCATCTACATCAAGTTGCCACAGCCCCTCGCGAGGCACGGGCATGGGTGCGATCGCCTTGGGAGGTGCTTTCCCGCTCTTGATCAGCTTCGCGATCTTGGTGCAATGGTTGTTATACTCGTTGGCCAGCTTCTTGATTGTCGGTTCTCGGCGCTTGACAGCGGACTCTGTGTGGACGTGGAGTTTGGCATCTGTGGTAGTGTATCAGTTTCCAAGTCCACATGTTACGGTACAGTGCTAGCGTACCGTTCATCAGCCGTCGATACGACCGTTCCACCACGTCGAGCTCGAATTTCCTCGCCCGCAGACGCTCCCTCAGACGAAGCTTCAGTGCACGAGCGTTCATGCGAAGCTGCATATACTCGCTCTTCACCAGATTTTGGAGTTCCGCTTTCTCGTCCACCCCCAGCGCCGCCTCCTTCCGTCGCAGCAAATCTTCCTGCTTCACCAACGCTTCCTCCGCCGCCTCGTATGTGGCCTGGTGCAGTGACGCGTCGTCGTTCTCGTCCATCACGGCGTCCAGAAACTGGTTACGCAGTTCCCGGACCAACGCTCGTCGAGTCTTGATAGCGCTGCGCAAAACGATGACTGCGCGCACCGCTTTTTCCCCCCGGTTTTTCGCTCGACCTAGGTATCGGTCAGTAATCAATGACCTTCTTTTCGACATTCACGTACGTGGTAACGGCCTCGTCTGTGTCTGCACCTGCAGATCCCACTGCTCGCGCAGTAGGCTCTCTGGTTTACCGCACTTGCGCAATTCTTCTTTTGCTGCTGCGCGCTTCTGGACGCTGTGTCGGTACCGGCGGTTGATCCACTCGCCCAGTCGCAGGAGACTCTGGTTGTCAGCGTGCTCAATCTGAGCGTCCAGAGTGTAGAGTCGGTTGTGGTACTGTACATTCCGTTAGTTCCGCCGGTGCACAATATGAATCCAAAGACTTACACCGCAAATCCGCAGATGCGCGATAAGGTGCCGGATCGACTTCCAGAAGCGCTCTGCACCTTCTCCGTTGGAAAAACCGAATCCTACACGCTTCCGTGGATGGTACAGAAGCTGACACGCCCACTCGTGCCCGAACGCGTGGAACACCGACACGGCGAACGCAATGCGATCCATGTAGCGGCCCAGGAATCCCCATTTCAAGCAGGACCGCTCCGTCGCACACGCGATATCATACAGCAACCCCACGACAATGTCCAGCGGGAGGTGCTGGTATAGCGTCTCGATGAGGGCGATGAGGTAGAAACTGTTTTTCACCCGCCGAATGCATGTTCGCCAGCCATAGCACTCGGTCGTGGCGACATAGAAGGCCCATGAGGGCGGTGTCCTCGAAGAAGTCTGTGCTCGCCTTCTGGCGTTTTTCATCGGCGGCCTTGAAGGACGCCTCACACCCGTCGAGCACCGAGCGCGGAAGGGGCAGCCTGGCGTACTCGTACTCATCGTCTTCGTCAATTTCCTGCACAGTGGCACGTTGCTTGGCTTCTCCTTTGCGTGGGGGGTAGTCCCGGACGCCGTCGACGTATTCTTCGGTGCGCGCGGCCTGCTCTTCGGGAATGAAATGTGAATTGGGGTGTTGTTTGGGGGGATCTCGCGGGGACTTCTTCTTCTTTTGCGTGAAGCACGCATCGATACAGACCACGACGTCGGCTCTAAATCACGACATTAGTATAGGGGCCTTCGTTTGGAGCAGCGCCCACTCACATTTCGGAAGGATCATGCTTGAGGTTTCCAAAGCAAGCGGGCACCGACGGGCGGAGGTATTCGCTTGGTCGGAGTCGAGGAAGGGGTTGCGGAAAAGGTGGCTGGGGTGGTTCGGGTGTGGGCTCTCGACGACGTTTGCGTCCCCGAGCGTCTTGCCTCTCTTCCTCGTCGGGGTCCCCCCTCGCTGGCGTAGGACTCGTCGGAGTAGGCGTGCTGGAAGACGACGATCTTTGACGCCGCGGTGTCGACGTGCTGGAAGACGCCGATCTTTGACGCCGCGGTGTCGAGGAGGAAGGGGCGCGGGGTGGTGGCAATGGCGAACGCGGCACCTGGGGCCCCACGAGAGTTTCGCGCGTCTCCTCGATGATAGCGCTGTATTTGGCCTTGAGAAGATTCCGCAAATGGGTGTACCACATCACACAGTTACCGAAACGTCGCCACAGAGAATTCTAAGACGACCCTCAGACATCGTTTGGTCTCAAGTGTGAGTACGGCTTACCTGGTGATGCAGCTGGAACCCCATGTCCGCTAGGACACGTTCCAGTGTGATGGTCGTGGCGTTGACGTTGGGCGAGATTTGCAAAAAAAGATTCATTGTGAATTCTAGCACCCGTAGGTCGATGCCCAGCGAAGGCAGAACTGGAGCACAGCCGAACACGCCCAGGCGCATCAGCTGCACAGGAGCCGGTGTGCATTCGCAGACTTGGATTTCGATGTCCTCTATCGCTAAGAACAGGTTAGTACCCAATATGCATCTGGACCAAGTCGTACTCACATGAAAAACCGGACGATAGCCACTTTGTGCCGCTTCCGTTTGCACGCGCAAGAGAGTATTTCGAGTTCTCGTCCTTCCAATTTGCGTAGAGAGCTCGTCTCCTCCATGAGGCGAGCAAACTCGGGGACCAGCTGCGGCAGCACGGTTTGGTTGCCAACGCTGCCATTGGGCGGCTCGCTTCCGCCGGTGCTTCCCTGGGTCCGGCGGCGGGCTACGTTCGAATGCCATAATGTTGGGGTCGTCGGACGCAGCCGCTGCGAATTCCTCCTGCGCCAGGTCCTCGTTAGATATCGGGGGCGCACGTCCAGGTCGTCCTTCAACCGTTTCTAACCCTCGCTCAATCACGCATGGGACGGATTGCGTCCCAGCTAGTGTGGAATCAATTTTATATGCTATTACTATACATTCCTGGCTATAGATTATGTGGAATCGGTTTTCTACGCTACGAATGTACATCCTGCTGTAGACTAAGTCAATGTCGCACTAGAGAATATCGTCTTATCGAATACACCATCCTGAATCATTATGCGCTCGTTTTTCGCCATGCACAGGCTTGACTCCGGAAAATGACCCACTACGCCCGTCTCGAATTTGACAGCAACGACGTTGTCACCTAGGGCGACATTTCCGTGGAGTTGAGAGCCGGGGATGGTGAGTGCGTATTGGCCAACGCGATCTCCGTCCAATTTGATATCGTAGCCAATCACGACCACTCGTGTTTCTATCTGCCCCAGCCTTTCCCCGTCGTTACCCTCCCGCCGCGGTTTTATACAGGTGCGGTCGATGCTGAATCGGCGGAAGGTCTTGCCGGCCCCCCAGACTCCCACCGTCTTCTGGCCTTTGTTCACCGCCGTTGTGAGCAGCAGATGACAAAATGTGCCTTCGAGTGCAAGCATGGTGTCTGACACGCCCCTGGGCAGCTTGTGCAGCCCCACCAGCTTCACATCGAGACGTTTGCCGGCCAATTTGGGGAGGCAGAGCCACTGTCCATCGTCCTCGCCTACACAGCAGTCAGTCAGTCACAAAAATATTGAGAGGCGAAACAAATTTACCCTCGACTTTGTCTTCGGTGGATATGTAGCAAGGTGTCTGGGTGGGTGTGCGAGGACGTTCGATGGGCGGTGCGGATTCAACGCGGAAAGCTCCCCGATGCGTCGGCTGTTCACGCGGTGGGGCATGTCCAAATAATATCTTGGACGGGAGCCATCGCGCCTCGGTCAATGGCAGCATGGTGCTAGACGCTCATTAAATCAAGGCACATTCAACGAAACAAAATTACTTACAACTCATGGACGACGTGCTCGATCGGTATATTTTCCACCCTCCGATTCGTCCCGTTGGGTCCAATCGTGAGGAGAATACCGTCGGAGTCCCACTTGTTCTTGTCGCGTGCCATGCGTTCCACGCGTGCTTGGCTGTCGTAGTCGCCCACCACTATCCCCCGTAAGCCCTTGTTCTGCCCCTTCTGCACTTGGACCTCGATCTGCTCCAGTCTACGTCCAGCACCGTACCTCCATGTCGAAGCCGACTCCACCTCCTTCGAATGGATGTATATCTGCAACTTGTCAGCAATCGCTCACAGATGAAACCAAAACAAAAAAAAAACCTCAGACGACGGATTGGAGACATCTTGCAGGCAGAGCCATTCGTCCTCCACCCTGACGATTGAACCTTTACGAGACGTATACTCCCCCGACTTGACGCGTACGACATCGCCGACCTTGAGTTGAGGCGAGGGCTCGTGGTGGTCACCGGCCAAGAGCGGCAACAAGTCCGTGGACTGTTGGTAAAAGTCCACGGCGCCAGACTCGATTGAAATCTAGTTTTGGCTTATCAGTAATTACCAAGTCGGAGCAAAGGGAAGAAAACGTACAGTACACGAATCACTCATGATCCAGACACGAAGAACGCGGAGTGACACTTGCATCCCGACGATGACTCCGACACGTCCTATGTGCTGGCCCATGGTCGACTCCACCCAATTGCCAAGGTGGAACTCTCGCATAGCGTGGCCCATCGCAACGCTGAAAGTCTTCACTCCAGGCCAGCGTGGACTAGGATCGGTCGGTCCAATCATCACACAATCGTCCGGAACGCCGATGTTGATGCGACCGTCGTCAAGAATCTCCAGGACGCGGCCAAGGACCCCTTGGTAAAACATCCCGGAGGAAACGACGCGGACTCGGTCGTTAACACGGAATTCGTAGGTGACATCAAGGACGTGTCGGGTCAGCTGGTCGACCCTGACACGAAAAGTGTCGGGGTCGTGCTCGAAGTTCTTGTCGCCTTTGACGCGATGGACGTCGGCGCACGGGACGATATCTCCATTTTCGTCCGGCGCGTCGAGGAGGCGCACGATGCATCCCGCTCTGCCCGTGAATTCCCCGTCAGTAACGACTACGCGGGTGGAAAGCTCCGTTAGCGCGGGGGTTGGCCATCGGACAGGCACCAGCTGTATTCCAGAGTTGTTACATTCGTAGTATCCAAGCAGATCTTTGTGGGAGGGTCTGGGAACAGGTTTGAATCGTCGCTGGGGGTAAGTCTTGCCATCTCTGCGGATGAAGGTGTAGCCGAAACTTGAGCAGCGTTTGGTCTTCATTACACGGCGAAACTGTCGCGCGGTTTCTTCGCTACTGGGACGGTACAATAGCTCGGTGGGTGAGAATACGAATAAGAGCTCCCCTTTGACCGGGCTGTAGAGGCCCCGCACCCAGGTACCTGGTACAACGGACTGGCGTCGCTTCTTGGTTTTGGCAGACGCAGCCGGCGCACTTGTCTGCGCCAATTGTGGGGGCTGGTCGTCCTCGTAGTCCTTGGCCTGTTCCTCGTAAAACGCGGCGATGGCAAGTGCTTCTTCGTGCTCCATCGCTGCGTTGGTCTGTAGGCGAGGGCGCACCGATTCCTCCTGAGGCGTGTCGTCGACAAAATCTGGCAAAAGAGAATTTGGTCAGAGTAATGTCGTGGAGTGAAAAGAGTGCGCATACCGTAGTCTGATTGCGTCTCTTCCTCATCCTCGTCGTCTTCCTGCCCCTCCTCGTCAGAATCCTCCGCCGTCATGTCGAGAAAGATCGACGCTGGCATGGCGTCCCCGTCGTCGTCTCCAGAACCCGGGTCAGCGCTATGGGCGCGGCGTGTGTGGGGCACTCCTTCCTCAGTCTCCTCGTCTTCGTCGGCTGCGTCTTCGGCGTCGGGGTCATCGCGGCGCAATCGTTTTGCTTGAGGGCGATCCTCGACCGTGTCCTCGGCATTGGAATCGCGCGCTCGTTTGGTGCTGCTGGAAGCGGGCGGTGTAGCTGGCTCATCGCGCGAGATGTCCGCCGGTGGGTAGAAGGTCTGCGGGCGGAGGTCAGGGGGCGGGTAAGCCTGGGGTGTGGGGTCGGGCAGGAACGAGGGAGTCTGGAGACGGCTAATGTACGCTGTGAACGGCGTTGGGTCTCGCGAGCCCGGTTGAAACAACGGTGTTTGCATACGCCGCTCTGGAGCGGGGGCGCGATCTTCGGGAACTGGGGTTGGGTCGGCAGGCGTGCCAGTGCGCGGTGGGGGGTCGCGTAAGAACAACAAGGAAGGGGTTTGAAGACGGCTGTAGGCAGTAAACGGTGTGGGTTCGCGCGAGCCCGGCAGAAACAGCGGCGTTGGCATGCGCTCTTGAGTGTTGGCGTGATCCTCGTCTGGAAGTCGCGGAGGCGAAGGCGGCTGCAAGAGCGAAGCAGGTACGCGGTAGGGCCCTGGGGCCAGCAGTCGATCCTCATGTCCAGCCAGGATTGGTCCCATGGGGAAGTCGCGCTCGTCGGCCTGGCGCACCTGCGCCTCGTGGGAGTCGGGGTCGTCCTCGACGGCGCTGTCGTGCACTGTCACTGTGAGCGGTATGCGCACGTCTACGGCACAAGCTGAACTCACTTTCGGCTTCGTGGTCAACCTCAGCGGTGTCGTCGATGTATTGGTGAGCGCTGTTATGTCGGTCACCGTGGTCAGCGTTGGTATCGTACAAGCCGCAACGACGACGTGTTTTTTTTTCTCTTTTCTCTCAGTTGGTCGTTGCTCGCGTGTATGCGCCATGGGCGACGGCCTCGATGGGCTCGTATTTCATTGCTCTATCTACTGACTACGGTACGGTACGGGACTACGCGACTTACCAGCGGCGGGACATGGTGGCACCAGAGAAGGAGGAAAAGGTCATGTGCTTGATCATCTGATGGCCTTGCGGTGCGAAACTCGGAATTCGGACCGCATTCCGAGTTTCGCACCGCAAGGCCATCAGATCATGACAGGCACAGCTTTTGGCCTCTTCCTCCCGACCACCATGTCGGTAACGGGCTTGAGGCCAGGGGGTGTGGGCACATGTAGTACTTACGACGTAGTCTACGGGGGTACGGGACAGTACACAGAGAGTAAAATAAGAACAACATGGGTCAGCTATACAAAGGATAGGCCCCCAAAAAAAAATACGTACCTCGAAGGCAGGCGGGGGCGTGCAAGGCGGCGTAGACCGAGTGGGAGTGGTGCGATGAGCTGGGACGACCCCTAGGGTAACGACTCAGTATTCCAAGGATGGTCTGGCAAATACGAGAGCGGTGGACGGCAGGGAGGACACCGACTTGAAGACCAAGCACGTACGGTGAGCAATTTGCGACGCAGCGTGGGCCGATTGTCTAATAAATTATGTCGACAGGTACCCCAGGGAGGCGACAGAGACGACGTACCAGCCATTACCCGATGGCACAAGAGTGTTGGTGGTGGAGACAGGCGAAGTGCTGACGGTAAGAGCACTTGTACGAGAGAAGGCGGCTGACTCTGAGGAATGAGCATCAAAAGATACCCCAGTGAACGACACACACAACGTACCGTACTACTGCGAACCCGATCGTACGAGGAGCTGGTGGCAGAGTTGGCGCTGGGGGCGGATGGAAACGTTGCTCGAGTGTGGAAGGTATGGGGACTTCAATGATACCAAAACCGACTCTAACAAATCATGATCTCGACAGATACCGCGGGGCACAGGACACAGGACGTACCGTACGATTCTTGAGACACTGTGGAGGAAATTTTGGGAGGTGGCCAGGAGCGAGGTGTTGACGGTAAGAAACCTCGACGTGATAGACGGTGGCCGATTCTGATAATTTATCACCTCGACAGATACCCCCGCGAACGCAAGACACGACGTACCACTGAGGACCTGATGACAGTTTTTGCAAAGAGGTGTTGACGGTAAGAGAACTTGCAGGACAGCAGACGGCCGACTCAGAAACATGATCAACTCGACAGATACCCCGCCCAGGAAACGCAAGACAGGACGTACAATACTAGCCATGACCCCCTGGCGCGAGACCCGGTGGCAGAATCTCGGGAGGTGGCGACGGGCGAAGTGTTGCGGTAAGAGAGAACTTGCATGCCAGGGCGGGGTACGGACTCTAACGAATTATCACGTCGACAGATACCCAAGCGCACGCGATGCACAACGTACCACGCGATGGCAGAGTTTGCTTGCGAAGTGTTGACGGTAGACAAAGGGGAGATGGTGGGGCAGAAAAGCAAAGAGGTTGCGTTGGCCTGGTCCTTTTATGAAGGGAGGCCTCCAAAGCGCCGAAAGTTCTCGGAACAATGGTGAATGCGCTTTGCCACCCGATTTCAAATCGAACCCTAAGTTGCTTATTCCTTTCTCCTAGAGTCTCCCTCACGGTTGAGCCCTTGATTCGAATCTGAGAAAAACTTCAAAGTCCTTTTTCTTGGCCACCATGGTTGCAACTCGCGCCGCGAGCCGCAAAACTCGCTCGACAACCACGTTGCCTCCAAAAGCCACAACATCGAAGGTGAAGGCCAAGCCTGCCACGGTGAATACTCCTTGCATGCCATTTAGTGAGGAGGGAATTAATTGAGGTGTTTTTTAGACCAAACCGTCCCGGCCTCAACCGAGGCGACGCGCCAAGAAGGCCGCGGCCGTGGATCGGCGAGTTGATCTTCACAGCGATGCTTGACGTGCACTAACTGTCCGCAGAACGAGACCGAGAACGAGAACGCGGAAGACGCACCCGCGTCGAGGACCAAGATGAACGGAAAGGTATTGTTTCTGATTTTAGTGGTCCATCGTATAACGAGCTGAGTCGATCCGCAGGAGAACCCGAACGCGGAGGACTTGGCGCCGGTCAGAAACAAACCTAATCCTCAGGCAGGGTCTCTTCTTATTTCGCTGACTGCATGGGGACTGACCGTATTGACAGAACGAGGACACGAAGGAGAAGGCGCTGGTCGAAGATGAAGAGGCAAGTTTTTTTTGTGTCCAGTCGACAATGGAAAAACTCTGGGGCTAACTGACTGTCGCACCAGGACAAGAACGCGAACGTCAAGAACGCGAACGTCGAAGATGAGCCCGCTAGACAAGAAAGCGATATTGAGGCAAGTTTTTTTTTTTTGAATAAGTGGCGGACTGGTGAAACTGACTTGATCGCCAGACCAACGAGAACGATAACGCCCCAAATGACCCTGTCGGCGAAGAACAACATGATAACCAGGCAAGTTTTATTTGGGGGAAACGTGGTTGACCAACTAACTGACTTTGACTCCAGAACGAGAACGAGGATGAGAGCGCGGACAAAGTCGAAGACAACACGAACACCAATGACCAGGCAAGTTTTACTTTTGAATAGGTCGCTCGCTGGATCGCCGACTTACTTTATGGTAGAACCCGGTCGACACCGTCAACGACGAGGATATCACCCCCGGCGAAAAGAACGCTGATGCGCAGGCAAGTTTTGTCGATGTGATTTGTGGTTACATGTGGCTGACTGCTTTATAGCCTGACGGCGGCATGCCGGACGTATGCGACCTTCGAGATGATAGCTTCAATCTCTCGGGACGTCGCTGGCCTCCCTTCAAACCGCTATTCCAAGACTACAGCATGTTAGACTATGTGGAAGAAGACGAAGAAGACACCCGGGAACAGGACGACCACATCGACTCTGGCGATCCACCGACCCCGCCACGTCCTCGCCAGCACCCATCGTCTTCCCCCACACAGAGCCCTGCTGGTGGCGCGAGCTTGCCACCGTCGTCGCCGCCGTCGCCGCGTCTGGAGTCGGAGGGGAGCGACTCCGACGACGACTATGCTGCTGGGGTGGACGCTCGCAGGAAGCAGAAAGAGTGGAACATGAAGGTTTCGTCTTCGTCGGACGAGGACGAGGATGAGGAGGAGTTCGACGCCGACCATGGATCAGCCAACGCCGGAGGCAGAAAGAAAGCGAAGGGCATGGCGTCTACGGCGTCGAAGTCGAAGTCGGCTCCTCCGAAGTCAACGAAGGCTAAAGGCAAAGCCCCCGCAAGAGCAGACGAAGGCGAAGACACCGACGAAGACGAGGCCGACAAGGCGGGATCGAGACGCCAACCGAAAGTCACGGCGTCGAAGGCCAAGTCGAAGCAGGCTCCACCGAAGTCGAAGAAGGGTCGAGGCAAAGCACCGGCAAAGGGAGACTCACTCGACGAAGATCAGGACGACCAAGCCAACGACGACGACGACGACGACTCCGATATGGGGTACCGGGCGGGACCCATCCCGACAGCGGTCAAGGAGCAACTCTATCAGCTCTACGAAGACTTCAGCGAGAAGGTCGACCAGCTCGCCCAAACCTGCGGCAAGTCCAGCGCCGCTCTGCACCGCGAGCTTGGCGGCACCACCATGAAGAGGGTGCGGGGGCTTACTCCATGGAACATATGGCAACGGTTTTTCGCAGAGAAGACCCCCAAAACCGGTGGGTCTTTGGCTAATTGTCAACCCTTGGCGTGGAATACTCATGAAATATCACAGAACGGGAGGCCAACTTCAACAGGCAGTCTCGCGCCGCTTTCATTGCCGAGCTGGGTCCCGACTTCCCTTCCGAGTCGATCGATAATTCGGAGGCGGTGTTTGGGAAGTTACCGTGGCTGCTCGAATGGCACCAAAATCTCGAGGCGAATGCGGTAGCCTATCTCCGAGAGAAAGGCAGATTGAAAAGGAAGCTGCAGAATGAGGTGAAACCTGTAACGAGACTCGTAAGTGTTGTGGGGCGTTGGTCGCGAGCGGTCGTTCTGATCTATTGTTCTAGGCTGAGCAGCTGGCCAACTCGTACAACGTACACTTGTGGGGCTTCGTGATCGACCCCGACGGCGACGGGAGTTTCGTTTTCGGTGCCAGTGAGGGGTTCAAGGAAATGCGAAAGGAACAAATGGTCAATTTGAATCAACAGATCAAAGACCAGGAGCATATGATGGGGTGCGTTAATCGAGCTGGCATACGTCGGGATGTGAAAGCTAATCATCTACCAGGTCGATCGCCATGAGGAAACGGGGCTTACATGGGCACGCGAAATCCATACAAAACCTGGGTCGTCACCAGAACGAAAAATTGCGCGATACGTATCGAAGACAGTTGGCGACGATCTTGGGCGGACAGCTGTGTAAGTCAAAATGACTTGATGGTTGGCGGAGACTAACTCTTTGCCAGGGCACATGTGTGACCAGGCTGGTACGCTGGTGGGACTCGAGACCGACAAGAGCAAGTTCTCAATGAAGTGGAGCGTCAAGTTCGTGGACGTGGCACGGGAAGCAAAATGTCGCCTCATCCACTACCCCAACGCCCTGCGAGACGCCAATCACATTATCGGCACCCACAACTTCCACGTGAAGAGCATCAAAGCGGCCACTTTCGCCCAATTTCATGCCCGCACTCGTGGCAGCCAATAAGCGTGGGCGGTTGCG
>JARJCV010000755.1:0-13826 GCA_029281435.1 Mycena haematopus
ATCCGAGTAGAAGGCGATTTTCGCGAAGACAAGGAGTGGCTTATCGAAAGAAACCTACTCGCGAACGCCGACGATTCCTTCTTCGCCGTCCCCAACGTGCTCATATCCGCTAGAAAACCTGTCGTACCCGTCAGCAATACGAGCGACAGACCCCGCATGATACGCAAAGGAGAGATTCTGGGCACTCTACAAGATCCTCAAGACTACTTTGACTCACCCGAATCTGTTGAGAGTTATGAGCTAATGGAAGCTAAATCGGCGGCGCTCACCTCCATCATCCATGCTAGGAACCGAAAGGAACATACTTCTTTCACCGCAGAGGAAGACAGCAAAGAGAACGTCATTCGCACTGATTTTGGCTCGGGAGTTCCTCCTGCAGAAGAAAATTCAGCCAAAGGGATTCACACTCGAGATGAAGTAGGACGAGTACCCGACGTATCAGGAGTAATTGACGCTAGCAAGGAAGAATCTGAGGACTATGGACCTAAGACCGCCGCGATGCCTGACGACACTATATATCCGTCTGACAAAATGGAAGAACTATTGGACGTAGGAGACTTACCGGAAGGTTTAAAGAAGAAGGCTTGGGATATGCTGCGGAAGAGAGTGAAAGCATTCGGTTTCGACGGTCGACTGGGTCATATGTCGGCCAAAGCTCCCATACGCGTCAAAGAAGGAACCGACCCGATTGCCGTGCCGATGTACTCCAGTTCTCCGGAAAAGCGACGGGTGATTGATGCTCAATTAGACAAATGGTTCGAGCAGGGCGTCATTGAACCCTCGGTCAGCCCGTGGAGTGCTCCCGTAGTCATTGCATACCGAAATGGAAAACCTCGCTTCTGTGTGGATTATAGAAAGTTGAATGCTGTCACCATAGCTGACGAATTTCCCATTCCAAGACAAGCCGAAATTTTGCAAACATTGTCTGGCTCCAGTGTACTCTCATCCCTCGATGCGTTGGCTGGATTTAATCAGCTACAAATGGCCGAAGAAGACGTAGAAAAAACAGCCTTCAGAACGCATAGAGGGTTATCTCAGTTCAAGAGGATGCCATTTGGACTAAGAAATGGTCCAGCAATCTTTCAAAGGCTAATGCAAGGGGTTCTCTCTCCATACCTCTGGCTATTTTGCCTAGTATATATCGACGATATCGTGGTATACTCAAAGAATGTGGAAGATCATATAGGTCATCTGGATCAGGTACTCGGAGCTATTGAAAACGCTGGAATCACTCTATCACCAACTAAATGCCATCTCTTCTATTCGTCTATACTCCTGTTAGGACATAAAGTTTCGCGTCTAGGACTATCGACTCATGCGGAGAAGGTCAAAGCGATACTGGAGCTAGAACGACCCAAGAAAGTTAGCCAACTTCAAGGATTTTTAGGAATGGTCGTTTACTTTTCGGGTTTCATCCCTTTCTATGCCAACATTTGCGCTCCTTTATTCCAATTGCTTCGAAAAGGGACCAAATGGGAATGGGGACCGGAACAGGAATACGCCTTTCGTGCAGCTAAAGTGGCTCTTCAAAATGCCCCGCTGCTGGGTCATCCCATCGAGGGTCTTCCATATCGACTTTATACGGATGCGTCGGATGAAGCTGCTGGTGCCGCATTACAGCAAATTCAGCCTATCAAAGTCAGAGATTTGAAAGGGACGCGAGTTTATGACCGACTAAGGAAAGCGTATGATGAAGGACTCCCTCCTCCAGACCTAACAACCAAGTTATCAACCAAGACAGTAGATCACAGGAAAGCGGAAAAGTGGGGGCCCACCTTCGAGGAAACGGAAGTCTACATTGAACGTGTTATAGGTTATTGGTCCCGAACGTTCAAGGGAGCGGAGACGAGGTACTCAGTGACGGAACGAGAAGCTCTCGCAGCCAAGGAAGGTCTGGTGAAATTCCAGCCATTCATAGAGGGCGAGAAGATCCTATTGGTGACCGACCACTCTGCACTCCAATGGGCACGGACTTATGAGAATTCCAATCGTCGTCTCGCTGCATGGGGCGCGATATTTTCCGCTTACGCTCCTGGATTAGAGATCGTGCATCGCCCTGGTCGAGTTCATTCAAACGTGGATCCCCTATCTCGGCTACCAAGAGCTTCGCCAGAACACATATCCCCTATAGAAGCAACGGACAAAGTTCTGGATATGACAGGCAGCCTGGTGGACTCACAAGAGAACAATCCTTGGAGCGTACGGGAACCTGCGTTGAAAGCAACTTTTACAGCCTTTTCGCTGAGAGACGTTCTAGAAATAGATAAGAAGACAGCCTCGGCGAGCACAAGGAGTCAGTCTAAACAAGATCTGAAGAAAGCTTCACCAACAGTCCCGTCCCCTCTGAAATCAGTGGACGAGCCTGGGGGGGGATACAGGACGTGAAAAACACTTCAGAAGACGAAGCGAATAATCCAGTTCAGTTGGAATCTCCTGTGGACGAACGTACCAGTGAAGAAGGCGTTGACTCTTCGGATGCGCTGGATACCTTGAAGCCTACCGCGGAATATTGGGGAGCCGTGAACCCACCTCCTAATATTCATATCAGCATGGACGAATCATACCTCAAAGGATGGATAGAATCTTACCAAACCGATGCGGAGTTCAAGAAGCGATGGGCAGATCCAGAAATGGAAGAAGGACTTTGGAAGCCGGGTCAACGTTTCTTTAAGAACGATGAGGGTTTGCTGTTTTTCCGAAACGCCGACTACCAGCCGTTATTGTGCGTCCCGAAAGACAAACGCAAAGAGGTCATGGAGGAAGCCCATGAAACCCCTTTAGGAGCGGCGCATATTAGTCCTGAACGGCTGTGGGCCAAAGTCAGCTCGAAATTCTATTGGCACCGAATGAAGGTAGACTTGGACGTCTTTTCCGATTCCTGCGACATTTGTCAGAAAATCAAGAATCGCAACTTTTCGAGATTTGGATACCTTATACCGAATCCCATCCCTTTCCGACCGTACGAATCAATATCCTTAGACTTAATTGTCAATCTGCCTTGGTCGGACGAATTCAACGCTATATTCGTAGTGGTTGACCGACTTACAAAACATGCTTCCTTTATCGCCACTACTTCAGGTCTCACCTCACAGGGATTCGCCGACCTCTTCGTAGAAAATGTGGTATCTCGATTCGGCCTTCCGGACAGCATCATTGCGGATCGAGACCCTAGATGGACATCGGACTTCTGGACTGCTGTGGTTAAGGCTCTGAAAACCAAGATGTCGCTATCGTCTTCTCACCATCCGCAACACGACGGCCAAACGGAGAATGCTAACCGACAGTTGGAGACAATGCTCAGGGCTTATGTTTCCAAGGATAGGGACGATTGGTCTAAATGGCTGAAATTGCTGGAGTTCTCGTACAATTCCAACGTACACTCATCTACCGGGACCTCGCCTTTCCGTTTGCTGTATGGATTTGAACCCAAAGCGCCGCTGGATTATTTGCTTCCTAAAGATAAGACGATCTCAGCTACTATGGGCATGAGAAAGGATTCCAGTTCTTATCTGGACCAATTGAAAATCCATCGGGAGAACGCTCGTCTGGCGATCGCTCGAGCGCAAGACGAGCAAGCCAAGTACTACAACCGAGGCCGGAGGGATATTCCTGAGTTCATCGTAGGCGATCAAGTGCTGATAAGCCCGCATTCACTAGAATGGAAAGAATCCAAAGGTGAAGGCGCCAAGTTAGTGCAGAGATGGATAGGCCCGTTCGAGATACTGCAGAAGATCAACCCAAAGACCTACAGAGTGCGATTAGACGACCGTTATCCCGGGTTCCCTGTCTTCAACTACGACCATCTTAAACCTTATAAAGGTTCTCCTCTGGAATGGGAGCCGCGATCCAAACTACCCGAGACAAGAACGGGCAAACCTGCGGCGGAGGAATACGAAGTTGACAAAATCATTGGGAAAAGGTACGACAAAAGCCGTCGGCAACATCTTTGGTTAGTCCGCTGGAAGAATTACGGGGCTCAGCATGATTCGTGGCAAACCAAGAAGGATCTCAAGAACGCACCTGAACTAGTACGTGCGTTCGAAAGATCGCAAAAACTCAAGTAGGGAAAGGGATCCAATCAGTCCGGTCGGACGGGCCGAGACTGAGCGCGGATCACGGAGTTCCGTGTAACCGCGTGTTCCTATCCACCAGCAACTCCGTCTAATCTCTCTCACGACCTCTCATCTCTCTCTCTCTCTCTCTCTCTCTCTTCTCTCATCCTCGTATCTCATTCTCTTTTCTCTCTCCTCGACTCTTCAACTCTCCACCAACTCGTCTTTCTATTACTCCTCTAGCTTTCTCTACGGATCGGATATCCCTACGGTGATTGGATTGGAGTAAACCGTTCTGCGCGCCTTCACGAAACGTTCGGTCGTGCCGCAGATTCGGGCGAGACTAGAGGGCACGGAACGTCCGGCTTTTCTAGAATCGTAACTCATAGTAGTCTATATCACCATGAACGACCTATATTTCTCCCTTGCTAATGGCGAAATCGTTACCCCCACCTGGACAGAGAAGGATAAGATTCTTTACTGTTCAATTCTTTCATCACCCGACGCCGTGGCCCCTCGCATTATGGATTTCATAGAAAACCCCCCGGAACTTCTGCTGCCTTCGACACCCGTGGGTCTCGTTCGGGATCTAGACATCACTCAGTACGCCAATTGGTATAAGCCTTCTGAGCATTGGTTAGCCTGGGTCCCCAACACCAAATCTTGTGATTCTCCGTACGTAGACCTTTCGATGGATCCGTTGGGGGTCTGCTACGGTACCTTGACCGTGGGTTTAAGAGAAGAATTATTCTCTGTCGCTTTGGATGCCGAGCACCCTGAAATCGAAGACATGCTCACCGAGTTTCACCTCGAGCAGATGTGGGTAGATGAAAATTCAGATCTATGCAGCCACCTCGCCTCCATCTGTCGAGCGCTTGTATTAGCGAGCGACTTCTACAAGAAGGGACGGGATTCTCGGCAGTTAGGCGACATGCCTGAGGAACCCCTCTATGCTTCCTTTAACCAATCGTTCATGCTGGAGGAAGAGGCGCAAGCTGTGGCGGAAGGAATGATCCGACATATCCTCAGCTTGGTCGGATTTCTCGCGTGGTTCCTCTCTTTGACGGATGTAGAGGAATCAGTTCTATCCGACACTGACAAGACTTTCGTTTCCAGCCTGCTCTTGAAGGAACGCCCTAAAATTGGAGCTATCTTTTCTCTGACTCGGGACTGCCATGAAATAAATTTCAAACATCTGCTGGAGAACAGGGTCGGGTTCCATTACGCCTGGACTTCCAAGGAAAGGCAGGACGATCGTTTCCTTCGTTATAGTCCCCAGTACTACAACGAAGTGTCAATTCTGCGCAGCTCGACCGTCGAGACGGGATGGTTAACGGAGAACTTACCTAGCTACGAAAAGTGGAAGGAAGCTCTTAACCGTTGGGACTGGTTGTTTCAAAATCGACAAGCGGGAAGTCCGGGCGTCAAAGTACGAGTTTTCGACAATAAAATGGAATTCCAAATTATCGACAGGCGGATGTACGGAGCCCGCCCGATATACCACTGGAATGTCGTTAGGCCGTATTCTGAGCGATTCAAAGCTGTCCTCAGTAAGAATCACCTGAGAACCGTTTGTACGTTCCTCCGTCAGGATCCCTTCTTCCCCGACGAAGTCCCTGCGAGTCGACCCATCACTTTTCATCGTCAGCCCTTGGAGGATTTTGCGAAAGAAGATTACGGACCGAGCCCGTCGGAAACGTCCTTTTATTACGAGTCGAACTACGTCGCCATCGAAAAAGCCAAAAACTTGTGGGCGCCGCGTCCGGATCGCGTCTTTACTTCCTTCAATGGCAGACTGGCGGGGCCTACTCCCAAAGATTCTTCGTCTTCCTCTGATTCGTTCCATTCTGCCAAAGCTTCAGCCGGAGGCTCCGAAGAGAAAAAAGAGGAAGCCAAACCGTCTTTGCTGGATCGTCTTTCTGGGGCTGGGGAATCTACTTCGTCGCGTGCTCGAACTACGACCAGGGAGTATAGTAAGCCGAAGGCGCCTGCCCACAGAAGAGGATGGGTCAATCAGATGATGCGGGATCAGCGACGATCGTCCCGTTCCCTAAGTCCTCGCGAAAATCGGGCGCACGACAAAGGCAAGCGCCGGCAATCCTACAGTCCTCCGCGCGAAGCTGCTCCTTCGGATGATGATACATTCGAAGGAGAATATCATAGTCTTTCAGATCAAGAAATCACCACGCGTAGAGGATCCTCACCGCTTGAGAGATTCGACCCTCCTCTTGTAGGGGGACGCGAGTCGCCAATTGGTTCGCCGTCGTCTCCTCGTGAGGACCGAGAAATGATGCTCTCGGAACGGGAAGAAGCTATACAAGCCCTCGTCGACTGGGCTCCCTCTGTTCTGGAATTCAAACCTGCAGATCAACCGTATGAGCGTCTTAACTGGAACTCCACCTGGCTGGATAAGGCTGTACTAGTGTGTGACGACTCCCGTTCTCTGATTCGTTTGAGAACCTCGCGGCCGTCTTACGCCCGGAGATAGACCATGTCGAAGACGTATTGGAGTACGCCATCCGGTTTGGGATGAAATTCGATCTGTACATTCCAGTGAGCGCGGCGCAGGAGTTTCGCAACTATGAAATATCGTTGTTAGCCCTCAACACTCTCCCTGCTTTGTATGAAGTAGGATACACCGACCAGTTGATGACCTGGACGGGAAATGGCGGCGAAGCGCAGTATCGCGTGTACCTAGGATATCTGTTCCATTTGCTGGAGAGACCGAACGCTGTCGCATTCATCGCGAGGGGTACGGTGTACAAGTTCGTGGCGGAGCTCTATTCCCCAAACCTCGCATACCGCTACGTGCAAGGACCATCCTTGCAAGTTTCCGAATTCGGAAAGGGCGCTACGCGTAGGCTGCAGATAGAAGGATCTTCCGAGGTTTACACCACCGACCAAGTCAGCCCTTTGGAAGAATTGATGCTGCTAGGACACGTTCGCGGGAAGCACGCGGGCGAAGAGCGCAGTCTGTGGCCGTCCCCTTCACTATTCGAAGAATGTAAGGGAGTGGATGGATATTTGTCGAAGAGCGCCCACCGGATCTTGGATAACCTCCGCATCAAAATTATGGAAAGAAACGTCTATGAATGGAGAACGCGATCAGAATGGAGGGCTTACTTGCGTATAGCTGCGAAAGGGCGGTGGGCTCCGAGCTCTGTTCCCACTCGAGAGGACTTCGCGAAAGGACTGGAACTTCTGGAGGATATCTTTACTGACGACTGGGAGACGATGCCTATTCGGGATATCAAGCTGCCTCAGGAACTTCGAAGAAATTAACATCGAGCCTGGGGGGGTCTGTAAGGATTCAACTCCTTACGCCGTGATTCAACTCACGGCTCTGTATTAAATTTCAATTTTTCTTTTATTATGAATAGTCTCGTTATCAATTTCTTGATGTATCTTTAAGTAGATGATCACGTGAATCTCATCTATCTTAACTCACAACAACTACACTTGGCCTCAAAGCCCCTC
This sequence comes from Mycena haematopus, assembly GCA_029281435.1. Classification (NCBI taxonomy): domain Eukaryota; kingdom Fungi; phylum Basidiomycota; class Agaricomycetes; order Agaricales; family Mycenaceae; genus Mycena; species Mycena haematopus. The sequence goes on from JARJCV010000755.1 coordinate 7,530, forward strand.
CAGCCCTTCAAGAAGGTACTGATAGAGGCTTGAGGCGCTCCCTTCTACCCTTCATTCATACTATCAAACTCTCTTTTCACGGAAAGTCCGTGAGGGATTGACTTTAGCTCATTTGAGGAGCACGAAACGTTCGGCCCTCGAGCTAAAGTCTTAAGAGTTGACCGTGTGACTTAGGGTCTTAACCACAATAATTCGGACGACCTCTTTGGCCTTCAGTGGAACTTAAAACCCAACGAGAGGATTAACGCATCCTCACACTTACTTCCGATACTGCACGAACTTGGCAGTGCTCGGTCAAGGACCTTTATGTGTATTCCTTCACTATACTTAGGGCTGATTATTGGAGACTGGTGCGCCCGATCTTTCAAGACAATGCTCGCAAAGAATCAAGTATAGAATTTCAAAAAGTAGTAGGAAAGCGAAACGCGGTAACGTGACCGTGACATCGATCAATATTATACCTCCGATCAAAGATCTTGAAATTTCCTTTTCAGGGCGCTTAGATTATCGAACTTATCCGACATCACTGTCATCAGCCACCCTACGATATGCACTGTTGTCTTTGCGAAAAATGTGGATTCAGATCATGTGCGGTATCGTGAGCGTTACTGTAAGTGCTCAGTGCTGGCTTGGCTCTCTGTCATTCACAGAACAAGTTGTCAAGTTCGTTCAAGGAAAAGCTGGATGAAGACACCCAGACAAAATCCTCGGGCTGTTACACATATCAGGTTGGTTGTTCGTTTTCCCTAAAAAAAAGGCAGCCAATGAGGACTCGGATTCCGAACTTGAAGCCGCCACCCGCACACTGCGGACGAGGTTTCCAACGTACATACGTCTAAACTCGTGTCTGCATTCCGCCACCGCCTTCATTCTTCTTGTGTTCGAATTCTACTTAGATACGAGACTCGGGTTCTCGGAAACTCGTTAGTACGTGCGCTACTCTATGAAATGCAGAGCAATGCGTCTCAAGCACTGCCAGCGTTTGACACAATAATCTTGATTGCTTCCAAGTTTTTGGCCCCTGTTGTGCTGATTGTTGTTGAACCTTAATCCTCGACATTTATCTGCCCAGATAATTTACTTGGTGCGCGGCACTGAAACCTGATCAGATGTAAGCAGAACACTTGCCACGGTCAGATGGACGCGGCAGTCCCATACTATGTGCCAGTAACATTTTCCGAGCCGCTGGTGAAACCCAAGTGCAGGAGCTTGGGGGAGCAGCGTCGCACTGATGACGGCTGCTTGAAACAGCGTGTAGAAGAATAAGACTCGTGGCGAAGCAACTTTATTTGGCAACATAGTAATGTACTATACAAGGATGTGGATACACTCACTGGCACTTCGTAATGTTATCGTCATGAACGAGCCTGAGTGCGGGTGTAGTTAAGGTGAATACCGCCACTGAAAATGTAACTGTTGATCTGAAGTCTGCCAGTTAGCAAATTCTGTCTCTGATATCCGGTCGAACTGAACCTTCACATCTGTAGAGAGATAGAAGACAGTGGCCATATGTTTGATTCAACTGGCAAGGGGGTTGAAACCTTTTTTTTCCCGGGTGTTTCGGAATCACCGTGGTCTATCTCCCCCCTGGGATACGGTTGTTCAAGGCAAGTTTCAGAGATGGGAGCAGGGTAAACGAGTCGTGTTCCGTTTGCGGGTGATTCGCACACCGTCAAGTTTGTCATGTAGGCACAGAGGAAAATGAGGATTACGGGCGATAGCTGCGCGATGGCGCGTTCACCTCCCACTCATGAAAGCAAGGGCTACAATTGTCTTACAGCTATTGTCAGTACCGAAGGCGCGAAATGAAAATTTCCGTTTTGGGCAGTTTTTGATCGTTTGCAAAGAATTGTCTCTACTTCACTCAGTTCAGCACGGATTGACTTGTGACATAGCTAGAACTTCCGGAGTAATTCGTGCGCAATTAGTGATAGAGCCAAATGCACGGGGATATCATGTTTTTGAGCCCTATCAAAATCCTGCCCAATAGATGAGATTTCCGTCTATCGAGCTCAAATCACCTCTAATGGGTCTGATTTTTTTTGAGGGCCAACCTATAGCATTCCCAAAGATTGTAATTGAGGGGAAAAGTGGGTATATGCCTTGTTGGAAATGTATACCTGAGTTTCGATGGGTCTCAATACATTGTGAACTGTAAATATATATTTGGCAGGCATACAAATACCTTTTGTTCAGTCAAAATCTCAAAGAACACTGTGCATCAGTCCTCGAGAAAAATCAGACCCATTAGAGGTGATTTGAGCTCAATAGACGGAAATCTCATCTATTGGGCTGGATTTTGATAGGGCTCAAAAACATGATATCCCCATGCATTTGGCTCTATCACTAATTGCGCACGAATTACTCCGGAAGTTCTAGCTATGTCACAGGTTAATCCGTGCTGAACTGAGTGAAGTAGAGACAATTCTTTGCAAACGATCAAAAACTGCCCAAAACGGAAATTTTCATTTCGCGCCTTCGGTACTGACAATAGCTGTAAGCTGAGAATGGTGAATGTGAGCCAACAAGGGCAGTGCAATCGACAACGTAACCAAAACTTATGAGTTGAGCTTCAACGCATTTTACTTCTGGGAGTTTCCTTGTCCTGCTTCGAATGACGGTCAAGCCCACGAGCAATGATAACAGGGTGGCCGAACAGTTCCGTTTGCCGCTTCATCACACTTCGTACGCTGTAAAGGCTGTTATAAATCGCTTCGTTGCATCGAAATGAGGAAATGCGGGAAGGCGGAACGCCGAATTTTACCTTGAGCGCCGCTAGATTGCGCTTCCAGACCTTGAGAGAAAGAGAAAGGGTATATGGTGGTTTTACCGTGGATGTCAGTAGCAGCAGTGATTGTAACCGATCCGATAACTTCAGGCTACTTCAGGAGTAAGTATAATTTAAACGCTTCAGCGGAACTGGCACGTTTGTCGTTGAAGGATGAACCAAAGCCTTGCATGGCCGTAAACTCTATCGTGAATCGCTCCATTGTGATGTAGGCACGGAGGCACATTAGCATTACACGGCGGGAATCCACGGAATGGTACTATTTCGCCCAATGGGTCTGGAAATGCACAATGGGTCTGGAAATCTGATCTCCCTCTCTCCTCCCTTCCTCTTTGCCCCCGGTTTTTTTCGGAATGAATACCTATAGTAGTCCTCTATGAGTGTATCAAATAGCTAAGGGATCCGGCGAAGGGAAGGTGTTGAGAAAGCCTTGCTAGGACATCAAATTTTACGACATTTTGTGATGTATCCAAGTTGTCTAGTTTCTGGCTTCCTCATTTGCCCTAAACACCCGGGAAAATTTGGGCGACACTATATACCATGCAGAACATGTTCTATCCCCTCAAAACTTTTCACCGGTGAGAATACGTGGCACATTAGAGGAAAAGTGTTGAGGCATGACACCTGTGACCTGATGTGACTAAGGTCACTTTCCTCCAATGTGCTACGAACACGCATCTGTAAAAATTTCTGAAGATACCAAGGAAGCTGTTCATGATATAAAATGTCGCTCAAATTTTCCCGGATGTTTAGGGCAAATGAGGAAGCCAGAAACTAGACAACTTGGAAACATCACAAAATGTCGTAAAATTTGATGTCCTAGCAAGGCTTTCTCGACACCTTCCTTTCGCCGGATCCCTTAGATATTTGATACACTCATAGAGGACTACTATAGGTATTCATTCCGAAAAAAACCGGGGGCAAAGAGGAAGGGAGGAGAGAGGGAGATCAGATTTCCAGACCCATTGTGCATTTCCAGACCCATTGGGCGAAATAGTAATCCAGCTGAGAACAGCAAATGACGGTGTTGCAAACCTGCCATTGCTGCCACTGGGATCACCGAGGTTGAAATCAGCCGGCGAGATTCATGAAATTGGGCGGGAGCCTGTTATCTGCCAGTGCCAAGCAAAAAAGGCCGCTGCGGTCGTCAACGAGATTTGTTGTGGAGCCCACAGTCGTCGTCGAGGACTGCGTCCAACAAGGTGAGGATTCGAAGGGCTGGAACTCAGCCTGGAAGCTAAGCTAGACAAGGGAAATGCATCGAAGGCTGTCTGCCAGGAAGGGAAGGTCTTTTGTACTCCTTTTGAGCTTCGTTTTCGGGTCGTACACGGTATGACGTCTGAGACGAAAGGAGAACAAGCGGAAATCAACGAGGTCGCCAAGGGGACATGTACAATGAGGCATATACTCAGGGCCGGCTAGAAAGAGTAACGCATACAGCGAGTACAAAGGATGGGCAGCCTGAGGAAAGAGAGCGGGTTTAAGGCGGAGAGAGAGTGAGAGGAGGATGCCTGATATAGTACAGACGTAAAATGACCATCGTGACAGTCATCAAATGTTCCAAAACGGGAAAATAAACCGGCAGTAATTATCTGTAATTGTTCAAGTCGATTCTTCTCCTCCGTCCATCAAGCACCAACTTTCTCTGCGCCTCGAGGCTCTTGTTTTCTCTTTCGTTCCTTCTGCTACTAGGTCGCAGCGCGGCCCAAACACTCCTTTAATCGTGGCCCATGAACGCAGAATTCACTTTTCCAGCTCGTCCGAAACCTCGTCCTCAGCCCGTCCAGCAGTCTCCTCCGGAGCCTGTAAACCGCGAGTCTAATGCCCTACGGGCGTCTGTTCTTGATGCCGCTCTTGCACTTGGTCTGGGTGCCAATGGAAGTGTAGCAAACTGGATGTTCAATAACGCAGTGGAAGAGGAGGAGGAAGATGAGGAAGTAAGTTCATTTCTTTCCACACAAACGTCGAGCTTTTCTTGCAATTATGTTTCTGCACTGCATACTCCTCGAGCGTATAGGAAAACTCTGAACCATGTCTTGTAAATGCCCCCTCGTACTTACATATAATTGCAGGATACGACCAGCAGAGCCCCCCTGTCAGCTACCTCAGACGAGTATGGGAATTACTCGTACTCCACGCCCGCCACCTCGACATCGTCCCACTCGGAAACCCATCCCACTCAACCTCAAGTCCATTTCCCGGTACAGCCGGTGACACTAATTTCACCACCCGCCCCCTTCCCTGACCCCCCATCTGCTTTGTCGAATGGAAACAAGCTCCGCAAAGCCCGTCGCGCCGACGGGTATGAGAGCGACGGTGGGTATGTTAGCGATAGTGGTAAAAAAGCTCGCATTCGCACCAAGTCCAATACGGCCAAGGACGCTCCGCTGTCGATACCAATCAGCGAGCCGATGGAGCTCGTCAAGCTGTCCAAGGATGAAAAGAAGCGTCGAAAGAAAGAAGCAAATCCTCCACCTCCCAAGATCACGGTGCACACACCGATGCCGAGGACACTGTCGTCTCAAAGTCCAAATCTAAACCGCCAAAGCCTAAACAGAGGGACAAGGAGAAAAAACCCTCCACAGACGCAGGCGGTGGATATGAGACGGACGATGGCTACGTCTCGTCCTCCAAACCAAAGTCCGGGCGCAGCCGGTTCTTCTCCCTCCGCAAAAGGTCTGCCGACCACACGAGCGAGGCATCGACACCCGAGCCTGTGCCGGAGCTCCCCCCGATGCCCGAGTTTGACCTTCCCATCGCGTCCCGCTTTGCCACGACGTTCGAGAGCGAGGCGCCGAGCAGGTCGGAAACGCCGCTGCTCCCGCCGTCGCGGCCTTTCGCCGGGCCCGGGATGACGACTTCGGGGTCCTCAACGAGTTCGTTGTCGTCCAGCACGAAACTCTCTCTTGACGCCCGGAGACAGGAGAGCTTCGGGCCTGGGTCCCCGAGTGGAATCCACGATGCAGGCGATAAAACTCTCAAGGCGGATCAGTTGCACTCTCGAGAAAACTCCTCCCCTGCGAAAGCCAACTCGAACTCGAACTCGAACGGGAAATCAAAGTTCTCGATTTTCCCGAGTGTGAGCCCGAAAGTAGGGAAACACCTCCCTACCCCCATCACCACCCTTACCCTTTCTCCCCCCAACACGGCACTCAGCTCGCGCGCTCCTTCACCCTCGCTCATAGCAGGATCGCCCTTCGTACTCCTTACGCCCATCAATACCAATACCAACTCGGGCAATTACAACCCTCCGCGGGCGGTATCGCCGTCTCCTTCCACGGCGACAGACATCATCGTCCCGTCTACGGACTTCATCGTCCCCTCGCGCGCTGCCTCCCACGCGCCGCCTCCCTCATCTTCATCCTCACCGGGCCCCGCACCCAACGTCCTCGCGTACTACAACTACGACGTGCCGCCACCCAGTCCACCACCCACCGGGCCCCTCCCACGCGCTCCACCGAGCTCTTCTGGGCGTGTAAGAGGGGACCCGCTCGTCGGGTTGCGCGGTG
>JARJCV010000756.1:0-13789 GCA_029281435.1 Mycena haematopus
TCCGCCGGATCCGGAGGCGGACCTCTAGGTGGTCCCGTGTTGATACCTGCACGATCCCTAGGAGGCGATCTACTGCGCGAGCGACCATGGGATTGATTTCCCGTCCACCGCCATTTCCGCCATCTCCACCATTTCCGCTGGAACCGCCGCCAGCGGCCAGAGCGGAAGCGGGAGGAGAATTAGCCGAGTGGCGAGTGGTGCGGGAACGACCGCAAGAAGGAGAGCGGGAATGCTGCGGTCTGCGACGAGTGGCCGGGGATATGTGCCGGGAAAAGACAGCGATTGGGGGTATGGACTCAACTACCGGAAAACCACTGCCCCGGCGGCCCTGGGAAACAGAGTCGGCCGCATGTTCTGGTGCAGTAGCATAAGTTTGTGTAGTGGTGAATGTAGCCATGCCTGATATATGCCCTGCTTGTCGAATAGTGTGAGCGTCCTGGATGAAGCGACTGGAATTGTCGCGGAGTTGTTGGTTATAGGTGGTGCGATCGGTTGGGATTGTGGTATTTGTACGTGGAGTGGGAGACAATTCCCCGAAGAGTTAGAGTTTCCGAAGTGGTACGGCACTGCGCCCGTAAATCACGAGCAAGATTGTTCTGTTGCCTGCGAAGCTCGGCTGCACGTTCTTCTGTACTTAGAGCAGCAGTGAGCTTTTCGGACATGAAAAGGCGTAATGAACGGTGAGTTCGAATATACTGTCAAGTGCGGTGTTCCGGATCCGCCGGGTCCGGCGGCCGAGACGGGTTCCGACTGGATGCGGGCTTGGCTTCAGCTCGTGCGCTGCGCCCGTCAATACGCCCGAGGCCCGATTTCCGAAGAGACAAAGACTAGAGGGAGAAGGCAATAGGGAACCAACTAAGTCGATATTCGAACTGAGGCTACTACTATACAATACTACATATTTATACTAAAGTCAAAATCCGAGAATGATCCGGGAAGTACAATAAAAACAATAAGGGTTGTGAGTCATCCGGAGATGGAGAAGATGTAAGAACAATAAGGACGACCTTTAACAATAAGATCCAATAGGGTGGCAAAGATTAGAGAGCCGGATCCGCGGGATAAGTCGGCCGGTGGAATTGCAACCCGGGTCCGGCCGGTCCCAGTACGGGACCTGACACCTGGTCACGGCCGAACCCCGCGCACCCCGTCACTCATGACGGATCCAGGCAGGCCCGCTCGGACGCGGAACAAATTTTTCTGGAGAAGACACGTGACGAGGAGATCGAGGCGGGTCGCTTCTCGGAAGCCTTCGCCACTCTCCTCCCCGGTATGCATGCCATCCCCATTCATGCTGTTCCCAAGCCGCACTCCGAGAAATTCAGACTTGTCCCGGATTTCAGTGGCGGCGAGTTCTCTCGAAATTCCACTATCTCACGCCTTGAGACGAACCCGACACGGATGGACGGGATCCGCGAACTCGCAGACCACCTTCGGGAACTCCGCCGGTCCCTAGGACCAGATGAGGAGATCCTCATTTTCAAATCGGATGTTAAGGGCGCCTTCAAAGTTCTCCCCATGCATTTGCTATGGCAGCCTTGGCAAGTTTATTGTGTTGCAGGGAGGTTTCACGTCGATCGAGCGGCCACCTTCGGCAGCACCGCTTCACCACTGATCTGGACGACCCTCGCAGGGTTTATATTGTGGATCGCCATGGTGGTCTACCTCATCCCTTCCCTCTTTGCCTACATGGACGACTTCCACTCGGCGCAGCGCGCACGCGATATGCAGTACTACGAGCCGTACAAGCGCTGGTTCCCACGGAACCAGGCCTGCCTGCTGATGCTCTGGGACGCTCTTGGAATCCCCCACTCTGAGGACAAGCAGGTATTTGGGGTGGAGCTCGTTGTCATCGGCTTCCTTGTTGATTCTCGCAAGATGTGCGTCACGATCCCCGACGATGCCCGTGCCGAGTTCGTGGCCGAGCTATGGCGTTGGACGAAGAAGGCGAAGCACGGTGTCAGGCGCACCCTTCGCGAGTGGCAGGCGTTGGCGGGATATGCCAACTGGATCTTCAATATTTTTCCGCTGCTCAAGCCGGCTCTCTGCAACATCTATGCCAAGATGGAAGGCAAAGACAGGGTGGACGCCCTGATTTTTGTCAATGAGACGGTTCGCAGCAATCTTACGTGGCTCACGGACCACGTTGAGAACGCCGAGGGCATTTACCTCATTAAGTCCATCGATTTCCATCCCGACGACGCGAACTTGCAGATCTATTGTGATGCATCCACTCACGGTGGTGACGGTCAAGGCGGGATGGGCTGCTACATCCCGGTGTTGGGTTTGGCGTTCCAGTCCGGACTTCCCTCGGGCATTAACCCTGCGCTGAAGATTTTCTGTTACGAGGCGTTGTGTGTCTGCGCTGCCTTGCATCACGCCGCCACCCTGCTTCCCAAGGGTGCTCGCCTCACGGTCTACACGGACAGCTCGAACTCCGTCAGCATTTTCAACTCGCTGAAGGCGCTTCCGGCCTACAACAATATTCTCAAGTCCGCGGTCGACGTCCTCCTTGCCAGGGAGATCGATCTGCGTGTGCTCCACGTCGCTGGGAAGCTCAATGCGGTGGCAGATGCGATCTCCTGCTGGAAGAATGACGTCGCGATCGCGCTCGTCCCTGGTTTGATAATCCAGCCATTTACACCCCCTCGAGACGCGCTGGGGGCAGCAGAGTTATGATTTTCGAGTTGACACCCAGATCACGCCAGCCCAAAAGGCCGACGTGGTCCACTGCGAAGTTCGTTCACGAGCGAGCTATCGCCCTCGGTTATGCTATTGACAAGTCCACAAACCTCACTTACTCCTCCGCCCTCAACTCTTACATCAATTTCTGCACGCAGCACGCCTTCGCCATCGAACCCACTGAGGACACCATGTCCTTCTTTGTCATATACATGTGTCATTTCATCAAACCAGACTCTGTCGACTCTTACCTCTCGGGCATCTGCAACCAGCTCGAGGATTTTTTTCCCGACGTCCGCAAAGTCCGTGCTTCCCCACTTGTCTGGAGAACACTCAAGGGCGGGAAGCACCTTTTCGGGAAGGGAGTGAAGCGCAAACGCCCCCTCGCCACCACCGACCTCCGTACAGTTGTCCGAGCTATCGAAGCCCAGCCAGGGCAGTCCCATGACGATGGGCTCTTCCTTGCGATGTTGTTCGTAGGCTTCGATGGCCTCATGCGCCTCAGCGAGATCGCCTGGCCTGATGTCGTTGCGCTGCACAACTGGAAGAAGGTCATCTTACGGAATTCCGCCAAATTCTCGGAGACCTCGGTCGGTTTCTTTCTCCCTGGCCACAAGGCTGACGCCTTTTTCGAGGGAAACCAGATTGTCATCGTCTCCCGGGACGACACGGAGCTGGATACCGTTACGAAAGTTCGGCGATATCTCGCATCACGCGACTCCCTCTTTCCCCACCACCCTGCCCTCTTCGTCCGCGAGGACGGCTCCATCCCCACCCGCTCCTGGTTCCTTGGCCGCCTCCGCAAGTACTTCGATAAAGACGTGGCGGGGCACTCGTTGCGGGCTGGCGGTGCTACATCCCTTGCTGAGGCGGGAGTCGCCCCCGAGAAGATCCAAGCGATCGGCCGCTGGGCGTCCGCCGCGTTCCAGATCTACATGCGGAAGAACCCTACCCTCCTCCAATCCATGCTCTTTGCAGGCCGCTCCGCGCACGAAGGTCCCAGGCACACCGGTGCCCTCGCTTTTCCTATAGCTCCCTCTTAGTACACCTTCCTTTATATCTTTTTCCCTCCCCTGCGGCTCAGTTTTCCCCCTACTTATATTCCAAAAAAAAAAAAAAAAAAAAAATCATTATCATCTCCATCCTCCGTTACGATGAATAGGTATACCCGGTTTCTGGCTCCTCCCTCACCTCGCTTTGTTGCCTCATCTCCTCGGTTCCACATTACCGCCCTCCCTACTCTACGATACCTACACACGTACCTATTGAATACACTCGGGCTCCCACTCGGGAGTCGCATTTCGGCTAAACCCACTCGGACTGAGTCCCCGCCGGACGTTGATTTGAGTGCTCAGAACCGAGGGTGGAAACGTCCAACTGATATCAACTCCAAATACCAAGGTCAATGTATCAACCTAGAACAGACGAATCCGTTCCAGATCAAGCCAAAGACGAAGATACGAAAGATACAGTGTACGTTCCAGTGGTTTCCGACGAGTGTCAGTCCCAGATTCAGTGCTTTTGATAAGATGATTGGGAAAGTTTTATGATTCAAGAAGTTGTCGGGCGAACAGTCATGCTTGATATGCAAGGAACGAGTGAATCCTGAAAGGACCACTAGATCCGAGCACCAAGAGATGAGATAGTTTGATAATAGATTGAGGGAACTGAAGTTCCAAACGTTCCGAAGAACTAGTGTTGTGGTACCCTGAAGGTACACTCAGACACAAGGCTTGATAGGGTCGTCTTTGGACAGTGTAACACGTATCGGACTTGAAACACGATAGGTACACATGAAACACAAAACACAGATGACCTTGAGGGCGACACAGAGCGTATCTTGCACGACGCACTAGCAGAACACGGACAAAACACAGGGAACGGATGCGCACCCGAAGGTACACTCTGATACTGGACTTGGTTGGTTCGTCTTTGGACGACGTGGCGCGTATCGGACTTGACACACGATAGGAACACACGAAACACACAATGTAGATGGCTTTGAGAGCGACTTGACGTGTATCTTCTTGACACACAATGGGAACACACGAAACACACAATGCGGATGGCTTTTGAGGGCGACTTGACGTGTATCTTCTTGACACGCTACCCGAAACAAACGAAACACAACACACTGATGGCCTTGAGGGCGACTTGACGCGTACCGATCGGAACGACACGCAAACAGACAGTTTATACGTCCCAAGGACGATTGAGTACAACTGGACCAACCAGTACGAGCCGTTTATACGTCCCAAGGACGATCAAGGTACAACCGGGTTGCCGGTACAATAAGTGTTCATTGGAACAGTGTAGTCTTCATCGGAACGTCTTCATATAACCACACAATATAACCAATGATATTCGAAACCACAAAACAAAGCTTGTGGACTCCGAAGACCGACAAGAACATCCCCTAGGCGCAAGGCCAAGGCCCGCTTGTGGGGGAATGTTCCGTGTGTCCTTCAGAACCTGTAGAACTACTTATACAATAAAGGATATGACTATGACAATGCAAGTTTAAGTAAAAAGGTCCTTTTATCTGGCCAAAGTCCGTGTTTCCGTCTTGGCAAATCGAAATCCAAAGTGTCCTATTGGTTGGAAACACCGAGAACGGTGTCCCAGGTATAAACCACGTCATCTTGGTAACGCGCTGCACATGATGGAGTTGATGTGGGCTTCAAGACATCACCATCATGTGGTCCTTGACAGAGACTTCGTTGCTCCCGTCGTCCCCCATGCCCAACTATCGTCGGTAAATGTTCCCCCGACTTGTAGTTCCATTTTGATACCCAACTTCGAGGTATGTCCCATAATGGGTTCTTGAGAAACGAGCCGGCGACTTCCCAATTGGGAAGCGTCAGTTCCCAGATCGACTATCACTGAATTGATGGACCGGAACAGTGTTTCGTTCGGCTGAAACACCCAGAGACCTGCAAGACGCCGAGTACCGGTTGTTCCCGCGTCACCTGAGGTATCACGAACGCGTTCCCTAGGCAAACATTGTACAACAGATGCGCCAGACACATTGTACCAGCTGTTCCCAGTGTAGGGAACGTTGGAAACCATTGTGCCGTTCCTAATGTTCGATGGGCTACACTATCTCCTACATGTTTCGGAGCGAACCCATGTCAGAGGTGCCCAAGGATACCCAAGGGAACACCATCCCGTAGTTCTAGTGATGCTGGCTGCAGGCCAGCTACTTCGGAACGTGTAGTACTGCCTCTAATAGACGATAAACACTGAATATGACACGCTTGAAACGAGAAAATAGTATGTTTTCAGAGGTGCGCAAATCCACTGCTTATCAACGAAAGTGAGTTCAGTCGCTGGTGCCTTGGCGCACTCGGTCGCCAAGCACCAGCTCGCGGAAGCCGAGCTTCGTTGTCCACTCGGGCGATTAGGTTAGCTACACTTCTCTAACTGTAATAAAACAAATATTATTGAATTTGATTCAGTCCCAAATCAGGTATTTTAAGTTGTGTTTCAGGCCGAACTATTTGTATTGCAATATTTAGAGAAGCGCTGCTAACTAAAATGTCTATTTAATTGAGGGACCAGCGCTGTGACAGCCTGAGTTGACCTGCTGCGCTGGATATATGTGGTGGCCACTGCGAGTACCGCAACCGGCGACATTGTCTTCATCATGGAGCATCTTACCCCCCAAGGACAGGACCGCCCTATCATCCCTCCCGAATTCCGCACGCTGGACAACCTGTACTCGCACTACGCCATGCTGATGGATACAACTATAAGATCCCATCTCGCGTGCGCCAAATACTTGCTCTCGTACCGCAATGCATTAGCACCAATCCATCCAAGCTCGGCCTCGAACGGCGCGCAGATGGATTCCGAGATGGGTATACTTGCCGCCTTGGATGAGTTTAGGGGCCTGGGAGGTGCAGATATCCGTTTTAGAAACACTTGGCTTTTGGGATGAAGCTGCCAGCGCCCTCAGCGGAAATTTCTTGTCCATTCCCGGTTTCTGGGAGTTCATCTCTTGCGTTGCGCCGGATTACGCTTTCGTCAGACAACAAACACTCATCGCGGACTTTCCGTCCCTGCAGATGAAGGGCCAACAGAACCTCCACGACGTGGTCACTGCTTACATGGGACTGGCGGCGATCATCGAGCAAATAGAGGCCGAAAGGATGCCTTCCCCAGGGTCCGATGATGCGGTCGACGTCGAGCGCCCCAACCTCTTCCTCGCAATTGAAGCGCTCCATGAGCTCGAATCTGTTTTCAGGTACTCCAACCTTGTCTTGGCTCATGCCAATATAGACCTCCGCCACCCTGAGCCCATGGGTTCGTATTCCAATTCAATGTCTGCCTTGGTCTATTCCATGTCCCCGGGGTAGTAGGATAACGCGGCACGGGGAAAAGTAATTTCCGTGTTCATAGGAATGCATAATTTCGCCACCTACGCGAGAGCAGAAATAAATCGTGTCATGAAGAATGTAAAATTGGGGGGGCAATGTAGATATATTACCGCCAAAAAGTTCGGACCGGGCAGTACAACCAAGTAGCCTGAAGGGCCCTCATATCTCCTTGAGAAAATGAGCGAAAATCCAACCCCTCCCGGCGAAGCAACTTGAACTGGTCCTCCAATGTATCGAGGTCTAAAGCAAAACTACTCAGAAGCGTGGCACGGCTGAGAGCACAACTCGGTGATTTCTAGCGCGATTTCACCATTTCCACACAGGGTCCGCAATTAAAGACGGGCGAGAGAGTGGCCCCAAAGATATGCTAGCTAACTGCAGAGCCACAAATGAGCCGGCAACACCGCTGACAGTTAACTTATTAATCAACTCTGGCCAACCGGTGAAGCCACCCGTCGTGAGCATAATCCGGAGTTCGGTAAGTGAGGGGATACTCTTGAGGATCACGATCATCGTATTCGGATAAGAGCAAAGACAGCGGAGAGTACATGATGAGCGCGAGAGGAAGGACTTAAAGTTCCGATATTATGGATGACTGGTTGAATGAAAGAGCGAGTTCCCGCAATGCTGGAGTTCGAATAATAATAATAATTATATAATTAAAACTATTAGTTTTATTGTTAAATTACAGCAGATTGCGGAATATGACGAAGGACTTCCGGGCGTGATATACAAAGACAGTCGAGCGCCGGAAGGTCAATGATTTCGCTGGCGTCTAGCCAAGATACGCCCTGGAAGGCGATGCCAGTGTGAGCCTCGACCAGGTTTGGAACAAGTCTCAATATGCCTTGATGCATCTCCCATAGACCATTGATATCATAGCGGGTGAGACGTTCGGCCGGAAGGGAAATGGGCATAGGGAAAAATCGGTTGAAGATGCTGATGTCGACGAGAGACGGTGCCGAGGTGAAATCAATGAACTGGGTGATAACATGCGGATCAATACAATCGACCCGTAGAATACGAAGCGACGGGACCTGTCCGGGAATGTCGACCAGAATGGGGGAAATGGCGGAAGTTAACTCAAGGTAAAGCTCTTCCCATCGTGAAGAGTACTGCATCAAATACTGGAATATCTCAACTTGACACTGAGAGTCAAATGTGTCACTGCCATAGAAGCGTACTTTCAATTTTTGGGCGCGCGTGATCTGAGTCTCGAGCATGGGCACTTGATACGAAGAGAATGGATCCATGTCGCGAGGGAAGTGGACTACCACACGGGACCACAGCGAGGAGGTCGAGACTGCAATTTGTCGCCAGCGGTGACTGATGTGTGTTAGGAACCAATGGGCTGTAGCTTCGATTGGGTAGAGCTGGAATTGTCCACAAAAATATTTCCCCGAGTATCTCGGGTGGCATCCATTGGAGTGGAGAGAGTATGGCACAAGTCTGTGTGCGGTCGCTGGACAGACGGCTACGACCAGCTTTCAGCAGTTTCAAACGCGAGTGGAGCTGCACTATCTCTTCGTCTATGCAGGCTAAGTAATGTGGTGTCGATTTTCAAAATCGTTGATCGGATGCTGGGAACCTCGGAGTCCAGAGGAACTTTATTGGAGTTGAGGAGTGCACGATGGCTTTTCTCCAATTCTGCTGTCGCGACATCGACCAACATCAGCAAAACAGAACACGTCTGGCTGATCTGGTATCAGACCGACCAGACCCGCCATGCCGCCACAATCTGATCTGGCCGCATAATGACATGCCCTATGCTATAAAAAATTCTGGCGGCCACATCTCTCAGAATGTTCTTCTGGTGACAGTATTTTCACCAGAATGTCTGTTATATCTGTGCTAGAATTTGGTCATATATTCAGACTTTGATCAGAACCGGAATTCGGCCAGGAATTGGGTGGAAAAAATAATCATTGGGAATACGGTAGAACGAGCGCATACAGTACGAGCGGAAAAGGAATCTATGGATGGCGTGGGGGAGTATTTACTCGCGGGAAGCCTGCGAAGCGCATGCGCGCGTGACATACAATTAAACCTATATTGCTATCAGATGCTGAAGCAGACGGTGACTCGGACTCACCGCCACCGCCTCGTCATCAGAATCATCCGAGATCACAATAACGCCACGTGAGTCCTCGGATTCATCGGCATCCGTGTCGTCGAAAGGAACCTGTGCGGCGCTTTCGATGTAGGGCTTGCTCATGGCCATGATCTTGGACCACTTGTTGGTGGTCAGTTTCTTGATGCCAGGCAGGTAGGCCTTCGCCCTAGCAGCCCAGGGAACTGCCACAAAGCTGTGAGCCGTCCGTCTACCTTTGCGCGCGATGCCGTCGGAGGAGCATGTCCCGGTCTTGAACATATGCAGCGCACGCTCAGTCTAACAGCGTAAGAATTAGTAGCATTCATAGAGTACACATCTCAACTCACTGCGGCACAGCTGAGAGCCATAGCACCAACCGGGTGTCCATAAGAGACATCAGTTTTGAGGACGACCTGAAGGTGGGCGGCAAAAGCACGGAGCATGAGCTCAGAACGATAAGCCCCGGTCTGCAGAGTGAAGATCATGATCAGCAGGTAGCAATAGATGAAAGGTACACATGCCTGGTCTTCCTTGTTCTCGTAGACAAAGCTAGACTCGAGCAACTCGTCGCGAACACGGTCCGCACGACTTTCGATGGTGGGCAAGTCATCAAGTAAAGTTTTGACAGCCTTGATCGACGTCTTGCCAAACTTGCTGCGCCAATTGCGAACCGCCACCGCTACCTTGATATATAGGATTTTGAGTATGATTCGCAAGACACAAAAAATTATAACGCACCTGAGCATACACAGCATCTGTGATCTCGTAGGCCCCATAATGCATGTTCCAAAGGTCCAAGACAACGGTCTTGAACTCTGGATCAGAGTTGGCGGCCCACGGATCCTCCTTAGTCGCAATCCATTCGATGAATTCGGGAATAAAGCTGTTTTGCCAAAACTTGAGATCAGCGGCATAGCTGCCCTGTGGAAAGGGAAGGTCTGCATTGGTGACCTTGGGCTTCGGCTCGCGTTTGACCTTGCCGTCGACGTTCAACTCAATGGCCTTCAGGACAAGCGAGATGCCCATCTAGGCGTTGAGGAAGTAAGTCATGATGGTCACATCACATTGTGTGACACACACCTTAGCAGTCATCGTGTCCGCCATCTCAGTCGCGGTCTTCGATCCGCGGGCGGCCTGAAGGCTAGCTGTACTCTCCTCCTCGTCGAACTCACCGGTTGGAAGTGACAAGACACTGCTCTTAGCAGAGCTCATGGTGCTCATTGTGCTGCGGGACACAGACCGGACAGATGGCATCGATATGTTCGAAGAAAAGCTGTTGGTACGACCTCGGGGAGCGGGAGTCTTGGGGGCCTTAGCGACGATTTCGGCAGCCTTCTGCCAGCCCTTCTTCAACCCACCAATGACGATCTTGGCTTTCTTGGGTCTGAAGACAATATATGTTTATGATAATCAGACCACCTTAGTATGGGGGGCCGATATATCAGCCACCCCTAATCGTCGTAGAGCCACGATATATTGGGACCGCTCAGTTAGAGGTCACTTTGATATATCAGCTCAGAGTCTTTTTGCACATATAATAACATTCACATTTGCGGCCGTCATCGCGCTGCATGACGACCACGAGTGTTCTAAGTTTGGATGCCGTTCATCAAGAAAATTGACGTCGCGATCAACTACGATCAAAATTTGTCGACGTCGTCCGCAACAGCGACGACAAAATGCCCTCCAAAAATGGTGAAAAAATTTGGATATATAGTGTAAACATATAGAACCCACAGGGAAAAGTAACGAGGGGAATATGTACGCATACGCTATGGAAATCGACCTTTTTCACCACGCACGTCTCGCTGCCTCAGCTGCGAGCGAGGCTCAGGGGCAGCCATGCAGGTGTGTGCAGCGCTGTATGCTGTCAACTAGCAGCGCTCTGCAGCCGCGGTGGCGCACTTGTGCATCAGCGCTTGCAGTACGTCCCGTCTGGCGAGCGTCACTGAGGCGGTGCTGGGAGCGAGGCACAGCGGCACCCATGCAGGCGTTCAGCGCTGTATGCTCTCAGCTAGCAGCGCTCCGCAGCTGCGGTGGCGCGCTCGCCGATCAGTGTTCGCAGTACGTCCTGTCCAGCCATCAGGCATGCAGCACCAACACCAGAATCCTTGCGATGCTGCTGAGGGCATGGACTCTGCCCTGTGAGAAAAGGGTATTGACACACTCACTCGGGTTGGGGCGGTTGGGTCACTGCCCGTGCAGCTAGCGATTAGCGCGGACGTAGGTTAGCGCCCCATTCCCCTCGAGTGTTGTACGTCGCAACAGCCACCCGCAGCAACCACCCGCAATACGCGTGAACCACTCCCCCGCTGTGCATGGGCTGTACGCCATGGCAGCGTAGTGCCGTTCGGCGGCGGCGGCGCGGCGCAGCCTGCAACATGCACGAACCGCTCCCCTGCTGCGCATGAACTATACGCCATCGGGCATTGACAGCGCAGTGCAGTTCAGCGGCGCCGGCGCCCCCACGCACGCGCGAACCGCTCCCCCACTGCGCATGGACTGTACGCCATCAGGCACCGACAGCGCAGTACCGTTCGGCGGCGGCGGCGCGCCCACGCAGCCTGCAAACAAAAACTGCTCCCCGCTGCGCATGGGCTGCACGCCATCGGGCACCGACAGCGCAGTGCCGTTCGGCGGCGGCGCGGACGTGCGGCTGCACACGTGTCTCCCCTCCATTGCGTGGGTCGCATGCACGAGAAGCCAGCCAGCGACCCGCGTCAGCCAATCCCGCGCCGCGCACGGATTCTGCAGCATGCAGGGCCGGTGGCGCGACAGCACCGGCGCTAACATCAAATGGGCAGGTGCATGCGGCTGGATTCGGCGTACGGGTCTTGTTGGCTACGGAGGACCGCAACGGATATGAAACCCGGATAGTACGGTGTGTCCACCCTGGGCACATTACCACATCTCGCGGTCGCCGCACTCCCACGACCGCGGCTCGGGCGTTGCACAACGAGCCAGAGAAGACCTCTCCAAAGCTGGGAAAGGCATCCGCTACGCTGGGACATGACAGCTGCACGCCCAGGGCGGCGCACAGGCCGTTTGTGACGTGGCACAGGGAAAAGTACTTCTACGCTACAAATATGGTCCGAGATCTTGAAGTAAGCATTTGATAAACCCACAGAATGTCAGTGCACGCACCATGGACTACGAAAACCAGATTCGCCTGGCACTGGTGCGGATATTTAGTTGATTATCGCGATTGTGCCGAGAATGTCGATATTTTCTAGTTTTTCAGCCATATATTAGGCAAAATGAAGTGCCGAGAGGATGGCCCAGATTGTCCAGAAAGGATGGTGAAGTTGTGGCCAGATTGAAGGACATCTAGCGATCTTGCAGTCAAAGATATCACCGTCAGCGAACGTCCGTGTAACGAGGTGACGATCCAGTAAAAGGATCCGAAAAGGCAGGCAGCAGAGGAGGCGGGAAACCCATGGAACGAGTGGGGTATCGAGCCGCGCGGTGGGAATGCATAGGGGATGCGTTCTATGGAGAGTCGTGGTGGTGGAAGACAAGAATAGTCACGTTTGTCGGGTAACGCTTCCGAAGGGCTCGGAAAGACCTCCGAAACAGTCGCTAACACAAAGTTTGTGTTCGCTGGAAGCTTCCACGAGCTTTTGGACAATTCTGAGTAGAGGGACCTCTTCGAATAAGCCAGCCTAATTGTGAGTATTGATTCACGAGTTATTCAAATCACAGGCCTAGAGCACGAAAGTTTCTTTCACGAGCGCTTAATGGGCGCTTATGATGTCCCTAACACGAAAAACCTCCTCGATATCCCCCAATTCACGTCATATTGGTGAACTGAAGCCTTCTATGAGGTCTAGTACTCTAACCAATTCAGAAAATGTGCCATTGGGAAGAAAAAACCCATGATAATTAAAAATCACGAACCAGACTTAGCTCAACCAAAGTTCAACGTTCAGTTCCTACTAGGCTTTAGGCCACCGAACAAACACTTTTGTGCAACTTTTTCTGTGAGCTCAAATTCTGCAAACTGAAGACATTTTGTGAATAATTAAGCATACCAGACCTCAAATATCTCACTAGAACATGCACAGATACCTTGTATTCTCAAATCGAAGGGGTTTTTTGTTCGTGAACTGTTCGTGATCTTGTTCGTGATGCACCCATCAAACAAATTCTTGAGTACAGCGTTGCGGGGTAATTAATTCCCTAAACCGGTCATACTGGCAACTTTGGCTGCTCATTCACAAGAGGTCCCTCTGTTCAGAATTGTCAAAAAGCATCTGGAAATACTTTCCGAGGACGAACTTTGTGTTAGTTCTCTTTTCGGACCTTTCTCCGATGTGCCTTCGGCAACGTATCCCGACGCGATTTTCGTCAAGTTTTCTCTCATCTGTCTGTGCTACATATTCTCCTCTTCCAAAACAACTCAAAACTAAAAGGAGGATGAAAGAAAATAGAATTGACACTACTTTACAATAATATCACCTAAGTACAACGGCGCGGCAGGAAGAAGTGTGAAATAAGATGTGGGATATCCAGAGACAACAGTGTGGAGCTGTAGGAGGGAGGAGGAGGCGTATAGGGCAAAGGTAGGGAAGGTACAGCGAGCGCGGCTCCGTCCAACGAGGAAAAACCCCGTGGGAGCGGAGCAACGGGCGAGCGG
>JARJCV010000757.1:0-13789 GCA_029281435.1 Mycena haematopus
GGCCGGGATCCGGAAGGAGCAGCACGGGGAGGCCTCGTACAGGACAGAGATGACTCGAGGATGTGACGTTAGAACGATTGATCACACTGATCAGATATGGTAAGTTTGGAGGAGAACTTTTTTAAAAAGCGGGGACGTACACGTGTAGTTCTACGATGTCAACTCATCGGACGCATTTCCTACGGAGTCGCAGTCGCACAAATAAGTCAAAATCTGAAAAGGAATGTTGATGCAGCTCCTCAATGGAGTCTAGATCGACTCGCTCACCTGAGATCTGAAGTGTACCAAAGCCTACTCAAAGACAAAGACGCAAGTGATTGAATTTGTCACTGGGCCGAAGTATGAGGGGTTTGATGTTGGGTATCAAATACTGTAGTTGTAATTAGCGAGACATCACTCGGTACAACACAAAAAAAAAAAAACACAACGCACCATTCAGCATCGGTAACAGCAAGATTACGGTTAGATTAAACAAGAATTGCCTTGCTGCGACACAATCCGCCTTTCAAGATTGCTATTTGGCGGGTCGGGAGATTCAGATGCGGACCTCCAGGTATGGTGTAGCACAGCACGTCGGATGTCGCAAATGAGTACCAGAAGGGAGCCCCGAGTCATGTGGAGCGGTGCAGGCAGAGGCAGCGGCGATGGGGAGGGTGAATGGTACAAGAGAGCCCAGAGTACCCAGCGACAAAGCCATGAGAGTGAAGAGACTAGATAAATCAGCAACACAGAGTTCCAACGGGCACGCTTGTCTTGTTTGAGGGAAGCCAGAGAGTGTGCATTATCTTGTTTGCGGGAAACTAGAGGATTCTGAGTGTTGACTAGACAGATCGGCAACACAGACATCCACCAAGCCGCTTGAGGTTAAATATCTTGTCTTGTTGGTGGTAAACCGGGCAGTGTACGATGTCTTGTTTGCGGGAAACCAGAGGCATCCGAGCGCTGGAAGAACGACGTGGGGAAAGAGAGAGAGCAGGAGAGAGCAAGCAGCAGCCATTTGATGGTTGCTGTGTACATAATCTCGGTCCAATTATTCCGAACATAAAATGTTTGACAAATCACACGAAATTCCGGGACATCGTGCAGAGCAATATACGAAGGATGGTACGAACTGTAGAACTAGTGGCAAACATATAGGGCAGAGGGAGGAAGACGGTAGCAAAGCAGTCTTCGTCGTTGCGGGACCGATGACGTAGGGCAGCTTACCGTTAATTCGGTGTGATTACTCCGTGATACCAATGTGATACTGACAGATCCCATCTGCCAGTTTGGCTGATTGACAGAAAAAGTGCCAACTTGGCTGAGTCCCTGCACCACCAAAAATCCTCAGGACCCACTAACAAGTTAGTGGGCATTCCATGGCCGAGAATCTGCGGGCTGCTTACTCTGTGACTGAATGCCGACTTGATTCTAGTAGCTGGTTGATCATCGACTCAGCCTTTAGGATCGCTTTCGGGGAGCCTTCAAGTTTCTTGCCAGTATCCGTCGCCCTCGGGTCTTCGGGACAGATATACTAGAGATCCGCTGAAGCGAGGGGTGCTCGCGAAGAAGACGGCAGACAGCGTAATCATGATTACTCAATTCCTTTTTTGGAAGGCATTTATTTCTCGTCCACTCCATGAGATATGGGTACGAGCAGAACCACGCCATGGAGGTGCATCTTTTGGTCCACTTTTCATAGTGATACATCGAGAATTGAATGTCTTTGAAGGGATTTTCTCCCTGAAGAGCCGTCAGCCACCTACTTACGCCTTGCCGCATATTCCAGCCCTCCCCCAGCTAGTCACATACACGGTAGAGTAGATATGCTCGCTTCGCTCACAATAACAGAATTGTTGTGGCTTCAATGTCTCTATCCATTGGCCTTCCCCTCCGCTGTCAGAGAATATTACTCGATATGTCTGCACAGTGTTCGTGAGCACATCGTCTCATCCATCTTGAATTATTTTATTTGGGTTAGCGGTACTGGAATTCTCAGCTTCGAGGTCGTGCACGAACTGCTAGAATCAGGTTATTTCAGAGGGTGTGTACATCTCTTTTGCATTGGCTCCTAGAAGCTGCGCCAGCACGGTATTCGTAGCTGTAAGAGGCCGCAAGGCCCTCTGCTAAAGAACACCTTTTAAAAATACCCCAATTCGAAGTTATCGACATCGTAGATATCGCAACATCTGACTTTTCGGTCGCTTTCAAGGGTCTTGGCGCAATCTTCATCAGACTTTTGACAGATTGCTTGTGAGCTTGTACAAGCCCGAAAAAGCCCGAAAAAGCGCGGAAAAGGCGGCAAGTTGACAAGCCCACAAACCATGTTTCGATTTCCCGCAAGGTCACTAGTTCGACTCCGGAAGGAGGCTCAAAATTCAATAAATCAAAGTTAATTGCCATTTTTTGGTACAGCACAGTTGTGAGAAATTGGAGGAGGGTTCATACATACATTTGAGAAGACTTGTATTTCCCTTGGTGGTGGGGAAATTTTTGTACTTTGACCATGCGAGCTTGTCAACAAGCTCACAAGGCCAAACAAGCCACAAGCGATTTGTCAAAACGCTGATGTTCCGCACT
The DNA here is from genome assembly GCA_029281435.1 of Mycena haematopus. Classification (NCBI taxonomy): domain Eukaryota; kingdom Fungi; phylum Basidiomycota; class Agaricomycetes; order Agaricales; family Mycenaceae; genus Mycena; species Mycena haematopus. The sequence goes on from JARJCV010000757.1 coordinate 2,560, forward strand.
GCGGTCCCGCTGCCCGGATTCGCCGACAGCTAAACAGCGCTGAGGAGCGCGATCGACAGATCTCTTGGCATCCTTTGGGCAGCCCGTTCTCTAAGGAAATCCAGCAGGTTGCTGATCAACCTCGGGAAACAACCTGCGGTAGATTGTATTCCAACCTGCGGGAGGCTGATAGCCAACCTAGTAAAGGATGTACATCATGTAACCTTTCGTAGGAGGAAATTTTAAATAAACAACCAACGGCTGAAACCACCTTCAGCGACCAAAGCTAAGATGATAATCATCCTACTCTAGGTTCCAACCACCAGTAGGTTGAACATCAGCCTAGAGTAGATCGATGCTTAGGCTGATTTGTACTGGTATTCGTCGCTATTCGGACGCTGCATGATAATGGACGGAATCGATATATTTGGGTATCGAACAACAACACTGGGCTACGGGACACCTCTCCGTCCCGACTACGCAAGAGAGCCCGACGACGAGATCGATCTGATTGACGCTGGCCGTCGGATGAATATAACATTAACGTGGGCACAATCGAACACAGAAACGTCCATTGAAATTCTGATACATAGCGTGGGGCCTACTAAATGGTCAGCGTGTTGTGTGACACAGAAAATAGCATCGCAACGCACCAATTTCAAAGAAAACCAAATCATCATCCGAGTCTACATTCATTGGCACCCCCGGAGATCGAGCTCAGAAGAAAGACCAGTGGAGTACCCAGCCAGCCATGCCCAGTAGAGAACTTGAAAACCCAGATCCAGAGAACTTGAAGACACAGAAACTTGAGGACAATGCACTTGCGCGCGGCCGAAAAGCACAGTTCTTCCTTGATGTCACGACCCAGATCAAGCTTGTAGGGTTTCCACAAAGGTGTTAAGGCACAGATATTGCAGAACTTGCGAGACTTGCAGTTCTTGAGGGCGGAGGGCAGTGGCGAAGATGGTGGTTTGAGTCAAGGAGCGAGGTGCACGTGGTCGTGGTTGGTCGAGTCATGTTATGTTGATGAATTGATGGTAACTGAGTTGACCGCATTTGGCAGCAAACATTAGTAGGTTGTAAATAAAATAACCTACACCAGGATGGTTTCATTCCCCCGACCCAGCTCCAGGTTGAGGTACCCATTCAACCTACAAAGACTATCAAACTACAGTAGGATACGAAAATTACCGCCAACCTACTGTAGGTTACCATCAACCTACTGTAGACTGATCGGCAACCTAAGGAAACTCCACAGTGGTTCTTACTGGACTTTCCCTAAAGACGTATATATATACAGTCCGACTGGTGGATTGTATGACTGCTTTTTCAGACTGGGTTCCAGTGACCAAAGAGCAAGCTCTCTAAGGCAACCCGCTCGTGCTCTACATACACTACTAAGAAAAAGCCTGGCGGATAGGCCGTCCTCGACTTCGCCAACAAGTACCCCGAGATGGACATCACCATTTGTGGGTCTCTATTAGTTCGTGTTCCTCGAAATGATACCACAGACTGTTAGCTGTGCTTGCCGAGATCTCGGGCACGCCACCAGGCGCATTTTGAGGCAAGGCTCAACAGCGCTCAACGCAAGAACAACGAACGTCATGTTGCGAGGTAAGCGGCCAAATGGATTTTTTTGGGGACACCGAATGCGCAATCCGCGTTAACGAACACGTGTTCGGTAGAGGGAAGGAAACCGATGAGAATGTCATGTGGCACAGAAGAAAAAGAATTGGAATACCAGAGGGATTCATCAGGAAAAAAAAGACTTGAGTACACAGCACCTGGGAGGACGAGTAGCGGTGGAATCCTGGGAATCTGGTTCCCTGATACCGCAACAGTCTTGTAAACGCAGGACGTCTTTTTTTGTCCTTTCTCAATATCATGGATTCTTTGCCGAATGTTCCAAGTTTCATGAGTGTTTGAACCAAGTTTAGCTATTCGAAAGATTTCGCGAAGTTAATTGGACTGTCAGTATAACCTACTCCGTCATCCTTTTCTTCTCCGAGTCGAACCTGCCGTCTCTAAAATTACAACAGATGAAAACAAGAACCATTGGGAATAGGAAAAATAGGGACTTACCTCCTAACACCTAAGCAGTAACAAGCGCGCATAGATAAAACAATGACCGACAGCCACGTTAGTATGACAGCAACAAGGCCCATCCACGGCGCATTGCCCCACCCGATCGCAAACTGCAATCCATCTGCCGCGAGCGTCGGGACTTGTTGTTTTGCAATAACGACGATGGCGATATCAATGGCAAATACGACGCTGCTGATGAGGGCGGTGATGATCGCAAACACCAGTGAGAGAATGGACAGTTTATGTGACGCGAGGAAGAGCGAACTTGCGAGCGTGGCGAGGGACAGTCCTGCAGCAACGGGATGCAGGACCAGAACGATGAGGAGACCTGTTAGTACCGCGTTTACGATGCTCGGAGAGACTCCTGTTAATGAGATGATGTCTTCTGGCACTGTATATCCTAGCATTGGACCAAAACAATCGCCCTATAACCCCAGCTCAATGAGAACTACCAAGTGAACCAAGGAGAATCGTACGCTATCGAGGACACTAATTGTGCAACGTTCCTTCAGTGGGTCAGGCAAGTAAAGGGATGGGGTACCTGTCGGCACACACGCCCCAGACGCCGAACCTGAGCTCAGTGGCAACGGATGTCTGAGGTTGGCTGTAATTCGCGTGCGTAAGTCAAGCATGGAGATATGTTCGAGGGATATTTTTTGAACGCACCCTTGGCGTGTGGAAGTGACCTTCAGAAGGTATATTGGCTTGATGATTGGAAGCGACAATCCCACAAGCAAAGACAGCTGGCGAAGTCATCAGCTTCAACGCTTGTTGAATAAATTAGAAGTATAACCAGAAAGGCCGTGAAGAGGAGCCCGATGCAGATATAGGAAAGGAGCTGGTACGCCGCCAGAGGTTTATGGTGAGGTTTCACCTAATGGGAGACGAATTAGAAAAGATAATACAGTGTCTGCAAGAGACATAGGCTTCACCATCTTTCCGCCGTTCAGGAAGTTCAAGGCTTCAGGGGTATGCGATCGTTGAATACTCTGTGAATATTGAGGAGTATTCGTTAGGGAGGAGCGCGTCCCTGGGGCTGGCCCACAGCTGGCGAGAGTACCAGTGGCAGGTGAGAGAAGCAGCACGCACGAGCCATAAGTAGAAGAGCTATAAAAACATACGGTGTGATGGGATCAGTGCTAAATCCGGATTAAGCGATCTCTCATCTGGCACTTTCTTCAAGCAGTCACCGGTCACCCTCGGCATCTTGCACTCAGGCGGTTCTGCCGTTGTAGATTTGACGTTGAACTTGGGACTCTCTCGACTTCAGGCTGGTATCTGTTTAGGGGTAGCCGCGGTCAAGATATGAAGACTGAAATTATGCTGCTGCCGCGCTCCTGTGTTCTCGCGCCACGTCGGAATCTACCTCGTACCTATAAGTAACTTCACCAGGATTGGCTGACCTGGAGATTCCGGTGAGCGCCGAGTCTGAGCACTGGGCCGTACTGACGGTTGGCAAGGAAGGTCGCCGGTAAGGCATGGAACGTCCCCGGCGACGCGGCCTTTTTTGGCGGCCATTTCGGCGTCAGCCCATACCGCGCCAAGTCAAGGTCGTATTTCTGCCCGTGGATGGTCTCGATTATGGCAGCGGTACCTGCTTTCACTTTCACCAGCGCGTCTTCGACGAGGCAGGCGTGTAGACCTTGCTTTCGGACTCGAGTACCGGGACCGTGGCGTTTGGATTCTGTTCGATACGAGAATGACGCGAATTACAGTAGCCCCAGTGAAGTTCGAGTGGGTGACGTACCAGTTTGATGAACCAAGGGGCGAAATTCTCGCCTTCCAAGACGTTGACTCCGGTCTTGGTTGTAATATCAGCACTAACTCCACATTAATTGCCACTGGCGATGAATCGATGACGCCTCACCGAAAGCTAGCAAGCTTACATTGCGAACTCAGTGACATGGTGGATGGGTACAAGGCCTCCTGCTGCGTCTACTTATTACATATAGGCCATCAGTGCGCAGTAAACGAGTACAGACTTGGAATCACTCCGCTCAGTACCTCCATTTGAAGTCATACGCGTCTGTCCCAGGAGCCAGCGCTTTATGCATATGTATAATCAAAGTGCGCTCAAAATTTAGGGACAGAAGGAACTTTGGCCGACGTGGCAAAACTGGCCGCACTCTTCCTTCAAGCTGCCAGCTTTCAAGACCTAACCCACCAACCAAAAGTTAAAACCCTCTAAGACGGAATATATTGACAATACAATAATCTCGAATCACAGTTCGCAATTCTTCAATTAAATAAACGTGCAGCGGAAAACGGACAAGTACAATGCGTGTGCATCCAATGCCCTAGGCAGATTTTGGGTTCACAACAGCGAATGGTGCGGGGGGTGGGGAGCGGGGTCGTGCAGCAAGTCCATGCGTGAATGAAATGCTATGGGTGGTGTTACACGTAGGATGAGGATGAGGAGGAAATGAGCGAGCGAGCGAGAATAGATAGCAACAAGACACAAAGGAAGAAAGGGAGGGACACGCAAGTTGGTTCATGGAGGGGTGTTTTGGATGGACTTTAGTTCCGCGACGAGGCGCTGCGGGAAAGAAATCGGATTTAATTGGAACTGGATTCGGAGGAGAGAAAGGCGCCACACACCTCGGCTTCTTTCGCGAGACCTTCAGGACTGGTGTCGGTGTTTGCAGCCTGCCCGAGGCCGATCCCATACTGCAGCAACTGAGCCATGTAATAAGGAGTGATTATTGTCTCCGTGTCGCTCAGTAAATCCTTCGCCGTCGGAGGCTCCGCTACAGATAAAACAAGAAATCAGTTGAAAAAAAACCGGGAATGACAAGACGACTAACGCTCTTTCATCGCGAGCCAATCCTGCTCCAACAACTCTGGAATCAGCGCACGCTGCTTGGCATTCCGCCGCAAGCAGTTCTTCATACTCGCGATCACGTCCGGCCGTACGCGCCGCTTCAGATGGTCCAGTTTCTTCGGCGGTGTCGAAGGTCGTGAGGCGGACTGCTGCTGCTTGGCCGGTGATGGCAAGGACGGCGTGGCAAACTCGGGAAATTCAATCTCATACTCGCTATCCGGAATGGCCTTCATCTTCTGGTACACGGACAGATGCTGGAATGGCGGGTGCCCGTAAATCATCTGGTACAAGATGCATCCTAGGGACCACACATCACTCGCACGGCCGACCTTCAGGCGACGCATCCCATCGGGAAGCTCGATGGCTTCTGGGCTCATGTAGTTGACCGTCCCAACCTAAGTACAAGACACATCAGCGAACCACTCTAGAAAGCGCGTAAAAGGCGAAGAACACAAACCTGGTGGTCGCGCTGAATATTCGTCGTATCATTCGCAATCGCATTCGCGATCCCAAAATCGATCAGCTTGATCTGCCCGCGCACCAGCACGAAATTCGCCGGCTTCAAATCCGAATGCACGATCTTCTCCTCGTGGATAATGTGCACCGCCTGCAGCATCTGCTGCCAGTAATACGCCACCCACACCATATTCAGGGGTTCCTGAATCTGCTCGCTGATCAAGCGCGCGAGGTCGATCTCGCCGCACTCCATGACGAGGAACAGGTGGCCCTTGCTCCCCCCGGGCCCTGCCTTGACCTCCGAGTCGATTAGCCGGATGATGCGGCTGTTGCCGTCGAGCCGCTTGAGCAGCGCGATCTCGTTCATGTACCCGTTCATTGTTTCGGCGTCGGTCTTGTCGAGCGACACGCGCTTGATCGCATACAGATCGTTGGCGCCGCTCAGTACGCGAAAAACGCGCGAGGAGCCGCCTCTACCGATCATGTCAAGGCGGGCGTAGGGTTTCCGGTTGACCTTCGAGGCGTTGACACAACCATCTCCAAATCGAAAAAGAAGGCACTCACGACAAAGGTCGCGTCTGCTGTTGGAGCTGTTGCTGTTGTTGAAGTAGTTGTTGTTGCTGTTGTTGTTGCTGCTGCTGTTGGTGAAGCTGGGATTGCTGTTGCTGAGGCCTCACGCGTTCCCTGACCGGTTCCCGCTGCTCCCTCCGCTCGCTCTCCCACTCCGGGCTCTCCCGCTCGCCATTCCATGTCCGCCCAAGCTGATTAGTCGACCCCGTCGGCGCGAGCATCCCGCTCGTCGTCTGTTGTTCGGCGCAGTTCCACTCCGCCTATGTTTCGCCGAACCGGTGGCAGTCACAGACGACGCCACTGACGCCGGTTGCAACCCCCGTGCAGACGGTGAAAGCCGCGCTGCCGGTGGGTTTAGCGCCGACGGGGACCCGCTCAGGCCGCTGAGTGGCGGATGCGGCACCGAGCGCAGCGTGTCAGAGTCCCGCCGCTTGTGAGCATTATACGTGGGCCGCTGCAAGTACGGCGGCTGCGGAGATGGGCATTGCCGTGTTGCTGCAGGTGGGCCTGGAGATGGTCGTGCTGAAGCTCGTCGGCGTGGGTTTGGGCTTGCAGTTGGGCACGACCTGGGAAGGAGATTAAGCAATGTGGGCATTTGATAAAAGGTTACATACGCTCAGCTTCGTCAGCTTCTCGTCGGTATTCTGAATACGACGTTTAGACCGGAGTCAAGAACAAAGAAAAACAGTACATACTCTTTTGAATGACCAGCGCATCCACATTATTTCTGTCCCGCTCGTCATCATTACCCGTCCGGTCCGTCGTTGCTCGGCCCATCAGTAGAAAAGCCGAGACTAGTAGTGGGCCGTGAGCTGGATTGCGCATGGAAGTTGGAGCTTTGATGATAAGCGTAGTCGTCTTCGTTCGCTAGATGGATGATGGTCAGACACTGCATACCACAGTTATATCCCAGCTCACCAGTGCACCACTGAGGCTAGCTGAGCGCCGTGGACGCGAGCCAGATTGACCAAGTGGCCCAGCAGACCAGGGGTGCGCGACTGGGTGGGTTATCCGGAGGAGGCATATCGGTCATCTACGACATTGTATTCAGAATGAAGATCAAGGATAGATTTGACGACGAACCTGGATCAGTGTCCTCTCCTATCTGGCATTATCGACTCGACCTTGCCAAACGAACACGGACGCTGCAGAAGCGTAGCGACAGCGCGCTGGGATGGTCTTTGAGTCTGACTTTGCGAGCGCTGCACTCCGGCCTGCGCACGTCCACTGGAGGCGGAGTACGCGTCCATCCGATTGCGCATCGGCATCACCATCCGCGTCGGACCTTGTGGCTTTGAGCTAGTGGGCCCCGGTGTTGACGACGCTGGCATGTAAGGGAAGTCGGCTTGGTGATCGCTCGGAAGGGGAAAGGAGAGCGGGCGTCCGCCACCGCCGAGGTTCTCTTTCTCCTCTTGCAGATGCTCGTCGGTGACCGCAAGCATACGGGGTCATGGCTGCCCTCCCGGTCCTCTGACGTGACGCGCCGTGCGAGTGGGCGCATTGCGCGGAGGGAAGACGCGTTACGGGGGTTGCTGTGCCGGACGCAGGAGTGGATGCAACGCGCTGAAACGAGCGTGACTGGGAGACCGACTGGGCATGCATGGGCTGCGATTGCTCCAGAACATTTGGGAAGCTGGAGCTCTCACTCCTGGAGAGACTTGAGCGTTTGACGGGCCCATTCGTCAGAGAAAGCGCGGGGAGAGGCGACGGCGGCTTGAAGTCTGGCTGAAAGGACTTGTCCTCAGAAGTGGCTGGACTGGCGGACTCGCGGTTGTTCTTTGAGGGCCCCTTTGTTGTGCGGACGTATTCACCGTTGTCGAAGATGTAGTCGAAGGAAGGTCATCTATTACCTCTGAATCATCGGAGGCAGGAGAGGTGGACGCTGGGGGTGGCGAGGGCGCAGGGTTTATGGTGGCAGAGAGAGAATGAGAGATTACAGAGGCCATGAACGAAAGCGATAGCAACGAGAGCAAAGGCAGAGCAAAACTGAACAGGCGGCAAGACGAACGCGATTCAACAACAAACACGAGGCAAACATTCGCGGTCACGTGATTATTACGAGAGAATCCTGGCGAGCCGCTGAATGGCAGTGAACATACTGTAATTTCAGGGTGGCAAAGGCTCGTCGTAGGATGGCGTAGGAGGATAAGATATCGATTGCTCTGCGAGGAAAGATACAAGAAAGAGCAGTTTTTCAGAAAATGACTTGCGTATTTGCTGCGATCCGGAGTAAAGTAGCATGAGCAAGAAGGGAAGAGGGAATACGTTCAGTTTGGCAGAAATATTGCTTTCGACGCCATATAGCAGCATAGAAGCCTGAAGAGCATAGAGTCTAATAGAGGGGTACGGGACAGAGAGCGCGTTGAATCACATGTGTTTTGATCGGTTCGGCTTTTCGGTTAACCGTTTCTAACTTACATTTATACGGCCAAGTATACGGCACTCACCTTCACCCGACCATTCCTCGACGTCCAAGCCACTAATGCCCATCGTCACCCCATTAACAAAGCTCTTGAATATCCGCGTGTCTGTCCCATTCCCATCCTGTCAGAAATCAATTAATTGTTGCCCCTCAATCCAGCCCCATCGTTCAAGGTGTGCAGGACATTCGACTGACCGTTTCACCCTCTAACGGGCTCACAAAGGTGGGATGCAATGGGTTGGAGTCCCAAAACTCGTTGCCGCCGTGTCAAATGCAGGAGGCTTAGGTCCGCTGCCAGTGCCTCCGAGCCGGTAGCGAATTCGGACTGACTCCGGCTCTCTTCCCAGGAATAATCACCGCACTGACACAGCCCAACCCCGCGGCGCTGCGCAACCGCCATCCGGGAGACGCGCGCGCTCACTTCGAAGCCATTCGGAGTGAACATCACCCTCCTCCCTAGCATAAACCCCCCGGACTACGCCGGATACGCGCGCGCCGCGGTGGAGGAGGGCGTAAAGATCTTCGAGACTGCAGGGATAGCCGTGCGTAGCGCCCCCTGTTGCAATAGTCTCGACACAAGTTAACGGTCTGCCTTGGACCTTAGCGGGCGAATTGATCAAATATTTCAAGTCGAATGGGTGCATCGTTATCCACAAATGCACGACAATTCGACACGGGAAAAGCGCCGTCAAGCTCGGCGTCGACGTACTGAGTATAGACGGGTTTGAATGTAAGCCATTCGCTTCGTTTCTTTTCGATTCTCATTCACGCTCTATCAAGGTGCTGGTCATCCCGGAGAAGAGGATATCGGTGGCCTCGTACTGGTATCCTAGAACTTGAACAACCCTGCAAAGCTTGCTCACCTTGCACACAGCTCGCCCGCGCCGCGCAGGAACTCAAGGTCCCGTACCTTGCCTCTGGCGGGATAGCCGACGCTCGCGGTGCGCAATTCAGTTCGGTTCGTCAGCTTTGGATTTTATTCTAACCCCGTCTGCCAAGGTGTCGCTGCTGCATTGGCGCTCGGTGCTGCGGTGAGTCTCTCCTTTAGCCAATCTTTCTCTCGATTAATTAACTCGATCTCCAGGGCGTCAACATGGGTATCGTTCTCCATTAATTCCCTCTACATCGCTAACTCCCTTATCCCGTACTCCCCCAGGAACCCGCTTCATGTGCACCGTCGAGAGGTACGAACCCTCACATTCATCTCCCCATGATCATAATAAAATCAATTAAACCCCCTCCCAGCCCAATCCACGAAAACATCAAGAAAACCATCGTCGCCTCCTCCGAACAAGACACCGTCCACATCTTCCGCACCCTGCACAACACCGCCCGCGTCTTCAAAAACCAAGTCTCCATGGAAGTCGTCAAGATCGAGCGCCGCCCCGGCGGCGCCAAGTTTGAGGACGTCCGCGACCTCGTCAGTGGCCAGCGCGGGCGGCTGGTGTACGAGAATGGTGACCCCGACTATGGGATCTGGTCGGCTGGGGTGAGGTCTTTTGTTCGTTTGGCCGGTCGTTGGCGTTAATTGAATATGTAGATCGTCGTGGGGTTGATAAAGGATATCCCCGACGTGCGAGGACCTGCTGCGGACGTTAGAGAAGGGCGTAGAGGATATTGTCACAAATTGAACACGGTCGTTGTTAAACCAAAGCTGTAATTTATTTGGGTATCTAGGATTATTTAATAGAAGATTGCAAAGAGCAGGAGGGGTTCACTAGGTCGAATTGGAGTGCTACACGACGTACAGTAAGTATCTCAATTACAGATATAATACAATTATAAGCTCGTAGAATAGAAGACCATTCAATCAGTGCGATGTCCTGATTTTCTCTATATACGACGAAGCGTGCTCCAAGTAAGTGTAGATGGTATGAATGGCAGTGTGTACACCGTCCTCCTGGAAAAGAAAAAATCAGTGACTCGATTTGAATATCCGCGAAAGCCAGGGGCATACCGATCTAATCTTCTGTCCAACAGCCACGGCCTTCTCCTTCATAACACTATTCCACAGGATCAGGATTCCGGTCTGAATTCGGCAGCTGCACAGACGTACCGATTAGTCGTAGCCTCAATCAAAGCCTTGGAGAAGTCCTGGGCATGCAAGCTGTGTACTCTCAATCCAGCCTGCAGAAAGAAGGGTGTCAGGACTGGACGGTTACGGCTGATTTCGTAGTACGCACCCCGAGCTTCTGTACTCGGCTAGCCCAGAAGAACTGGTCCCCGAACCACGGCTTGATCAGCGTCGGAATGCCCGCCCGCAAGCTTGCGCCGGTGGTTCCTGCGCCTCCATGGTGTACGGCCGCATCGATCTGAGGGAACAGCCAGTCGTGGGGCACTTTATCGAGCTGGTAGCACTCCGGTGGGATCTCAACCTCGGGGTCCTTGTCTTGCCCGTTGCTCATACGCGCCGACCACCCTTTCGAGATGATGGCTCTTACGTCGGCTGTAAGCTCGTCAGCTACAACGACGTAGCCCCAAGCACAGGTTGCTCACCCCTCAGAACAGCTTTGACGATACGGGCAGTCACTCGGTTGGGATGTGGGACCGTGATTGAACCGAAACCTATGTAGACGATAGCTTTGCCATCGCTGCGCGCCTTCGCCATCCACTCCACGAGGTCAGGTGGCGGAGTCCAGTTCGCACCCTCCGGGTTGTCGAGGAACCAGCTGGTTAAATTAATCAAGGATCCGAAGTGGTAGACGGCCCAACTTACTATCCGGATACAGTGGTCGCATCACCCCAATCCAAAGGCTTGGGTACAACAGCCGAAGAAAAGTTGTATATGAAGGGGATCTTTGACTGCGCCAGATGGCCCATGTCCGTGCTGCCAATCTTGAGGGTACGCCGTCTCCAGCGATTAATCTGGCCCGACGTTGCGGTCCACATGACGTTGC
>JARJCV010000758.1:0-13605 GCA_029281435.1 Mycena haematopus
AGTTGTTGTGGCCTTCAATACAACAAATATTTCTCAGCGCAAAGGATTTGGATGGGGCAAGACATGGAATTTTGAATTTTGGAAAGAAGCGTGAAGATTTTGCCTCCAAGTAAGTTCAAAACTAATTATACACTTGATGCAAACATGACGCCACTTTTTGCCGAGGCTCGCCAGATCCGCCAGAGCGCAGCAGAGTAGTGGTAGATGATGGCAGATGCGGCCAGAGGCGATTCTCACTGGGTCTTAGGGCTTGAGGTTTTTATTCCAATGTACTGGGTCCTGTGACGGACAAAACACGAAAAAAAATTCGAAAAGGGAGGAGAAAGGGAGAGATATTGGAAGGCTCAGATCTATGACCTTGAAACAGAAAAAGGTATTTTGTCTCCTTCCAAGGTGTGTCAGGCCCAGGAACAAGTCCAAAAAGCCAAATATATTTGTGACAAAGCTAGAATGAAAAGTGCAACTAGGATGGAAAAATGTGAACAGCTTGTATGTAGGGAAGGTACATGGTGGGCATGTTATATCATTGTATGAGATATTCACATTTTTCACTAGCAAAATTAGTGAAAAATGTGGATTTATTTTCACACCTTTTTTCACTAAGAAAGTAGATGGAAAACTTAAAACATTTTCATCTTTGGACTTGAGCTCAAGTCAAAAGATGAAAATGTTTTAAGTTTTCCATCTACTTTCTTAGTGAAAAAAGGTGTGAAAATAAATCCACATTTTTCACTAATTTTGCTAGTGAAAAATGTGAATATCTCATACAATGATATAACATGCCCACCATGTACCTTCCCTACATACAAGCTGTTCACATTTTTCCATCCTAGTTGCACTTTTCATTCTAGCTTTGTCACAAATATATTTGGCTTTTTGGACTTGTTCCTGGGCCTGACACACCTTGGAAGGAGACAAAATACCTTTTTCTGTTTCAAGGTCATAGATCTGAGCCTTCCAATATCTCTCCCTTTCTCCTCCCTTTTCGAATTTTTTTTCGTGTTTTGTCCGTCACAGGACCCAGTACATTGGAATAAAAACCTCAAGCCCTAAGACCCAGTGAGAATCGCCTCTGGCCGCATCTGCCATCATCTACCACTACTCTGCTGCGCTCTGGCGGATCTGGCGAGCCTCGGCAAAAAGTGGCGTCATGTTTGCATCAAGTGTATAATTAGTTTTGAACTTACTTGGAGGCAAAATCTTCACGCTTCTTTCCAAAATTCAAAATTCCATGTCTTGCCCCATCCAAATCCTTTGCGCTGAGAAATATTTGTTGTATTGAAGGCCACAACAACTCTATGGCTCTGAGACATGTCCTGACTCGGTGACTTTACAAGACAGCCGACTCCAATCATGCCTTCAAGACAGCGAAAGCGCTCTCGAGTCCTTCCCACAAGTTAGACCACTTGCTAATTTCCCCATCCCCAGCTGCTCTTGTGAGCCTTGATGTTTGTTTGGTGTTGTTGTCTCCATAGGCAGACGCGTCTTGTCTCCTCCCCTCATCTCACTGCACACAAGGTGCACTAGGCTCTGGAACCCTCTCGAGGGCATGTACGACGCATGGAGCGAGGTCGGCGTGCTCATGAACAACGCGGGTGTGTGTGGGCTTGGCGGGATTAATGGTGTGTCTGCCCAATGTCTGCCTCCTGTTGGAGTTTGTGTTTTGGACAGACTCATTCTCACCTTTTTGATCTTCTTTGATCCATTGATCGCTACTTTGATCTGATCACCATTGATCCCATCTGATCCTACCTGATCCTATCATTGATCTTATCACTCCACTTTGATCCTACTTGTCCTTGTTCCGGATTTGGAACAAGAACTCCTTGTTCTGCATTGGGAACAAGAACTCCTTGTTCTCATTTTGGATACTCCCTTGTATCTTAGTTTAGCTATTCCTTTGTTCCCATTCTAGCTACTCCCTTGTTCCTCTAGGTATATAAGTAGAGTAGCACTGTCCTGGATCCCCAGTTCTTACTGTTGGCTCCAGGCAAGTAGTTTCATACATGCAATCACAGAGTTCTTACTGTTGGCTCCAGACATCTTTGCTTGCCTGTTCAACACCTCCTTCCCATTTACCCTCCCATTGTCGCATTTGCCCTTATATGTCCCTGTTTCAATCGCCCATATGATATATGATATATAGAACACGAGACTAATGGTGGTGCAGGCACCTCGGGACGGCCTCGACGCCTAGCACGCGGTATTCGACGTGGACCTCTTTGGGGTGGTTAATGTGCAGCAGGTGTTTGTACCGGTGAGCTCTTTCGCTTCCCTTTCTCGGTTTTTTGGGCTTTGCTGGTTTTCTTGTCTTCAGCCTTCGTGATTTCGCTATGGTGTTGCCTCGCCGCGATTTGAATCAATTCTATTCTATCCTACTCTTGGGCACCCAACCCACTACTATCCTACTCTCGGGCATTCCACTCCACTCCATCCTATGCTCGTTCTCCTTTTGTTGGAGGCGAGGCCCGATGCGTTCTTTTTCTTCTCTGTCGGTTTGTTCGAGACCCTATCCAAGGGCAGCGCGTGTGGTCTGGTCTACGCCCAGTCAAAGACGAAGCGCCGTCGAAGTGATAGGCGTAATACCGCCTCCGCGCATGGTATGGGGTTAATAGCATGAGTGCTACCGTCGTGTTTTGTATTGGGGGTTTCGGGACTCGGCGAAGACGACGAGAGCGAGGTGTGCTCGTTTCGGTCACCCGCCTCCCCAACATCGCTAACCCTCCTCTCCAGGCAATGCTGCATCAAGGGGCTTGTCTCATCTCTGCCCTGCGCTCCAGGCCCCGTCGCCTCGCCGCTGCCATCCAGCCTATGGTCGCAGTGCAGCGCGACGGCGTCCACATCGGCCGGGCCCTCGTCAGGAAGGTCTTCGTCTCGTTTGCTCGACTGTCGATGTCCGTGCGGATGTTCCTCACGGCGAATGTTCATCGACGCGGGCAACGGGAATGTCACCTGAAAATCCCTTGTCGCTGCAGTTACATGTAAGTAACATCTTTCTTCTGTTCGCAGCTGCCTGATGTTTGTCAAAATCCAGGTCTTCACGCTACATTTGACACGAATGTGGTACGTATAGCATTATTATTGTTTTGTTCATCATCTCAATGTTCGGTAGATCTCCCGTCGTCTATGCGTGTACCCACGCGCACGCAGCTCTCAGTAAGTTCTGTTCCTTACTTTGAATACAGATATTTATCATACGACACAGACACTTTTGCGATCGATATGGGACGACGCCGCGGCGATGGGACACGTGTGTTGATGGAACGCGCGACGGCGATGGGACGCGACAGCGGTGGGATGGTGCGATGTTGGAAACTGTACATGGGGTGAGCTAAAGTACCTCACAACGACGTCTGGGAGAATGCGAGTGTATTCACCTGTACACGGGGTGAGCTAAAGTACTAGAGCTACTGTTAGCTATCCACATGAGATGAATACGACAGACGGTGCTTACCCTCACAACGACGTCTGGGAGAACACGAGTGAGGGCAAACACGCGTCCCATCACACTATAACGATGTGTGATGGTGATGTGACCTGATGAGATATGTATAGTAGAGAGAAGAGAAAATAGTGTTGTAGCTGCCGTCCAACACACCCCCTCAGCTAGAAACGTGGTTCGATACACCCCCTCACGCCAGAACACCCCCTGAGGTTAGACCGAGAGACGTCTGATGGCAGAGGAAATCAATTGTCGGCAGGGCTTTTGTGAGAGTGTTGGCAATGTTTTCGTGAGACGATACGCGCGGCGTAGTAATTTTGAGCTTCTCGACGCAATCACGAATGTGATGGTACTTGGTGTTGATGTGCTTAGCGCGAGCATGGAACGACTGGTCGGACGCCAAGATAACCGCAGAGCTGTTGTCGCAGAAGATTGGGGTGGGGGAATCCACAGGAACACCAATACCGCGCAAGAGCATCCGTAGCCAGCACGCTTCCTTTGCCGCCTCAGACGCACCGATGTACTCGGCCTCCGTGGAGGACAGAGTCACGACTTGTTGTTTCCGCGATGCCCAGGATATGGAACCAGAGCCGAGGGAGAAGGTATAGCCCATGATAGAGCGACGATGTTGCAAGTCGTTCACAAAGTCGGTGTCCGTCATGCCAGAGAGTACGAGGGATGCATCGCCGCCTAATGTGAGTACCAGATCTCGTGTGTCTTTCAGGTATTGGACGACTCGTATAGCAGCGGCCCAGTGAAGCAAAATGTAGCAGTCGAGGAAGGATGCAAGTTTATTGACGGCGAAGGCGATGTCAAGTCTGGTAGCGATTGCGAGATACATGAGACAGCCAATTAGGGATCGATAAGGGATAGTGGCGAGGCGTTCGGGAAGGGAGATTGGTTGGGCGGGTGAGTTGGGATCGAGGTTCCATGGGTGTGGATACAGGGTAGGCGTCCGTTTGGTGGAATTGTTCGATGATGCGGTCGATGAGGGCGGTCTGGGACAGATGAATCGTTGATTTGAGTGCTCAGAACCGAGGGTGGAAACACACAACAAATACCAAATCCAAATACCAAAGTGAATGTATTAGACTAGAACAGATAAATCTATTCCAGACCAACCAACAACAAAGATACGAGAGATATAGTGTGCGTTCCAAGGGTTTCCGACGAGTGTCAGCCCAAGATTCAGTGCTTTTGAAAAGTTGATTGGGAGAGTTTTATAGTTTCGAGAAGTGGTCGGAGGTCTATCGTGTTTGATACGCAAGAAACAAGCAAATCCTGAAAGGACTACTGGTTCCAAGCGCTGAGAGACAAAGGTGTTTTGATAATAACTGGGCGAACCGAAGTTCCAAACGATTCTGATGTTCTGAGACTCTTGGCTTGATGCGTACCCCGAAGGTACACTCTGATATTGGACTTGGATGGTTTGTCTTTGGACGACGTGACGCGTATCGGACTTGACACACGACAGGAACACACGAAACACACAAAATACGGATGGCTTTGAGAGCGACTTGACGTGTATCTTCTTAACACACAATGGGAACACACGAAACACACAATGTGGATGGCTTTATGGGCGACTTGACGCGTATCTTCTTGACACACAACCCGGAACGAACGAAACACAACACACTGATGGCCTTGAGGGCGACTTGACGCGTATCTTCAGAGACGCAACTTGAGCACGGACACACAGATAGTTTATACGTCCCAAGGACGATTTGAGTACAACAGGAACGGTCAAAACCGATAGTCTTCAACGAACAATCTTCTTATAACCAACAAACAATGATCAATTCAAAGGCAACTACAAGCTTGATTCACAGATGCCCCGAAGATCGACAAGAACCTCCGAATCGTAAGCTTAACGCCCACAAATCCGGGATAGATTCTGTGCCCAACTCCGGGAACACCTGTACTACTTATACAATAAACGATATGAGAATAAGTAAAAAGGTCCTTTTATCCGTGCCAAACTCCGTGTTTCCGTCTTGGCAAATCGAAATCCAAAGTGTCCTATTGGTTGGGAACACCGAAAATGGTGTCCCAGGTATAAAACACGTCATCTTGGTAACGCGCTGCATCAGTAACTTGACATTTTGCTTGCGGCTTGTTACAGCTTGTGGGCTTGGCAACGATAAGCGACAAGTTGACAAGGTCAAACAAGCCCACACGTGAGAAGGAAAACCCCTCATAAAATGCAGCATTAACCTTGGTTTGCATACCTGACCTTTGTAAATTACTTTGCACACTCACCCATATGTTGAATGCCCCAGGGCCCGCTGAAAAGTAGGTTTATTTTTAGCTGAAATTCCAAGCTTGTGATTTTCGGACATAGGGTTGTGACCTTGTGAACTTGTCGCCTTTTCGGGCCTTTTTCGACCTTGTACAAGGTCACAAGTTAGATGTCAAAAGACTGATGTGCACATGATGGAGTTGATGTGGGCTTCAAGACATCACCATCATGTGGGTCCTTGATAGAGACTTCATTGTTCCCGTCGTCCCCCATGCCCAACTATCGTCGGTAAATGTTCCCCCGACTTGTAGTTCCATTTTGATACCCAACTTCGAGGTATGTCCCAGAATGGGTTCTTGAAAAACGAGCCGGCAACTTCCCAATTGGGAAGTGTCGGTTCCCTGATCGACTATCACTTGAATTGATGGACCGGAACAGTGTTCCGTTCGGCCGAAACACCCAGAGACCTGCAAGACGCCGAGTACTGGTCCTTCCCGCGTCACCTGAGGTATCGTGAACGCGTTCCCTAGGCAAACATTGTACACCAGACATGCCAGACACATCGTACCAGACGTTCCCGTGTAGAGAACGTTGGAAACCATTGTGCCGTTCCTAATGTTCGATGGGCTACACTATCTCCTACGTGTTTCGGAGCGAACCCATGTCAGAGGTGCCCAAGGTTACCCAAGGGAACACCATTCCGTAGTTCTAGTGATGCTGGCCGCAGGCCAGCTACTTCGGAACGTGTAGTACTGCCTCTAATAGACGATAAACACTGAATATGACACGCCTGAAAACAGAAAAATAATGTGTTTTCACAGGTGCACAAATCCACTGCTTATCATCGTCTTGCGTTCGGGATCTCGCACGATGCCAATGCCTAGGCAGTACTTCACAGCACCCAGATTGGAGATAGCCCACTTCGACCGAAGCTTGGCTTTGAATGCGTCGTTAGCGGCGGAGGATGACGCGGCGCATATCATGTCGTCGACATGCACAGCCACGACATTGGTCCCTGTCGCCGTAGTGCGAACATATACGCACCACTCGCATCCCAAGCGCCTAAAACCCTATGCCACCATCGCCTCGTGCATGTGGTGATTCTACGCACGTCCCGCCTGCTTCAAACTATAAAGCGACTTGACCAATTTCCAGACCCAATCCTCCTTCCCCTTCTCCTCGAAGTGCTTTGGCTGACGCGTGTACTGGAATTTGTCGGGCGGTAAATCGGCGTTCAGAAATGTTGAACAGGCAAGCAAAGATGTCTGGAGCCAACAGTAAGAACTCTGTGATTGCATGTATGAAACTACTTGCCTGGAGCCAACAGTAAGAACTGGGGATCCAGGACAGTGCTACTCTACTTATATACCTAGAGGAACAAGGGAGTAGCTAGAATGGGAACAAAGGAATAGCTAACTAAGACACAAGGAGTATCCAAAATGAGAACAAGGAGTTCTTGTTCCCAATGCAGAACAAGGAGTCCTTGTTCCAAATCCAAACAAGGACAAGTAGGATCAAAGTGGAGTGATAATCAATGATAGGATCAGGTAGGATCAGATGGGATCAATGGTGATCGGATCAAAGTAGCGATCAATAGATCAAAGAAGATCAAAAAGGTGAGAATGAGTCTGTCCAAAACACAAACTCCAACACTCCCCGGGACGAGACCAGTCTCGCCATTCATCTCCCCGCAATCCTATCATAACACGCAACTTATCCACAGTGGGACTAGGCAGCGGTTTGGTCAGGATGTCAGCAAGTTGCTCCTGGGTGTGAACATATTCAACACCAATGAATCCCTTGGCAACTTGGTCACGAAGCCAGTAATGAGCAAGGTCAAGATGCTTCATGCGACCATGGTGCTCAGGATTCTTGGAGACACGAATAGCAGACTGATTGTCCATGCAAAGAGGGGAGGCACCAGACACTCCATAGCCCAACTCCAACAGCAGATTCCGAATCCACATGATCTCCTTCCCAGCGTCAACACCAGCAATGTATTCAGCTTCAGTTGTGGAAAGAGAGACAGTGGATTGGAGCTTGCTTCTCCAGCTCACTGGACCACCATTCATCATCACCAAGTAACCACCAGTGCTTTTGCCAGTATCTCGGCATCCACCATGATCAGCGTCGGTGTAGGTAATGAAGGGATGTGGTGAGGGGGATGATGATTTGGATAGGTGATGCGGTAGTCAAGTGTGCCTTTGATGTAGCGGAAGAGATGTTTGACCGCTTTCCAGTGAGCTTCACCAGGATTGGAGTTGAAGCGTGCAAGGACGCCAACAGTGTGGGAGATGTCAGCACGAGTTTGGGTGTACATCAGAGAGCCAACAGCAGACAAATAGATGCCGCCATACTGCTTGGCTTCCTCCTCAGTCTTAGCGCCCATCTCCTTGGTCAAAGTAAGACCAGGAAGCATTGGAGTGGTGACAGGATGGCAATCAGACATGTTGAACTGCTCAAGCATGTTAACAGCATATTGTCGCTGGGAAAGTGGATGTCTCCAGTATCTGAGTCACGCTCAATCTTGACACCCAACAGGAACTCTGTGGGGCCAAGATCCTTGACTTTGAATGAGGAGCCAAGTTGAGCAATGACTCGGTCAATGTCAGCATCGTGCTTAGCACAGATCATGCCGTCATCGACATAGATGGGGAGGATGATGCGCACAGTGCCATCGTCAAAGACATAACACGAGCGATCAGACTGGAGACACTTGAAACCCATAGCAACAAGCTTTTCACTCAGCTTCTTGTTCCACTGACGACCAGCCTGCTTGAGCCCATAAAGAGACTTTCGCAATTTGAGAAGCTGGCCACGCTCTCCCTGAGGGAATCCTTCTGGTTGAGTCATATAGACATCTTCCTCCAGATCCCCATTCAGGTAAGCAGACGAAAATCAATGGAACGAAGTTTGAGCTCATGCTGAGCAGCCAAAGCAAGTATGATGCGCAATGTGGAAGGTCTGAAGGTAGGGGAGAAGATCTCGTTGTAGTCAATGCCAAAGCGCTGGCCACGACCATCTGCAACGAGTCTCGCCTTGTAGCGCTCAATAGAGCCATCAGACTTGTGCTTGATGACAAAGACCCACTGAGAGCGAATGGGCTTCACATCTGGGGTGCATCCACAACATCCCAAGTGCAGTTCTCCAAAGAGAGTTAATCTCAGAGACTGCAGCTTCTTCCCAAAGATGAGCATCTGTACGCCGTAGTGCTTCATGATAAGTGCGAGGATTGCCAGAATGCACAGCAGATCGTGCTAACTGGACATGGGCATAGTTTGCAGCTTGAAGCAAGTAACTCGATGGATCGCCTTCATGAGCAACAATGAGAGCACTACCTGATCTGAAGCAATTCATCATCGCTGTCAGAGTCAGGAGCTACAGCTGGTGCAGGTGCAGCAGGCTCATCATCGCTGTCAGAGTGAACAGCAGGTGTAGGTTCACGCACTTTCCACCACTCCCTGGATGGCTGGTGTGCAGTTGTCTGACCGTGGAAGCGGCGACGTGCTGCAACACCAATGGGAGATGGAGGTTGTGGTGGTTGCTCAGGTTCATCATCAGGCAAATCCGGAGTGTGAGGGCGAGTAGATGGCGGTGAATGTGGAGGGGAAGGAGCCAAATTAGGGGGATTTGGGTGGTGCAGGGGGTGCTCGATGAACACCAGAAATATCTTCATCATCTCCCCCGTCATCGTGCACCACTGGCAGCAAAGCGGGAGGAAGATTGACAAAGTCAGATGAAGGAGCTCCAGGACATTGCTGCATGAGTGCAGGCTTATTCCCAGGATAATAGCGCTCATCAAAGACAGCGCACTCCGATGTGACCATCTTTCTGGTCACAGGGTTGTAGAACAACCAGCCCTTGTATTCTGTAGGATAACCCACAAAAATACACTTCTGGAAGTGAATGCCAGAAGCATCCCGTTTGTCACGTTGCACATGCACATAGGCAAGGCAGCCCCACACACGGAGGTGTGTCACATCTGGCTTTACATTGTACCACAGCTCATATGGAGTAGTGTCCTCCGGAATGTGAGCATGTGGATGCATGTTTGCAACATGAATATAAGCAGCCACTGCAAGCGCTCTGAAAGAGGGCGGCAGGTTTGCCTCATGGAGCATAGCCGTTGAGTGCTCATCAACTGTACGATTGCCACGTTCAGCAGTCCCGTTCTGTTGTGGTCTGTTCCTCGTCGAATGACGGCGCACAATGCCCTCAGAGGCGAGATAGTTCTCAAACTCCTTAGACATGTACTCCCCACCTTCATCGTCCTGGAAGGCCTTGATTTTACGTCCAAAGTGATTCTCAGCATAAGCCTTGAACACCTTGAACGCACTGAATGTACCACTCTTGCGCTTCATGTGCATTGCAACTTTGAAGCCTGTATGATCATCAATGAAAAGCACACGATATCTCCAACCCTCTCGGGTGAAGACCTTGTACTCCTTCAGATCAGAGTGTATCAAATCCAGTGGCGCAGCAGAACGATGTCCAGTGGAAGGAAACGGAGCAGCATTCAGTTTGCCAGCCAAACAAGGCTCACAGATGGGATCTGGCTTTTGGGTTGAAGTGAGCTTCGCACCAGTAACCAGATTCTTGCTCAAGATCTTCTGAGTATCAGTGTGATGACCAAGTCGACGATGCAACAGGCCAAGATCAAGAGGCAAAGTCCCAACTGCAGACAAAGCTGATTCAGAATCAGGAACAACTTCTCTCACAAATGACTGGTTCCTCTCATCAATGTCCGCTTCAAACAGAAGCTCTCCATCTCTTTCAAAGGTTGTCAGACATCCTTTGGTAAGAATAGTGTATCCATGAACACGAGATAGATGTAAGACAGAGAGGAGATTATGAGACAAGAGAGGAACATATAAGACATTTGTAAGAACTACGTGACGGCTACGTTGTCCGTGTATAAGCGGCCTAAGCAGTGTACATCCAATCAACTCGGAGTATATAATAACCCCATTTGCGACCTCGACGGGAATCCTGTATGGACGGGTGTTGAAGAGTCGCTGCTGCGAACCCGTCATGTGTGAAGTGCACCCTGTGTCTGGATTCCATCGCCAGTCAGTGAGTGATGCAAAGGATACGGACAGCACACTTGCATTAGGGGCTTTGGACGCTGCTGGACCCCTGGTGGGCCTGGGCTTGCCCAAGAAGTCCAAGAACTTGAAGCATTGGAGCATGCTATGCCCAAGTTTGCCACAGCAAACACACATAATAGGTGGCTGGGCAGGGGGTGTGACAGCAGGTGCAGCCACAGTTGATGAGGGGGGTGGAAGAGGTGGAGTTGCAGCCAGTGCAAGGCCAGAAATCGGATTGATCTGGCTGGTGTCACCTTCCTGATGAGCAGTCCTAAATGCCTGGTGATTGGCATAGGCCTCTTCAATTGCCTTCACCTCGAGGTCTGTGGGAGACTGCTCGAACGGTGCTTTGAGACAGCAAATTGATCATCAGGAAGGGCCATAAGAAGAACCACAGCTTGTAGTTCCTCGTCTGCTTTTTCAAGGTCAAACTCAGGAGACCTGGAGTCCCTGAGCAAACGCATAGCAGCAGCAACACGACCAGTCAGAGACATCAAAGTCTCACTCTCCCGAAGGCGAATGGACGTCAATGTTCTGTAGGCATTGAAGCGAGCTCCAGCCTTCCTTGGAGCAAAGAGTGACTCCAAGGCATCCCACATAGCTTTGGGATCGTCGTCATGCTTAACGAGGGGCTTGACATCTGCACCCAACATGGACCACAGAATGCCAGCACACTTCTCTCTGCTTGGTGCATCTTCTGGTTCAGATGACACAACCAAGCAGTGGGCATACACCTCCTTGCGACGCAGGTAGGCTTTAGCATCACTCTTCCAATCAGAGAACATAGTCTCCTTGGACAAAACAGGAACAGGAACGGAGTCTGAATGAGACATGGTGGGAAATGGGGGAAAGAAGAGCGCAGAGAGATGGGATGATAAGCTAGAACCAACTGCCAAAAACGGACAGATGGCGCCCTCAGGAGTGTGTTGTGTTGGAGTTTGTGTTTTGGACAGACTCATTCTCACCTTTTTGATCTTCTTTGATCCATTGATCGCTACTTTGATCTGATCACCATTGATCCCATCTGATCCTACCTGATCCTATCATTGATCTTATCACTCCACTTTGATCCTACTTGTCCTTGTTCCGGATTTGGAACAAGAACTCCTTGTTTTGCATTGGGAACAAGAACTCCTTGTTCTCATTTTGGCTACTCCCTTGTGTCTTAGTTTAGCTATTCCTTTGTTCCCATTCTAGCTACTTCCTTGTTCCTCTAGGTATATAAGTAGAGTAGCACTGTCCTGGATCCCCAGTTCTTACTGTTGGCTCTAGGCAAGTAGTTTCACACATGCAATCACAGAGTTCTTACTGTTGGCTCCAGACATCTTTGCTTGCCTGTTCAACATGGATTTGTTCCTTTCACACTATAGGCAGAATAGCTCAGTTGGTAAGAGCACTGGTAGCGCAATTACCTGGAGGTCCCCGGTTCGATTCCGGGTTCAGCCATTTTCTCCAACAGCCTGTATTTAAGTAAAGTACGGAGAAATAAGAAGTAAGGTAATAAAACAATAAAGACAATAATGGAGAGCATATGGTTCATAGGTCATAGGATCATATAGAAGACGGGAAACGCTCAGAATACTTCACTGCATCAAAACCCGTCAAGCTGCTGCAAGCTGCAGCAGAGGTTTGGTTATTGGTGCATTGGAGGAAGCACTAGTAACTGGAGGTGATCCGAACACTGAGTGTCTGTGAATGGAGGAACCGGAAAATCAAGGAACCGGAAGCGGCTGATCGGAGTAACCAGGGAAACTGGGAAAACCAGGGAAACCGGAAGGACTGGATGTTCCATCCGTTCTGTGATGTACATGACCAGTAACATGTAAAGTGTGGACCGGTCGTCAAAGGAATCACTTGAGGGAGGAGTGCGGAACAATAGTAAAGGATTGTATGTGCCGGGAAATTGCTGGAGGAATAATAACAGAGGAATATGTAGAGAACGAGGTTAGGTCAGGGAATTGGCGGAAGCAGGGATGTTAGCAATAGTTATTGCAGAAGTCACATTTAGTTGCATCCAAGACCTCATGGAAGCTCTGGAAGTCGGAAACCGGAGGTACTGGAGGATCCGGGATCGGAGGTTGTAGCATTCTGCACAGATATATCACTGCATGAGATATTCATATTTTTCACTAGCAAAATTAGTGAAAAATGTGGATTTATTTTCACACCTTTTTTCACTGAGAAAGTAGATGGAAAACTTAAAACATCTTTAGCACTTTGAGCTCAAGTCAACAAAAAGATGAAAATGTTTTAAGTTTTCCATCTACTTTCTTAGTGAAAAAAGGTGTGAAAATAAATCCACATTTTTCACTAATTTTGCTAGTGAAAAATGTGAATATCTCATACAATGATATAACATGCCCACCATGTACCTTCCCTACATACAAGCTGTTCACATTTTTCCATCCTAGTTGCACTTTTCATTCTAGCTTTGTCACAAATATATTTGGCTTTTTGGACTTGTTCCTGGGCCTGACACACCTTGGAAGGAGACAAAATACCTTTTTCTGTTTCAAGGTCATAGATCTGAGCCTTCCAATATCTCTCCCTTTCTCCTCCCTTTTCGAATTTTTTTTCGTGTTTTGTCCGTCACAGGAACCCAGTACATTGGAATAAAAACCTCAAGCCCTAAGACCCAGTGAGAATCGCCTCTGGCCGCATCTGCCATCATCTACCACTACTCTGCTGCGCTCTGGCGGATCTGGCGAGCCTCGGCAAAAGTGGCGTCATGTTTGCATCAAGTGTATAATTAGTTTGAACTTACTTGGAGGCAAAATCTTCACGCTTCTTTCCAAAATTCAAAATTCCATGTCTTGCCCCATCCAAATCCTTTG
>JARJCV010000759.1:0-13564 GCA_029281435.1 Mycena haematopus
TCAATATATTCCTTGATTTCCAACAACAAAGGAATACGGATCAAGGACCCACCTGGACCCACATGGTGCCTACAGGCTCCTACAAATCCACCCAATCGTGACGCAGATCATAGCGGCTTATTTCTCGTATGGGGCAAAGAAAACAAAGAGGCCCAAAACGGGGGGGCACTTCTGACGTCGGTCGGAAATTTGCAAATTTGGACGCGCAACAGACTTTCTTTCATTCGTGCCGGGGTAAGGAACGTTTGCCGACGATTCGGCCACACACATTGCAGCACTAGTTACACCGGGGAGAAAGATTGACGCACTAAGAATTCTACTGCCTTTAACGCACCTGTTCGCAGTTGTGTGTGACGTGTCACAAAGGCCTTTCGCACCCACGTTTCTCCATACAAGCCACTGGTAGGGCCCTTGCTGCCTAGACCCTTTGTGACATGTCACACACATGTGCCAACCGCATGCGTTAAAGGCAGTACGTTTCCAGGTGCGTCATTCTTTCTCCCCGGTGTTAGTCGAAGAACTAGAGCGCCAAGTCCCAAACCGATGCCTGTCTGAACAAAAGAAGCAAAAAAAGAAGACGTGTGGATAGTCACCTTGACGCGTGTTGGTGTATTCGTTGAGACTGCTTTTGATGCATCAGTTACACAGGACCTTGTTTTTCTCCTTTCAGGAATGAGCACAGGAAACGTTCGATCTTGAAAATAGATGTCCCAGAAAATCCCTGATTTGGCGAGCTAGGACGCTATCAAATATTATCTTGATTGGTCATGGCGAAGTACATTGCAGAGAGGAACGTCTTGGAATGTACGTTGCCGCGGCCAAGCTCCTCTGTAGTTATCGATTGATGCGGGTTCGAAGGCTTCCTTCTCTGGATCTTCAACGTAACCCTAGCGGACCGCGGGCCTCCTTCCATGGTCTGGACCCGTTGCGACATCAAAAGAAACTTTCGGTAGGTATATTTTTCGGTGAGAGCTTGTATATCTTGACTTGGGACGGTGTTAGAGGGTAGTCTCTCCTAGACAGACACTTCAATACTGAGAATCTCGTACCTCGATTGTATTGAAGTTAGAGGGTGGCCGTTGGGTGGGTTGGTACACCGTCGGCAAGACCTCCTCGGGCCGAGTACAAAGATTCCGACACGCGTAGAACAGGAGGCACGCTGAGGTGCCTGACTCCCACAGGCAGACCCAATTCGCTTCGTCGGCAGAAAAGCGAACCCTAGCTGAGACCGCGAGGGGCTCCGTGACAGAATTCGCTGGGAATGGTCAGTCGTGCCTTTGAGGTTCCATTCCAAGGAAGTCGGAGTAAGCCGGTCTGGCCTTCGCATGAGTACGAATGCCCACTAACTTGTTAATGGGTCCTGAGGACTTTTGGTGGTGCAGAGACTCAGCCAAACTGGCACTTTTTCTGTCAATCAGCCAAACTGGCAGATGGGATCTGTCAGTATCACGTTGGTATCACGGAGTAATCAAACCGAATCAACGGTAAGCTACCTACGTCATCAGTCCCAAAACGATGAAGACCACTTTTACCGTACATATATCCTCCTCTCCAGGCCTGCGTGTTTTGATTTTGCTTTTCATATCATAACAGATTGTTACAGATTGTGCTCTTCTACACCCATAGGTATCCCAGGCTTCTGCATTACTCCGTGCGTGTTTTTATTTACTTTTTCATACCACTCGGACTTTCCATCTTGACTGGTGCCAACGAGTGGCCTACTGGATGTAGGTGTCCATGTATAGCCCTAGTTATATTTGCAGGAATATTGGAATTTTGTGAGCATGTCGAGACCCAGTCGGCGACTGTGTCAACGAGGGAGCGCACCAAAAATCTGGCTCGCTCTCTCCTACTAAGTGTTTTATCTCAGACTCTCTGAGTGTTTGACCAGTTCTCCTACTTGACAAAACCTGAAATTTTCATGGTTATACCTAACACAGCCCAATGAGAGCTGGTCGACGCGGTAGCGTTGACCGAGCGAGCATTGGGCTGCCGTGGTTTTGCCGCATGAGAGGTTAAATTGCAGTGGGAAAGTGGGGGCTTCCACTTGCTTACATGCCGACCCCAGTAGTAACAACATTGGATTCCCCAATAATATTTAGATGTCAAACTGTGAGCTCTGGCCAAGGATTGAAGCTGATATAGGTTAAAAACATGATGGGTCGGATTTCGAAAAGTGAGTTATTATTGGCATATTGCACCAAGGCACAGTTAGGAGTGTGGGAAGGTGTTAGTGGGCTCTGCCGCGAAGCGCGCTACACAGGTTATTGGCTGAAACAGGTATAATACCGTAACGGTCGCGAGGATTCAAGTCGTTTCCCTCGTTTTTTGAGCTGGTGTGCAATGTGAGAGTCAAAAGCCAGCGGAGCCGACGCATTTGATCTCATCATGGCACGCGCCGAGCTCGCGGCATCTGCTGAACACCGAACAGAACAAGTTCTCTTTTGACTTCCTGAAGCATCACTTAGTACTTTTCTATTTTGGATGGCTCGACGTAATTTCGTGGACTATCATTCGCGCACATTTAGGTACTTTCGTTGAATCATTTCCAAATTCCAATATTATATATACTTAACCTGAAGCGTATTCGAACCAATCAATTACCGATCGAGGTACGAAATTCTACCGTATTGAAGCGTCTGAGACTGGTCAAGTAATTATCTGCTATTTTTTACGTGCAACGCACCAAGATTTCAGCACAACTCTCAACGTACAAAAATCTAGTATTTGACCAGGGCCTCTACATTCTGATTCACGTCAAGTATATATAGGTCAGCAGAACAGAAGATATTTTCGAGTGCGGTGGTCAAAGGAGAAGTTTCTCAGACAGATTTTCAACCAT
The DNA here is from genome assembly GCA_029281435.1 of Mycena haematopus. Classification (NCBI taxonomy): domain Eukaryota; kingdom Fungi; phylum Basidiomycota; class Agaricomycetes; order Agaricales; family Mycenaceae; genus Mycena; species Mycena haematopus. The sequence continues at coordinate 2,843 of JARJCV010000759.1, forward strand.
CCCCGTCCTCTCCAGTACTTGCTACAAAAATTCGTCGTGACCCGCACATCAATTCAATTTGATCATTCTCCGTTCTCCCTGCTACTATATAGTCAGAGCTCAGATTAACCAGGACACCATTGGATGTGGGTGTCAAGAATATAGCCCAAATATTTCATGTAAGGCAAGTTCCTGGACTGAAAACGGGAGTACTGTAGAGTTTCGCTCAATTCGAAGTCACGCGTCACGCCCACTTTTTTTTTATTGCAGAAATAATTCTTTCTCAATTTATGGGATTTCTTTTGGATTTTAATTGTATCAAAAATCCCATGTTCGATTCGAATTGATCGAAACTGTACAGTAGCTTGATCTGCTGACATAATTATAAGTAACTGACGGAGGGAACCAGAAACTTCACTGCGGCTCTCCTTCAAATTCGCTCGCTCACTTTGCAAACAATAGAGCTCCAGCATATATCGCCTCGAATTCAGCAGCGAAAATATTCCCATCAGAGATCACATCAAATGCCAGAAGCGTGACCAAAGCGTGACTACAGCCCCTCTCTTTTCGCGGCCATGCTAACTCTGTGCCGTATGCCATTCCGTCCTCGAATATCAGCCTTTCGCTATTTTCAGTGGTGCCTAATCCTCCTCCAACTGTTCCTTTGCTAACATTTGATTTTGGCCGCAGAATCACCCGCTCTCTGTCCAATAATGCCGTGTCGCAGACCATCACATCGGCCCAACCTGCGGACAAGGTAGGCTTCGAGCAGAAATCAACGAATGATACTCCTTGCCTGATATTTTTCCAAGAAGAAGGCTCGCCGCAAAAGGGAGCGTTTCGCTGAGCTTCACCGTACCTCACTCGACCTCCACCCCTTTTCGTGCGACTGGGAGGAATGGCAAAATCAACACTTTCTTGAGGTCCATAATATGTGGCACGACCTCACCATGATGGAATTCTTCGTCAGGCGAGTCGCAAAAGTGACCGGCACCATCCGCCCACTTGCGTACCTCCAAGGCACTGATCCCTGTATCGCGTTTGAGGCTGCCGGCAAGTATTATTATCTTACAGCTCTTTGCGGAACTCTAGGCGGGGCCGATTTTTTTCCATTTCGGGCCGTTTTTGATCGTTTTTCTTATTTCCCTTCCTGCGGCCTCAGCTCTTCACGGATCACCTCAGTTTCTTCGGAAATGGATTCCTAGAGTAAATCCACGTCTAGTGATGTTCTCGGAAATTTTATTTACGTCATTTACATCTTGTAATATGAGATCAGGCTGTTTTGACGTCAGCAGCCCCTAGCTCGGGGACGGTGCCCTCAGTGTTTCTCATACGTGTACTGAGAACCAATATTACCATTCTAACGAGCGTGATGTGTTTCGATTTTGGCTGATACCCTCAGAAACAGCGGAAATTAGCATTCTTGCATCAGAATTCACCTTTGTGCACAGTAGGCAGAACTTGGCTGTTCCTTCGTGCCCTATGTGTAGATCTTTTTACTTCCCGGAATCTAGCCAATGGACTGACTCGCTAAAGAGGGTGATGTCGCCACTTTTCTTTATTTTCGATGTATGCATCGTCGCGACGCGTTTTAAAATGACGTGAATGTCACAATCACGTGTAACATGTAACACACCGCTGTTTTGAAACACATCCCGAGAACCCATATATGAAAAATGAAGAAAAGCGGCTACATCACCCCCTTCCGAGAGTGAATGTGTTTGCTATGCTCTGATAGTAGAAATATCCATGCATAGGGCATGAGGGAACAACTGAGTTCTGCTTGCCTTCCAAATCCATGATTCTGCCGGAATAACACTGGTTTGCCACATACCTGGGTGAATTATTACAAATCCGACACAATCACGCTCTTGAGACGTCCTATATCGGTGCCAGTAACCCTTTAAAGTGCCGCTAAGGTCACCGTCCCCGAGCGAGGGGCTGCCAACGTCAAAACAGCCTGATCTCATATTACAAGATGTAAATGATGTAAATAAAATTTTCGAGAACATCACTAGACGTGAATTTACTCTGAGAATCCATTTTCGAGGAAATTGAGGTGATCCGTGAAGAACTGAGGCCGCAGGAAGGGAAATAAGAAAAACGATCAAAAACGGCCCGAAATGGATAAAATTCGGCCCCGCCTAGAGTTCCGCAAAGAGCTGTAACACCGCCTCGGACTACTTGGAGCGTTTCGGAGGAGGTTTCTGTTCGCATGATGCTTTCCTTGCAGCCTTCACTCGGAACCCTCCTATCAAGGGCGCGATACACGAGTTTCCTGACGATACAGAAGAGCTTTATGCGGCGGTGTGGAAGGAGCAGGCCAGGCGAGCGGCAAAGGCAGCAAAGGCCTTGTCTTCCGCTTGAGGTGGAATAAATGTTAGAATTTGGCTTACCTCAACAAGCCGAATATGGTTTCATACTCGGAACCGACAAACTGTGTTCGCTACCGAACCGTAGTTATCCGTAGCAATACGCAGTAGGCGTAGTTCACTCGCAGTAAATATACGACTCGTATTTAGTTAGCTATGACTCTTAGTAAAATAAGTATGACTCACCTTCGTAGTATAAAAACTGTAGTAATTACCTGAATCTTTACAATCGACTTCTACAAGTCAACCAACCAACATTTCGTTCTTAAGTTCTAAAAATAAAGAGTCGAATTTATTATTGAGGGACAATGCAAGTTCTCGACCGATCCTCGCATATCAACTGAGGCCCTTCAGCAACTGTAATAAAAGCTTATAAGATATATTGAAATTGGTCGTCTTCCGAGTGCGTATACATTTTGGACAAGTACAGACGAAGCGAAAAGTCGAAGTATGTAGTAATATAATATTTTGAGTGCCCCGGGCCTTGGTATGGATGGTTGGGGTTGAATCAATCCGATGCGAAACGCAGATTGCGTTTCGTACTTGGCTTCTTGCACAGACCTGCGAAAATGCAATCTCTCCAAGCGGCATACAAGAGGACGACGAAGTTGTTGCCCTCCGGGCTGCGCACATGATATCAATAATCAACAAGAACTGAGATGGGAGGAATGCGTACCTGCCAGCGGTCCAAGGCGCTGTGTCCCCCCACCCGAGCGGATTAACTGCAGGTGTAACAATACCCGAACTCGTTACGTGCGGGTTTCCATCGGAATCATCCTCCCCGAGTACCGTGCGTATGCTGTCGGCCCAGGGAATGTAGATCTCGGGGTCAAAAGCCTCTGGCGCATGGACAACCATGCGATACGCGACCGCCGCGAGCATCGAGCTGCCCGAAATCTCACCGAACCCGTGCCCATCGCCCGAGGTGTCGTCAAGGTAGTTCCGCAGGAGTCCCTCGTCTGTGGACCACGAGCGTGCGCCGTCGACAATCTCCTTGATCCACGCGGTGAGGTCTCTGATGGCGTCAGCGCGCCAGGAGGTACCCCATGCGACTGGCGCTTTGAGAACTGTGGCGAGAACGCGCGCCATGCCCATTGCAGCCCAGCCATTCCCCGTGCTCCACAATCCCGGATCGGCGCTCTGGGGCCCAACGATGTGGTGCCAAGAACCGTTGGTGGAGGAGGAACCGACTGGGTCGAATGTGGCGGAATTAGAATCGAGGAGGACAACCTGGCGATATAGCCCGCACTGGATGTACGCGGTCTCGAGAAGGGAGGCATTGTGGCTGTCTGCGGCGAAATACGCGATAAATGGCGGTGCCATGGACATCCAGTCAGCCCTGAAATGTAGCCGTTCAGAGAATGATGCAATACAAGAGCAGACAACACACCAGAGTTCAGCGACGTCAGTGCGCTGGGAAATTGCGCCATTCACCCATCGCGGCGCTTCCCCTGTGATGTATTCGATCTCGCTCGCCGCAGCGTCGGCGAAAGTAGAATTGGTCTTGCCGAGCATGACAGCCCCCACGCCGAGACTTGCGGGGTCACCTACTGCACCATCGCCATCAGAGAGTCCATTGGCGCCTGTACCAATAACAATCTTGGCCTGCGCGTAGGCAAGACCGGGGACCGTAGACGGATCGAGAGTCCGAACGGGAAAGGGAGCGGGACCAAAGATGGAGAGTAGGGGGTTTTGTAGTTCCAAGAGAGCCTCCGTGGCCGTACCAAACTCCCAGGAATGGCTGGGGAGGGCTTTGGCCACTGCGGCTACGGCAGAGATGTTGAAGCCCGGATCGAAGGGCGTGAAGGACGTGGTCGCAGACAGACCAGCAAGAATTAAGTTCAAAAGAGTGGTAGAATTAGACATGAGGGAAGGAGGGAGAAAAAATCCCACAGATGTAGGGTAATTGAGTGACAGTATTTAAAGGGGCGCGTAATGTTAAGCGAACTGATGTCACAAGTCTAAGTTTTGATCGGCCACTTCGACCGCGCGGGTAAGTCTATCGAAGCAAGACTGAAGATGCTAAGCGGCTACCAGTATGCAGAGATCATGATTTTCGCGGAGGCCTTTGTTGTCTGCGCAGATTATTGGGTTCCATTATGCAGAACCCCCGACTTTGGAACTGCTCCAAGGGAGCTGTTTGAAACGTTTCTGATGCGAAACACCGGAATATGACGGATGAGCGTAGATTATGCCGCGGGCTGTCTAATCAGGAATGTCATGTGTGCCGCCACGCGACAGACATCTTGGAAAGTTCTGGCGGTGGCAATGGAGCTCAGAAAGGTAGAAATCTTCGGAATTTGAGGAGAGGATTTTCACCCACGTGCGCGATTCAACGCGTACAAAATATGCTGCAGTGTTCCGTCCGAAAAACTGTTTGAAACGCTACGGTTCGGCGTTGCGACGCGGAACGCTACCTTAGCCTACGCGTAGAATTTTCAATTCACGCTTACACGTGATTCTCCGGCGGAATCGAAACGGTCGATAGGGACCATCTCATCACTGAGCATCACACACCGGAGGTGGAAGCCGTGACTCTGTACTTTCAGTTTGGTTACTTAGGTTCGGATATTTTTTAAAAAACTCTTTCTAAAAATACTCAAGGGTTTTCCGTAAAGGACTTCAAAAAGCGGAAGCAAAAACGTTCCGGATTGGCAGATAGGGGCGGACATGTCGGAGATCCCACGCGTTCAAAACGCTTTCCTCAGTGCTGATTTCAGTGTGCGTTGTCCAGAATTCGAACATCACAAAGCACAGGTTGGGCTCATACCTGGTGTTCAGTTGCGCCGGTTCGGCGGTTATTTTGAACCTACGGGGTCGGGAATACTTTGAAAGACGATACGACTTCAAGCAGCGTCTGCAAAATCCCAAAATTGGAATGGTTGTTGAGGTCATGCTTGGGCCAGGCTTACGAGCGAAGCTAGGGTGGGGACTGCAGAGTCAGCTCAGAAGGAAATGCAACAAAGGGTTTGGATTTTGAAGCGAAGCTAACATGGGATATAGCTCAGTAAACTTTAGGGTAGTTCTTACGCCGGGTTCGTGTTAGAAATTAGAAAGCGAACTGCGCTATATGAGCAGGGAAATTTGAGTCCATGGCGAAGGAGTTGAAGTGAGCAGCTGAAAATATAATGGATTCAGTCACGCAGCGCCGGAGCCATCGCCATGCTCATAGCTCGAGTAGCAGGAATATCGATGGCTGAAAAGCTCTCAAAACATCAGTGAACATGGAATCACGAGAGATTTGAATACAAGCAGATTTCATACATCTTGGAAATAGTAACCTGTGTACAGCCAGCACGACGATTGTCGTCCGAGCGTCGACGCGGGGAATGAGATACAGTGCGTCGTGGACTGAGATTGAGCGGATTGTTCGTGTCTGCTCAGTACGCATCTCTCGGCCATCCAAACGACAGCTTGGAGCGGATCGGCGTCCGTTCGTGAGGCCATGAATTCTGGGCAACAATGTCAGAAGTCTGCCACCAACGGGATACCATACGCGTACATAGACGCATCCGTCACTCGGAATCGGATTCCCCCGATCTACCCTCCATAGCATGGATGAAACGGTGTAGCAGGTCAGGGAAATTCCAAACAGTCACTGCGGCGGCGATGATGTAGCCGACGCCTATAACGAAGAAGTGGACATAGAACCCGAACATCGCGATTGCCTTGAACGATGCGTAGCTCCATCTTCAAGAATTGTGAGAGGCACATTCGTTTTCATCTCTGGTCCATGGCATGGAGGGAGCCGTACCGGACGAGCGGGAATGCGATTTTGTACGTCGTGTAGATACCCAGAACGGCGAGCAGAGCGAGGCGGAAGCGGCGATAGCGGTACGAGAGCGCAGCAAGAAACAGCAGGGTTAAGAACTGGGCAAATAGACCGTATGAGCGGAGGTACGGGAAGGGGACGGGATGACCCAGATGCGGCAGACACAGCACACACCAGACGCGGCACACCGCATTTATCTGCGGCACACTGTGTCAATATGCGGCACACAGTTGCCAAGTGTGGCACACCGTGTGCCGCATGTGCTAAGCATCTTCGGCACTCTCGCAATTCGGCCCGATCATCGGCTCAACAGATATGATCAGTGCTTAGACAAACAACGCCAACATGCCTTCGTTAACCCTCTGCAGGTCGAGGGGTGATTGCTCACCATAAAATCTATGCAGAAGAAGGTAGATACTGGGAAAAAAAGAAGGTACTGAATCCCATACCAAGGGCGGAGCCGAGGATGACTTAAACTTCAAAAAATGGTGGCGGCAAATTCGGAGTGACGGCGGGAAAATCCCAATTAATAAATAAATAGTAGGCAGGACACGACCGTGTACATCTACGACGAATCTGAAGGGAATTAAATGTTCTATAAGACTATTAGTAAGGTCAAAGCCGTAGAACTGGATTCATACATGACATTTCAAAGCGCTTTGGCGCTCGGCGGGTACGCCTTCCTTCAACCATGTTCCCCAGGTCGACTTCATCACGTGTTTTCCGTTTTTTCGATGTCGTGGATGTAGCCGGAGGTGCGTTGGGCACGGCCTGCATGGGAGGAATTGGAGGGGGGGAAGGTGATGGAAGACTTGTCGGAAGGCGAGGTAGCTGAGGCAATGAGCTCGCAGGTGAAAATAGTGCTGGGAAGGTTCGGTTCGGTTCGGGTTCAGGGCCTCTTTCTCTGAACCCTGAACCCGAACCCCGCGTTCGGTTTGGCCAATGTCTGAACCTTGAACCCGAACGCAGGTTCAAGTTCGGTTTTGCGTTCGAACGCGTTCGAACCCGAACAATTTCGGGGATCTCGGAGAGGTAAAAGACCATTCAAAATAATATCTATCGAGGCTCGGTGGCATTATTGAGGCCAGAGAAGGTGTCTAGGACCTTGTAGTGAGGTGCAGACACGTCCGGATAATTAATTGTGCTTACCAACTCTGTTGACAGTTCACATCACTGTCAAGCCCGCACCGAACGACCTCAAGCGCGCATCGAATTTCCCTTGAATGGGAAGCGTAGGCATGCTGGACGATGATCACAGTGCTGATAAGTGTAATTTTCACCACATTGAAGGCAGAAAGGTGAGTAAATCGTACAAAACTCACTCATCTGGTCAATTTTCAGGTTCGGCGTTCGAACGCGACTCTCACCCACCGAACGCGGAACCGAACTTGCGGTTCAGGTTCAGCAAATTGCTGAACCTCGAACCTGAACGCGGCGTCCGGTTCAGTCCGGTTCAGGTTCGGACCGATTTCCGAACCGGACCCTCCCAGCACTAGGTGAAAATTGGGACATATCACCGAATATCGGTGCCTGGACATCCAGATTCGACGCCGATGGGACTGGGCCGAGGCCGCTAAACGTTAAAGAATCGAGCCACGCTAAGTCGTTACCAAAGTCGAAGTTTGTGTCGAAGTTGAAACCGGAGGTCGAGAAGTTGTGGCTCCCCATGGATGAGGTCCCCCAGTCTGTCGGGGGAAGATTAGTCGGGAGTATAGTCCCTGACGACCAGTCCGTCTGGGGGATAGTCGGAATGATAGTCCCCGACGACCAGTCCGTCTGGACGGTCTGGGGAATAGTCGGAATGATAGTCCCCGACAACCAGTCTGTCGAGGGGATGGTCTCGGGCATCGAAGGTACAGGTAGCGATGCGGGCTCTTCCTGGGTATTGTTCGGACGGAGTGGGCTTGATGCTGACAAGTCAAAGTTGAGATTTTGGATGTAAAAGCATAGTAAACGACGTACCGATTGTTCTAGTGGTTACACGGCCACTGGAACTTGAACCAACTACAACAGTGCGAGTGCGGCGGCTAGTGGTGACCTGGGTATTCTTGCGAGCCGCAGACTTGCGTGCCTGCAAGTCCTTCAGTCGTGCGGCGGATGCGTTTCGTACCTCCTTTTCCGCCTCAATCTCCAACTCCAGTAGAGCGCGTTCGTCTGCGAGTTGACGGGACTCACGCGACTTGCGCATGGTGGTGGCTGCACGTGTTGTGTTGCGGGCCAGGCGATGGACAGACTCATTACGTGGGTTCACGAGAATGCCAGATGCGATCGACATCTCGATCTCGCGCGCTACCGCTTCGTCAACCTTCCGAGCACTACGAAAAGAATTAGTTTCAATAATAGCAGATCAGATGTATGTGGGTACGTCTCGATCGCTTCCACCACAGTTAATTTCGTCCCGGTTCGAGTGTTGGTCCAATGGTGCTGAGCCTCACCCGTATTTGTAGTTGCTGACGTGTTGTCCCAATCCTCGGGACTCATCGGCGACTGGGACTTGATGAGGCACGGTAGGATCCATGCGCTCATCGCCTTGTGGTCCCACCAATCTAGCATCTCGTAGTTGATTAAACGATCACAAGAGAATGGTTGAGGCTCACCCTGAATTTTTTTGACTCCGAGGCTACGTACAAACTCGGAAAACTCCTTCAGTTTCTCGTCTGAGTCAATGTAGACGAAATCCATGAGACGGTTGTATTCCCCATCAGAGACGAGGCCCCGGAAGTCGAGAACGGCACTGGAATGGATGATCAGAGAAAATTAATTCAGATGCACGCTTAGGAAGTTCAAGTTTCTCACCGTTTTGCATGAGTCGTGCACAATTTAATGAACTCCGGCGCCACTTTCTCAGGGGCAGTATCATTACTGAGGCCACTGTATTCGGGGATGTTGGTTTTGAAGAAGGAACGAGCAGCCCCCAGCACCTAGATAGACGGTCCCCAGATTCAAATTATGAAACCAGATAGGGAGGGTTCAACCACTTACTTGCGCACTTTCCATGTCAGAATTTAGTGCCAAAATGTGACCGCCTTCGACGAAACGCTTGAAAGGTACGGGTTTCCCAGTCAGCTCCTTTTTAACGGACTGGAACTCATCGAAGAGGCGCTCATAGAACTGGGTACTTGCTCCATTAACGTAGGCGCGAGCAATAGTGACGGCTGAACACGAAATCAGTACAGCAAAGGAATGATGCAAAAAAAATAAACTCGCCGCGCTGAAGTGCCTTCAAAAAGAGGACAACTTCCCATTCGTTGATGTCGCCTTCTACTCGACTGAATGTAGTGTCGGTTTCGAAGCATGTTACACCTGTATCGTCCAAGAGCTTCATTAGTGCCGCGAGACACGTGAGGATCATAATGCCGCCGTCGGGCATTGTAACGACGCGTTGAATGTAACGTTCATCGACACCCTTCTTGAGGTCGTCAAAGAAGAGTTTGAAAGCGCCTAATAAGTTCAAGTCAGCTGGTGAATGTCGACAGAGTTCAAATCATACTACGTACCCGCCGGGCCAAGACCGGCCGGGTATTGCTCCATTTTCACTTCGCGCACCAGTCTTTGTTTAACTTTTTGAGACTGCAGGGCAGGCGAAAATTCGGCCGGTTTCATGCCAAGAAGCAACTTAGTGGACGGGGCTAAGAAATGACTAAAATAAATATCAGTCCGAGCAAGAAAACTGTTGCGCACCATTATCAACTTTGGCCACCGTTGCGGCAACACAGCCCGAGCCTTTGATGCATTGTCGGTAAGACTTCCGCACCCCGAACGATGCCTTTTTCAACACAGGCATGGGGTGATTATGAGCACTGCTGCCATGAATAATCAAAGCTTTACGGATGCTCGAATCCAAAGGAACGTAAATAGTTCTTCTCGCCTCGCATGGGCGGTGTACAATAGAGCTAGTTACAGCGCGACCGTTGATAATATGGTTGTGGGCTACCAACCAGTTATTCGGAGAAAATGGCTTTGCAAAGGAAAACTTACGGCAAGTGCGTTGCTTCCGTCCGGTCGTGGGATGAACGATGGCGCTGCACGGTGCAGTGTCCTTGGAGTTGTCGGCAACCAGTGGCTCACCCGACAAACCCCGGACAAACATCGACTCATCGACGTCGTCCGGGATAGCCCAACTGATATGTTTGCCGGTAGATTTTGGGTCGTAGCCACTGCATCCGACCCAAAATTTGTGAAGGCGCGACATCTAAATGCCGGCACAGTGAGATATTATTAAAAACGAGAGCAAATGTTGCCTAAACCTGTTTTTTGGTGCGCAAAATCGGAACGCCCTGGCATTTGACGCCATCTGTTTTAGCCTGACATTTCTGACTCCGAACAAGCTGGAGAAATCTGTGAAGACATGACGCTCTGTTAGATGTAGAGGCAAAAGATCCACAAACTGTGTAACTCGGCGCTCTCCGGTGGTCCCCTCGTCCCGGCGGGTTTGTCGCTGCGCGGCGAAGACAGCATCACGCGAAGCGGGGTCCAGATCGCGCCGGACTACATCAAGGAGCCGGGAATCAACCCGTTCGCACGCAAAAGCTCCTAAAAATCGAAGGCGCGGGTCAGATTTTAGTGTGACAAGATGCATTTCTCACCTTTGCATTTCAA
>JARJCV010000076.1:0-202033 GCA_029281435.1 Mycena haematopus
TCACCAATCAAGCATGAAGGAGTGCCGCGCGCGTTCTTTCGGCGTGACGGTGGAAGGATCGCGGGCTCGTTGTATTAGTATCGTCCGTGGTCTCTGAACGTATTTTTGTGACTTCTTGGTTTGTACCCACATATAGCTATGTTCTCGGTGGAAGATTCGACTTCCCAAAGAGAATTGGCGACACAAACCCAGGACGTGGAGGAAGAGGTAACTTGAACAAAAAGAAAGAACTCAAGCGGATGAATTTAGCGCTATAGAATGCTTCTGCCGACTGAGCTTCATTATCCCAAACGCTTCAGGAAAAACGAAAAAGAAAAAAACAGAAAAATCTGTGACAAATACTGATAAGCATCTTATAGATGTACTTATCTTCTTCTCCTGCAACTTTTGGGTGAGGACGAACCAGCCCGGCACTCGGCTGGTTGTTGCTCTCGCGCAGACTTCTTCCCGGCTGACCACAACTTTCGCTGCCGCAACGCTGAACATCGTTGAGCCAAGTCAGCAAAACCCTTGATGTTCCAACCGATCGCTTTCCTGCAATTCTGGTGGTCGTCTGGTCTGTCTACGCTGATGAATGAACTTAAAGCTGCAAGCAACGCCCAACCTGAACATGTGGAATTGATTCGGCCCTGTTCAGCCTGGGTGTGAGATAGGATCCAGGATCAAATCGAACGGCATCTGCAAGTGGTCCATTCCACAGTATGCCATTCTGTCCAGGCCCGAGATATCGAACTTATTTTAGATGCATCCAAGATGCATTTGCCAGTTCGGAGGTGCAATATTAGAAGCTGAAGGCGCCACTGCCAGCGCCCCGTCTACCAGCCTGCCTCAATTTAACATTACATCTGAGAGTCTGATGCCCACTGGGACGTTCAAACTTCAAAGGTAGAGCAAATTGCATGCTCATAACTTCATTGTTGAAATTAGGTTCCAGACGCGAAGGGGCTATCGTCGCAGAGTACTTTTGCGCAACAACAGAAAGACTGGGATTTGGCTGCCAGCTAAGTATCCTATCCTATTCTATCCCGATCATTATGCAGTGTCGTTCTTCTCGTGATCTCGGCATTTGCAAATGTGGCGGCGACTCGGGAACTGCCCAACTCCTCCCAATGCCTTGAACAATTGTTGGGGCCGCAGTCTCTGACAGCTGACGATTTTGTGACCAAGAAACCCATTCAAGACATGTGAAATCGTGACTAATTGAGGTCTAACGGAACTGGGAATATATATATGTGGGCCTTCACTTCGACTTCTCTTGACCCTCCCTTTGCGCGTGTCCGACACTGCTTATATCTCCGTCTTCTCGTCCATGGTTCGCCCACAACTGCTTTTGAACGACATGCAGACATGTTTGCCCGAACCAGCGCACACCCAACTGGGTTCGGTTGTTTACCCAGTCTTGACCCTACCTCCCGAAATCACATCCGAAATATTCTGTCACTGCCTACCGACCGAACGGCAGTCGGATATTGTGAATCCAAAAGAGGCCCCACTGGTTCTGACCCAAGTTTGTAGACTGTGGCGGAATATTGCCATCTCCACGCCCGAGTTGTGGGCCACATTCGACATCGAGATTGGGTGGCCGGAGCCCCATTTGCTGCAAGTGGGGGAAACGTGGCTCCAACGTGCTCACGAGCGCCCCCTCTCCATTAAACTCTCGAGTTGCGGAGTGCTGTCGGATATTGGTCATATCGACCGCTTTATGACGACACTCTGGGGACGTTCGAGAGTCATTCGGTCTTTGGATCTAAAGGTCGCTGTGGAAGATTTCGATGTCATCGATGATTCTTGCCGCAATCCCGATTTTCGTATGCTCCAGACACTCTCGATCCGTCTGCAGGAGGGGCCAGGTGGGCCTGCGAATGACCGCGGGCCTCTGGAGCTGTTTCGCGACGCTCCTGTGCTTTGCAAAGTAATCAGCGAGGTCCCGCCTTCGTTTATCTCCCTTCCGTGGCATCAGCTCACCAAATTCACCGGGGAAATATACACCGTCGCGGAATGCTTGGACGCATTGCGTTTAATGCCCAACCTCACCTATTGCGCGTTCGCGGCATTTGACATGTGGTCCTCCACACCCGCGAGACCATTCTCCCCTTCGACGCTCAACGACATCAAGCTATTCATGCACGCGAACCTCCAGCATCTGGAGCTGTTCGAATCTACGTCCGATTCTGCTCTGTGCGCGAACAGCGCGCGCATCCTCGCATTCCTCATACTCCCAGCCCTTCAGACGCTCGACATCCGGGGTGTAAAGGATTACGATGAAATGGTACTGGATTCATTCCTTTCGCGCTCCTCGCCGCCACTTCGGACACTTTCCATCTACCATGAATCGCAGAAAAATGGCTTCTCTGGCGTGCGTTCACGAGACGACGCTTTGCCTCTCGGACCTGGTGATATGACACCCGGAAAGTCATCTATTGTTTAAGCTTCCTCGGCAAGCATACGAGTCCCTTGCCAAATCTGCGGAATATTTTCTTGCTGGTATCGTCCTCGATAGCCAAAAAAAGGCAGAACCCTATTTTTTGTTGCTCAAGCAGCTGAAGGCATCCCGAGACTGGATATTCACATACTTTACTTCGCTTCGCTTGTGACTGGAGTCTCTTTATAAAACAAAGCCTGTCCGAAGCCTTTTGCCATCGGCTTCTTACCCCTTTCATCGATGTCTGGTGTCTGAAGCCTTTGCAATCCGCTATCAGCGCTCCGGCACCACCTTACGAGAAGTGTTCAGCGCCCCGATCAAGCACCAGATCCAAACCAACTTCTTGAACCGAAGTAGTGGGACGCTTCGTGTAGGAGGAATCAGTCATCCAAAGTCCGTTTTACCCATCATCTTTTCGTTTTCGTGCGACTGATCTCGCATGTAGGTCTACGTTTTGCGTCCGTGCAGCGTGCACACTGTGCACAGTACTTTTCTCTTCTGGATTTTCTTCAAACCGGTTTCGTTCGAAACTGTAAAAACAAACAAGGGTTTTTGGCTTAGGGAAGCTTAACATGAACATGTAGAGCACAAACAAACTGATTCGTATTACCGTCGAGTGACCGTTGGGATCTTCTAACATAAGGCTGGACCCCAAGGCACGAGCGGCTTGAACTTATCATAGCGTAAGCAACGAAGTATTAGGAACAGTCACCCTTCCTTGAAACATTGAGATGCCAGTAAAATCGTGTCAACTAGGTAATGAGCACTTTTTCTGGAAACGATTTCACCGCAATTTTCTTGTCCTTCCTAATCGGGCTACTAGGCGGTTGTTTGCTTGCGCATGTTTTATGATCCATCATCCTAACCGAAGGACCTTCAGACCAGGACCTTGGTCCCTGAACATCGATATCGACGACGAAGATGTCCGCGCCTAGAGACATTTTATGGAGCTCGGGGCGCAAATAGTCGAGTAGGCATATGGCCACCTCCAAAACCTGGGTCTGCGACGTTTGCCATTGCCTATCGGCGATTCGAAATTACGACGGAATTTTTTGCCCATGATTGTGGCCCACACTGAACCTCGAAAAGGGCGCGACGGAAATGGTGCTGATATCTCACGATACCATACCCTTCCGGCTCTACAATATCTGGATGCTGCGGACGTGAATAGCTGTGAATAGCCATGACACTCTCGAGTCTTGATTCATTTCTAGCAAGCTCCTCACCCCCCATGGTCTTTATGATACACATGATCAACTGCGCGCGCACGGTTACAGTCGTCTAGCTATCCTCTCTGAGCTCTTTTCCTGGACCCCCGGAAAGGCTGCCATTTCTGGTCGGGGCCACACTGGGAACGCTGCGCTGGGTTGTCCTGACACTGTATACAATGATTACAACGTATGTCCGCGTTTTAGTTTTTTCATCGACCTAGCCTAGCACTGCGACCTCCACTCTCATCCCGAGCCCGCGCCAGCCGGTATTTGCACCGACCTCCTGAGAAGCTTGGCGGGCATGCCAGTGAGCACTTTGGCGATAAAGTTCGGGTCCGTGAGCGGCGTGAGGTCGTCGCGGCGAGGGAGTGCCTGCATCGTAAGTCAGAAATACGATGACCATGATAGGGCGAAAGACGGGAATGTTTTCAGTGAGAGGCAGGCGAAAGGACACGGAATGACGCACCGCTTTGACGCGGTCGTACGGCGCCTCCCACCCGCTCGTCTCGCGTACGACGAGCGGCGGCTTGCTCGCGAACGAGTGATACACGCGCGTATCGTGTGTGCGGAACAGCACTTGTCGACGCGCAAGGTGAAGCGCGTGAGGACGAAGATACATGTCGGCATTACGCGCTGTATCGAGCATAAATTTCGAGAAAGACGCAAAAGGGGGGACACCTACAACGCGCACAAGGAAGTGCGACGACCCATTGTCGTGCAGTCGTCCTCGAACAGAGGAACCTCGGCATAGAACAAAATGGGATCCGGCCGCGTGAGTTCGGCGAGTGGAATGGTGTGCAAGGGATTATTCGCGTCGGCGGGCACCCATGTCCACGATCGCGGCGGGGTATCGTCTACAGCGTGGGCGTTACTGGCGGCGATCTCGCTTCTGATTCTGTGTCCACCTCTGGGGGCGTCCATACGCCAGGGTGCCCAGCGTACGTCGTTGTATACGTCCAGTCGTATGGTTTTGTGGGAACAGTCTTCGGCATCGGGAGCGATGAGCCAGCATTTGTCCTGCGCGGGCAAGATAGGCACCCGCACATATACAAAAGAAAAAAGATTACCGGCTCTTCAACCACGCGTCCGCGTATCCGACTTTCACCCCGCCGTCGCCCGGGCCCATCTCACCGTTTTTCACGCCCCGCAGCGCGTCCGGGGTCGTAAACTCGTACTTCCACTTGCTTGGGGCGTGCTCAAGGGTGAGGAAGTTCGCGCCGAAGGTCATTTCTGGCAGCGGGAAGCCTAGAGAAGCATGCAGAGCGTCGAGCGCGTGCGCGTTCGAGATGGGATTGGTGCTAACGGTGACCGTCCAGTCTTGGATCTGTATTGCGCGCGTCGTCGGCGATTCGAGCAGCTTATGGATTGGGACCGCGACCGCGCGATCTGTGGCAGAGGTCATGGTGATAGCAGAGGACAGTTGTTGCGGTCTATTGATTATTCAAAAGTTGGAGATATCGATATAATTTGCAAGTAAGCGCAAGTAAGGGTGAGGAGTACAGTAGCCAGTATGACTACTCCAGCATCCCAAACAAACTTATAACCGCAACTGGTAGCGGGCCTCCTTCGCGCTTCGGCGTCTGATCACAATATGCGATCGCGTACTTGGACGGGTGCCATGTCACTGTGGGGGCAGGCGCAAGCGCAGGGACACGGTGGAGGGGGGCGCCAGTCTCCGTTGCACACTGGGGTCGCGGGTTAATTGGATTCTTACGGTCCAAACAAAAAAGACGAACGATGTCTATATAAGACCCGGCATTGGCGATAGCAAGATACTCGCCGTCATACGAGAAACTGATAGCGTTTATGCTATTTCTATAGGCGCGTCAGTAACATGAGAGAGCAGGCGATGAAACACGGACTCGCAAGACGTGATGGTACGGATAGCGATCCACTCTGTCAGGTCGAATATGTTCACGATCGAGTCGTGTCCGCCAGAGGCGAGGTATCTGAGACCCTGTTACAAACGGAGAGTGGATGGAATTGAAAAACCTCTTACCTCCCCCGTGGATCAAGCGCAACCGCAACGCAGCCGCCGACGTGCGCAGCGGAACTCTCGCGCAGGACGAGACTCGGATAGTCGATGACGCGCAGGGTGTGCTCCGTGTGGTGGGTGAGCACTATACCGTCGCCGACGTGGTTAAACACGGCTGTCGATGCGATAACTGGGTCTTTTTGGGAGGGGTGCCACGCCTCCTTCGCCTCATCACCCTCTTTGCCCAGCGTGAGGAAAAAAAGCTGGTGTCCAACGGACGTGTATAATAATGCACGGCCGTCGGGGGAGTAGTTTGTCTGCACTGGCGAAACTTTTAAAGAGCACTGCTGGGTATATCGGCTTTCTAGCTGTCGAATTAATTCTGCTAGTGAAAAACGAGACGAACACCTACGTCTTGCATCCCAAAACACGATACGGCGGTCCTTCTGGCTCGAAGTACAGAAGAGATCCGGGTGCGTAGGATTCCACGAGACATAGTCAACGTCGTCCGAGTGCGCGCCAGAAAACATGGTGGCGTGTTTTTGCTCCATCTACCGCGCCATTATGACTTCAATCTGGGAAAGAGCGCGAAGACGCACACCCTTTTCAGGGACCCATACGCGGGTGACCTTGTCGATTCCAACTGCAGCAAGCCGCTTACCGTCGCAACTCCACGCGACGTGGGTCATGGCCTGTTGGCTGTGGTAGCGGTAGTCGCGCGGTTTGAAAGCAGAGAATGTTGGTGGCTGGCGAGACGGAGGATTAAATACCGCCTAGGGGCATTTGGCGAAAGAAATACATGGACTCCGCGCGTCGCGAATGTTGTGTACAGTGGTGGAGACGGTGGGCGCTGGGGCTCAGGAATTTCATCCTGTGCGTCCTTTCCACTGGCAGCCATATAGAAGACAAGGTGATAGTCAGGGACTAACGACGACGAGATGGCGGTTGAAAGCAAGATGAAGAATAGCAAGAGGCAACAAATAAAGAAGGGTCTCGTCCCGCCACCAAGTACATCGCGCATGGATTCGCGTCCCTCTAGCCCAGAGGCTCCTCCGCAGGACCTCTGGGGTTCTATCCTTGACTCGGTTTCGTCTTCTCGCTCTATACCCTCCAAACAAATTCTTCTCCTTGGCCAACCATCTACAGGCAAATCCACACTAGCCGCAGGATTACTACAGAAACCACTCTCAGACGACAAGGAAGACCACAGAACAGACTTTGCCGTCGGATATGACTTTGCCAATGTGCGAGACGACGCCGATGAGGGTGCATTTATTTTGCTGCATCGGAATATTTCTGTAGGAGCTCATATACATCTCGCGTTCCGTGCGCAGACACCCTTGCGCGGCTGTCGGTCTACACAGTGCCGTCTTCAGCACCAGAATACGTATCGCTGCTGCCACACTTTGTGCCCCCACGTACTGCGCTGCCGCACACGCTCGTGATGATCGCACTCGACTGGACGCGTCCATGGACGTTCGTCGACGAGCTCGAGACGTGGCTGCGCTGGGTAGAGAAGTGGGCTCACGGCGACGGTGCGCGCGAGCTCCAGATTGTGCGTGAAGAGAGCCGCGAGCGCTGTGAGTAGTTTCAAACCTTGGTTTCTTTCGTTCGTCTCTACTAACCCGCGCAGTGCAGGCACATTTACAGCACTACTCTGAGCCGTCAATTGACCCGCCAGCAGCGGTGTCCTCCGTGTCAGGCAGCACGCTGCTGCCGCTCGGCCACGGCATTCTGACGCACAACTCAGCGGGCGTGCCGATAATTGTCGTGTGCACCAAGGCAGATCTGATCGACGAGGGAGGGAGTGACCTCGGTACAGGCGCATCAGGCATGGGCGGCATGGTGCGAGGAAAGGGCGGCGAGTGGGAAGAGCGCACGGACAGCATCATGCAGGTCCTGCGCACAATATGTCTCAAATGTCCGTCCCTGGTTTTCATTAATTTATTTCCACTCAACACGATACAATTTACAGATGGCGCAGGCCTTTTCTACACGACCCCGCATCCCGCAACGCTACTATCCCTGCGGCAGTACGCGCTGCACATGCTCTTCCTCCCGCCCGCGCCGTCGCCCGCTGTGGTGTCCGGCGCAGAACCCCCCGCGCCCGTGCGGAACCCTTTCCCGTTCACCCAGAAGCCGAATTATCTGGACCGCGACCGCATTGTTGTCCCAGCGGGTTGGGACAGCTGGGGCAAGATCACCATCATGCGCGAGGAGTTTGAGGCACGCGCCTGGGGCGAGGCGTGGGAGCGCGACCTCGACTCGGAAGACGAACCGCCGACGGACGGCGCGAAGGCCCTCTTCAGTGCGCTCGTGCCCGATCAGGGTGTCAAGGTATTTTTCTCGGATTTTCCTCGACAAGACAATTAATGGATTTCTTCGCGCGCAGCCACCAGCCCTACCGCCGCTCAACAATCCCACACCTGAGCAGGCTTTCCTCGCCAAAAACTATGACGAGAACGCCAAGAAGCCCGACCGCGATCCGCGAGCCCCCTTCGCGACCCCGCGGACCCGGCACGCGCCACCGCCGGGCTCGTCGGGCCTCTCGGCGGCATGCCGTCCTTGACCTCCCACCGTCGACCGCGTCTTGTCCGAGATGGAGATCGGCATCAACAAAGAATCGATCAGTCGCGGTCTATGCCTGGCGCGCCGCGGGGAGGACCGGGGGCCAGGCGGCCTCCGGCGCTTGGGCCAACGACCACGTCACCGAAGCCTAACGGACTCAACGTACCGGCAAGCGTACCCACTCCGACGTCGGCGGGTGGGGGCCAGACGCAGCACGAGGTCTTGCAGAACTTCTTCGACAGATTGTTGAAGGGTGGAGGGAAGGATCGGACTCGACTGGCGCTGGCGGGGGCCGGCGGAGAAGACAAATGGGAGCGGGGCGGAGGAGAGTGCTTGAGTGTAGTGCTTTTACATATGCTGCCCTTAATATTTTAATATCCTTGGGTCCTTGCAGCCCTAAGTTGGTGAGAAAATTACAATATGCTTTATACCAAAGCACCTCTGCCCTTGAGGGAAAAATCTTTCCAGGATGATCGGAAACAGGAACAAACAAACAACCTCCAAAAACCCGATTAGGAAGGTCAAGAAATAACGATCGGAAAAATCGAAGCTTTTGCTAGAGAATGATAAGACTAGATAGTGTTGATTAGATTATGTTCCCCTCGCTGAGAGCTTGATAATGGGAGTGGGCAGCGATCGACCCATCACTGATTTCTTTGTACATGTTGTTTGATGAGGTCTTCCCGCCAAAATCGAGTATCAAAACGCCGTCCAGTCGTTCGTCATCTAAGTTAAGAGGCAAAGTTTCTTTGAATTGCCATATCTCAAATCCTTCGGAACCACTTTTTTTGTTTTCTCAAAATCATTGATTTTAACCTCAGCAGCGGATTGTGCGAGAGATTAATTAAATATTTGGTTCCGAGGGATTGGAGATATAATAAATATATTGCGGGTCACAGCCGACCCGGACTTCCTAACTTGGGTTTAAGGGTAGAAAATCGGGACGCGGTGCCCGAGCCATCAGCGTGAGTGAATGCGTGACATTTGTGACTTCACACATCGCCTGGCCAGTATTTCACAGATTTTGAGGCGCCATTCGGTCAGAGGGCCGCAGAACTTAGTAGGTTCAGTATCTAACACACATTATGTTCATTATGTGGCCTAGTATAATGGTATGGCTGGTTGACCACTTGTTTGAGCTTGCGGCGCGTTTATTGGTGGCTGTGCAACGATCCATCAGCCCATCAAAATCCCATCGCTGCCCAGTCCTATTGATAATTCTCTTAAACATTTCCAAACGGGCGGCATGACGTTTATCCGGCGGAACAAAATATCAAATTTGCAGACTATGTAGAGTCTGAGCCGGAATAATCCGAATGTAAATACAGAACAGCGATTGCTCCGAAGAAATATATCCTAACATTAAAAAGTGCCTATTTTTCGACCATCGGAGGGAGGGCGCAGATGTTACGGCGCAGGATGAGTGGAGATATTGTGCGAGTCCTGAACGCGGGTCAGTTGCATGAAAAATGACATAAGTAGTCGACAAACTTTGGATTGTAAGACCACTTGGCTTTCCGTTTTTGTGTCAGCAAAAAGCGTTGCGAACACACTGCGGGAGATGCATAACTCGAATTTCTTCGATTTGTGGGGGTGGATGGAGAGTTTCCGAAGGGGTGGCGAGGAGCGCGAAAGGAATGAGTCTAGAACCATTTGGTCATAGTCCTTTACACCCCGAATTTCAAGCGTCCGGAGGGCTGGGAGGGTGAGGAATCCGAGGATACACGCGCTATTCGCGAGGAGGGCATGATCGGACGTAGAACCGAATAGCTCTAGATGCTGGATGTTCGGGTGCATGAGCAGTTCGAGATCGTTTTGGGGCACTGCGGCGTCCGAATGGAAGAACGACCTCGCAGGCGAAGTAGACGATAAATCAAAGGCCGCAAATGCACAGTGGGTGAGGGTGGGCATTAAGCGTAATGCCTCCAAGCATTCCGCGATGGTGTATATTTCCCCGGTGAATTTGGTGAGTTGATGCCACGGAAGGGAGATGAACGAGGGTGGGACTTCGCTGAGTACTTCGCAAAGCGTCGAAGCGTTGCGAAATAACTCCAGAGGCGCGAGGTCGTGTGTATGCCCTCCAAGGCCTTTTTCTAACCGGATCGAGAGCGTCCGGAGCACACGAAAGTCTGGGCTGCGGAAAGGACTATCGACAATATCGAAGTCCTCCACAGCGAGCTTCAGCTCCAATGCCCGAATCCATGGCGAACGTCCCCAGAGCGTGGACATAAAACGGTCGATATGGTCGACATCGGACAACACTCCGCAGCTCGACAGTTTGATGGAGAGGGGGCGCTCGTGGGCACGCCCGAGCCACGTTTCCCCCACTTCCAGTAAATGGGGCTCCGGCCACCCAATCTCGATGTCGAATGTGGCCCACAACTCGGGCGTGGAGATGGCAATATTCCGCCACAGCCCACAAACCTGCATCAGAAGCAGCGGAGCCTCTTTGGGGTTTACAATATCCGCCTGCCGTTTGGTTGGAAGGCAGTGAAAGAATATTTCAGATGTGATTTCGGGGGGCAGGGTCAAGATCGAAGAAGGCATTTGGATCCGCAGGCGCGACTGCACGTCGTTCAGTGTTCTTGGTGAGGGATGGACGAGGGGAAGCAGGGGAATGGGTAGGGGCCAAGAGGAGGAGTTAAAGCCTTTAATTAGAGACCCCTGTATATATAGGGACCTTTGCGTTCCTGTTACATGCCAGGGTCACCGCTGCCCTTAGGGTTGACTGAACGCGTAACGTCACATTGAATCTCGATGTATTTTACGCGACGCGCCTATGTGGTAGCAGTGAGGCAGTAAGTTGGTAAGTTGCTTATTTTTCTTCGGCTGAAAACTCCGATCACCATGGGCTTCAGAAAATCGTACAGCTAGCAAGGCGTTTTCCTTACCAATTTCAAGGCTCACGCTCTCCTATCTCAGTCCCATGATCCCAGTGATGATTTTTACTGGGAGCCCCTGTGGGCCGTGCGCGAGCGAGAGTACGGTCGACTGAACCGTGCAGTGGCGCTTAGCAGTATCTGGCGCTGTTCTTGGCTGTAAATCCTTCTGGAGGGTGTTACGGTAGCGTGTACTGGGTGGTCATGACTCCTACAGAGGCCTACCGACGTTCAACGGGAACTACAACAGCCGCGGACGGCGGATAGCGCGAGCTGTAGATACCCTCGGACTGAGCTTTACGGGTCCGACGTTGACGCTGGCAGAGATCTCAGATCCCTGATATCGACCCGGGCGCAAGAGGGAAATAGCGGGGAAGACCGTACTTGGGTAGTGTAGTAGCGGATCTTCGCGGTGAAAGCCATCTAACCATTGTCTGTTCTACAGTTGCACGCCCTTACTCAGAGCAAAGTGGGAGGGAAAGTCGAAACAAAGTTTAAGGGTAGGTCATCACAAATCCCACGCATCCGAGTCCTCGAGTCCTGAACGTCGGCTCGATGTCAGTGGCATTTGGTTACTGTCTGTTACTGTGCCAATCGTTTTGTTTCAGTTTCCGACATAACGGCACATATGCATATGCATCGATATCGTTCCAAGCCAAGAAGCGTTACATTAATTTTTCAGGAGTCACGGAGTCTACGCAAAACATCGCGTCTGAATCCATCCCTCCCAACTCTTTGACGTCGTCCCAGTGTCGACTATCGCATATCGCTTGTATACGCCCATATCTCTGCGAAACTATCCGTAAGTGTCCAGTTTGCGGTTCACTCATACAGATTGGCACAAATTTAATTATTTTCAGAGTTTCTGATTCCTTTGTTCCCTGCATGATACGGCTCGAGGATGCGGAGGTTAGCTAATTAGATTGAAGGCTTGAAGCGGACGGTTTATGTCGCCACTCATTCCCCGGGACATGATGCACAATGGACACAGATTCAGATCCTCATCTAAAGGAAGTGTCCTAGTACGCGTTCAACAGCCTCGTTCGCGTGCCCGAGACCATTGCCAAGACAATACACGGACATGCCGTTCACCCGGGTCCACGCCTCATCCGCGCTGTGGTATTCGGCCGGGATTACGCCCAGCTACGGTGGAAAACTCTTAGCAGACCACCAGAGTTTTTCAAGAAGCACTGACGCGCCCATGATCAACAGTGATGCGATGGGGGACATCGACATGATCCAAATTCTGGCTCTGCTTCACTCACCAGGCTCCAGCTTACAAGTTCGCTCGTCTTCCAGAGAAGCAAGCGCCTTAGTTTTCCACCGGATCACTGGCGCAGTTTTCTGCCGAGAATGAATGGTTCCTTGACTCGACGTCGACGTCCAGCTCTTAGATCCTAACACGACAGCGATTGTGGCCGTGCCAATAGTACCTCGGTCTCGAGACGATTTTGGGAGCAGACAACTTGCACTTTTCTCCCTCAAAACTCGAAGCCTTCAAGCTTTCAAACTCAGAAGGCTCGACTAGTTCAACGAGTTGAGCGCGTTGATCTTCTGGCGCCGTTTGTTATATGATGTCGCCTCCACCGGGTATTGAATACGGAGGAACCAGGGGTATCATGCCACGGCGGTACCTGGGAAGGACACAGAAGGGCTTTGCGAGGGCTGTTCGTTAGCGGCCCATTCTCCAAGTTGGGTAATGCCAAACGTTTAAAAGCCTAAGTCCAAGCCAAAGTTCCCCACCTTCGTCATGGCATTTCCAACTCTTTATGCAGCCGTCGCCTTAGCGCTTTCATTTGTGCGTCATAGGCCAAGACCAAGCTGGAGCATCAGGCTCAAGTTGTGCTATTTAGGTTGGCGCGTCTAGTGTCCAAGCCCGTGCGTCCGCATCTTGGACGTTGCAAGGATGTTACACGTCAGTATTGCGCTGGCTACTTCTGCTTCACACTGTACGCGTTATGCAGAGACACGAGCACCTCGCGCACCCTCGCCGAAGCCTCCTCTGTCAGCGCGAATATGACTGTCGAATCCTGCATTGCATTCTGCAGTGCTGGTGGATTTTCCTTGGCTGGCGTCGAGTTCGGCAGTCAATGCTGTTCGTTCTTTTTCGTTACCGCGTTGACACCGTTAATCAAGTTGATCGTTTTAGACTGCGACTATGCGCTGCAGTCCACTGGTGCACTTTCGAGCCCGACGAACTGCAATCAAGCGTGTAGCGGTAACTCGACCGAGTTGTGCGGGGCGGGCAATTTCATAGACGTCTACTGGAATGGTACCCCTCCGCCGATTATTCCGCAGCAGGTGGGAACCTGGAAATATCTGGGCTGTTTCTCGTATGCTCCTTTATCACAGTCCGCGCTCTTGAGCCTTATTCTCTTTCCAGCGATAGTGTGTCTTCTAGGCAGCTGCCGAACCAGCAAACAATTTCGGGAGGTGCAACGGTCGAAAGCTGCACTGCTGCTTGCAAAGCAAGCGGATTCAGTCTCGCAGGTCTCGAATTTGGTCAAGAATGCTGGTGTGGCAGCGCGCCGCCCACTTCGTCTTTGCTGAGCGACAACAACTGCGCAACAGCATGTGTAGCCAACACCACGGAGTTCTGCGGGGGCTCAAACAAACTGATGGTGTACGAAAACCCCACTGGCCAGGTCTGTTTCGAAAGCACACTCCCAGACAACTTCAACCTCGCGGCAGTGTTTGTCGTACCTCCGACGACAGGCGCCGCCTCGGTCCCTGTGCATGTTGACCTAATCCAGACCGTAACACTTGTTAGCTGGTCCATACTCACCGTACGTTCCCTCCAATCCTGAACGTTTCAGGATACTAACGGATGCGCCGACAGACTGCTAGCGGTTTATTTACTTCCGAGGTCCTAACCAACGGCGGCCTGCTCCCCATGTCGACTTCGGAGCCCCAGTTCCGAACATCCTCGCTCGCCGTCAAACCCGGCGACTCGCCGATCTTCGTTACGACCCAATTCCCCCCGGTCGCCGTTGGGCCCTATTGTACCATGGCCAACCCCAACATCATCGGACCCCAAGTACTCGCTCTCAACGGTCGGAGCGACCTGTGGGCCCTTTGCCCGAACTCCAGCGCCGCCAACCGTGTAGACGTCGTCTTCAGCCCCATCGCCAACCACCCCCACTACAACCTAACCAGCTGCGAAGCTGTGTATCTAACTATCACAGATTGAAACTCCAGAACTTCATTTCTATGTAGCAGTACATGCATTCAAATGTATGTACTCAGTGCATAAAATAAGATGTCTAGATCTTGGCAATGATACGTATGTTATGTGGCTTAAGATGGAAGAGGGCATAGTTTGAGAGCATAGAGGATAACGGCGGTAGCAATAGAGATGTGGAGAGCAGATTGACAGCAGTAGAGCAATAGCAACGTGGAGAGCAAAAGGAGGAGCAGAGCAATATAGCAATGGACAAGCAAAAAAAGAGAGCAGCGGGAAAGCATCAAGCGAAAGAACATCCATGGGACGAGCAACAATGTGAAAGCAAAAAGAAAGCGTCAAGCTGGAGCAAATGGAACAAAAAAAAGTTGGTGAAAAAAAAGGGTATGATCATGCAACAATCTGTTGCCTCGTCTCGGTGCGAGCGAGAGCCAGTGGCTTAGGGACGCCGCGCCCCTTCCCGCCATCCGCAAGCGGCGCAGCATTCTCATCATTCACAACACGCAATTTATTGTGCTTCTTCCGGAGTGACAGCGGCGGCGTTCCCCCGCCGTTGGCATTCGTATCGCGGTCCTGCAGCAAGGTGAGCGGACGCAGCCCGGGAGACCCGGGCTTCGCGGTCGTGCCGTATACAGCGTTGGAGATCTTCCGCTGGAGCTTTCCGGGCTTGGCATGACACGTGACGACCACTGCGCCAGAGACGCGATCGCGGACGGCGTCGTTGGCGCGTTCTCCGAGTCGGGGGCGGGGGTCGTGGGCGAGAAGTTGTCGCTGGAGGTGATATACACGATGCTGGAGCGGCGCGCGGAGGGCGCCCGCTTTGCGTGCTCCGGAACTGGCAGCGGCAGCGGCGGCGGGCGCTGCTTCGAGATGGGCTTTTAGCGACGGTGTTGTGCGGCGTGCTTTCCGCTTGTGGGCCGATCCATACCGGCTTCGAATTCGAATAGCGTAGCAGTGGAGGCTGCTGAGGGCGGCATAACGTTGATATTCATGTTGAGCGACTCCAAAGACCCGTGGGCGCTGTGAGGAACGTTGGCCTGCAACCCAAGCGACGAGACGAGAGGCCGCGAACAAGCTTCGCCGGTTGCTGTTCCTCTCCTCGTTCACGGCATGCAGCGGCAGGAGTGTATTGGGAATGGATTCGCCGCCGAAAACCGTGGCGCGTCGTCCCACATCCAGTGCAACGTTGCTGGGACAGCAGTATACTGGCCCACCTTATTCTCCAACGCACGGCTGATTTCGTCCTTCCAGTTTGCGAGTGAATGGACCCCGTCCTTTCCTAAGCCGAGACTGACATCGACGTCAGTACAAGAAAAAACGTCTTACAGTAAGAGTCTCCATACCTGGGTAAACTGAAATGGTGTCGTTTGTGCATGGAGGTCTTCTTCGGTCTGGGCTGCGCTCCTCCCCGGGTACGAGCAGGAGTCGAGTGGATCTGGGGAGAGGAAAAGTCTTCCCCAAACTCATGGAGTTGTCTCGCCGCTCGTTTACCCTTTGCGCGACTGTAGCTGGTTGGCGGCGTCCAATCGCCATCCTTGATCCTCATGTTGTCGCCTACCTTCAGCCCGGGAACCAGGAGAGGGAGAACCCCGGCGGTCAGAGCGTCGATCTCGTTCATGTCATCGACGGCGCCGAAGGAGAAACCGGACGAGAAGGATTTCTTGTG
Source organism: Mycena haematopus (assembly GCA_029281435.1). NCBI lineage: Eukaryota > Fungi > Basidiomycota > Agaricomycetes > Agaricales > Mycenaceae > Mycena > Mycena haematopus. The sequence continues at coordinate 15,903 of JARJCV010000076.1, forward strand.
TTTAAGCTGCGCCAATCGGGCAGCCCTCACATTGGGCGGGGTGGGAGGGAGCGGGAACGACGGCGGGGGGCTGACGTTGAAGGACTCGGTGGTAGGGCTCCGTTGAGTGGAGGAACCTGAGCGCGTTCGGAGATGAGCAGAATTCCGGACAGTTCTGTGCGGCCCTACACCGCTAGCGGCAGCGAGATGGCCACCGACGGTTGTGTGCTTTTCGGGCGAGCCACCGGGAACCATCATGGTCTGAGCGAGGGTAGAATAATGACGCTGAGCAACCATTATCCTGCTGGCGTAGGCCAAGCTCTCGTCGGCAGCGGAGAGGTGCGAGCTCGCCTTCGAGTCCTTCCTGATCCGTCCAAACTGTGCACTCATCTCAGATTGAGTCGAATTCTGAATCGTCGAGTTATGAATTGAGACGGGCAGGGACGAGTCGTCGTTCTGCATGGGGAGCTCAGGCGTCAAAGGCTCGCTGTCGTCTTCCTCCGGAGGGAGAACGGAAAGCTTGGGCTTAGGGGCCATCATGCCAATTGCACGACTCATCTTGTTCTTTCCATCGACCGCGTCGCCATTGGTAATCCAAACATCGCCGCTGCGACGGCCCTCGACGACGGTGACACTAGCGCTGGTGCTGCGCTTATATTCGTGAGAGAACTTGTAGGTCGGTACGCTTCCTGCAGAGGAAGGGCCACGCAAGGGGTTAGTCGGAAGGTCGCGTCGGAGTTCAAAGAGCCCTTGAGGAATAGGAAGCGGTGACCGGAAGAGGAGGTTGAGCGCCAGGAGAGGAGAGGAGAGAGTGACCGAAAGAATGAGCAGAACGGATACTGCGGCTGGCGTGTGCGAGCTGTGAGGGACAAGCAAGAGGTAAGGGAGTGAGAGCGTCTAATTCAAATGTCAGAGCCGCATGGAAAATAACCGGAAAACGACGTACGAGAGGAATCCAAATTGTAATCAACCAACCTATAGCACGATAGACCGAGATATCGATGGTGGCACCTGGAAGCGTCGCCAGAGCGGCGAGATTCTTCTCTGCGTCGGTGATGGCTGGAGCAAAACCATACCCGCCCAGCACTTTGGCATTAGCCATCGCTGGCGTGGTTGGGCGGGTCACAGCGGTGTGGGACGACGGTAGTAATTCGGCATTCAGGTTGTGGGTGCTGCCGTTGGGCGAACCGTGCTCTTCCTGATGGTGGGTTGTGGGATACGACCACGCCGAGATGACCGTCCTGTGAGATCCGTTGGTAGAAGTGAGCCACGACGTTTGCGAGTCTAGTCGCGGACGAGGGTCAATAGTATCGCGATGGAAGGGATCAGGGTCGCTGAGGCTTTGAGCTGTGGGTGACAGAGGGCCGTAAGGAGTTGGAAGAGGTGGGACCGGAGGAGCATCCGCAGGCGTGGAACTGTTGAACCAGAAAGAAGACTTGGCTGGAACGGAAGGATGCGAACCCTGGGGTCGGCCGCCGTGCGCTGAAGGCGCATGTGTCGAGAAAGACCACGCCGAAATTGAGTTGTGGCGGGAGCTTGCGTTGGACGCATTGGAGGTGATCCAAGAAGCGCCGTCACGAATGGCATCGATTTCTTCGGTAGCGAACGACGGCCTCGGTTGCTGCTCCATCTGCCTAACTGCGGGCCACGGCTCGGACTCGTCCTCGATAGCGGCGAGATTGCGCTTGATGGCAAGGAGAGTCCCAACTAGGCAGCAGAAAGCAATGGAGCTCATCACGGCGATAGTGGTCGTATATGAGACCAGTCCGATGAACAAACTAGGGACCCCGGCCCCAGCAAGAGCCACTGCGATGCCGGTGGATGAGGCAACTAGCACCAGGGTGGGTGCCCAGAGCATCCAATGCTTCTTACCGAAGGATACCGAGAGGCCCATCCGGACATGGAGGAGGGTAAGGCCTACGGATAGGAGGAGGCATGTTTGCCTGACGGTCAACGTAATCCATAGTCTGAGCGATGACGCAGGGTCCACAGCAGTCGAGGCGTCGCTAGAGCAGAAATCGGTACTCGGTGCAGCTAGGAATATGTTGAAAACTTACGAGGCCCCCCCTGTGTACTGATTGACGGACTCCCAGACGAAGAACGCAAGGGCCAGAATATCAAGGCTGGCGAACCAGAGGTGGCTGCATACTTGTCAGCAATCTCCTTACACTGCAAGAAACAAGCTACCTCTTGTCTGCGGGAGAGAGATTTCGGTAGTTAGGAAGCCCAAATTCAGACTGTAGTTGGACTGGGTAAGTATTCAAGAAATTGACGCTGAAGGAAGACAAGCGCACGGGAGCAACGCGACGGCTCAAGCTAAGGAAAAGACATAAGTTCCAACAAAAATAAGTGGATAAATTTGACTTGCGGATGAGGAGGTAAAATTGGAAGCACGATGCGAAGAATGACAAATGCTGAGGATAAAAACGACAGGAAAGCAAGAGCGAGAGTAGGAACGATGGGGATCATGGTGTGCGATTCGTTGAGCGAGTCTTGAGAGAGCGTCGAGTGCGTAGCGCGTAAAAGGCGTAAACCTTGGATTAGGACGTGAAGGACCGTGCGAGGAGAGCGAATTGGAGGAGAACGAAAACAAGAGCGTCGCGTTGCAAAGTCAACAGTCATGTGACCCTGTCATATATGGACCTACATTACGGCATCACTGCAGGGCCGGCCCGTCCGTCACTTGTCTTCTTACTTCTCCTCACGCGTACGGTGCCGGGCCAGGAAGTACTGATTGCAGTGACCAGTCGTCCAACCCCGTTCTGCAGATACTGGAGCACTTATCGTTCTAAAAATTCAACTCAATCATCTGATGATATCCCATGTGGAGGATGCGCAAGTCGCCGAGGAAGGTGCGCCCAAGTCGTAATATCGTTTGGTACTCTTCAGAACGAGGACGAAGAAGGCTACGAGTCGAGCCGCTGCAAGAGCTCCTCTCGTACCAGTAATCTCACTTAGAATCATCTGGACAGTGGATGCTGTCTGTCTGTGTTTTATGCGGCGGAAATCTTTTGTTCCCGAACAGATTGCCAATGACTTTCGTACACATCTTTCGACGGCGGTTATCGCAGTTGCGACCGCGTGATGAACAGCGCTCTTCTTGACGTTCTTCTGCGTTCCCCAGATGGTTCCTGATCCGTTGAACAAATCTCAACTATAAAGCACGTATCTATGCGCTGTCAGGTCTCTCAGAGTAAACATGCTTCTTGGACTCTCTCTTGTCGCGGCCTCGCTTTCCCTCGTCAACGCGCTTTCTGATGGTCGGCCCCATGCCAACTTCATGCGCAAGCCCACCATCCCGATCGTCCCTGTGGATCAAACTGGGCCGGTGACCAGCCGGAATGGCACTCTCTTACCCCCCTATAACACGACATATACCTTCCAGCAGCTCATCGACCACAACAACGTGCGTCCCAATTCCTTCGGGGTCGCTCGCAGCAACAATTCAAAAAACTGTAACAGCCCTCTTTAGGAACTTTCACCCAGAGGTATTGGCACACGTATGAGTTTTACGAGCAAGGTACGAAATGGGCAACACAAACGCAATCAAGTTGGACTGATCGCCTTGAAGGCGGACCTATCATCTTGTTTACTCCGGGAGAAGCCAATGCTGCGCGTAAGCAGATTATCCTCGAAATAGCTTGATTTCGAAACCTTTGTGAAGCGTATTCCGGCTACCTTACCAACCTCACTATCAACGGTCAAATCGCGCAACAGGAAAGTGGAGCAGCCGTCGTTTTGGAGCATAGGTTCTACGGATTGAGGTGTGTTTTCGAAGTCGATTTGATCATTTCCCCGCTAATGAACGTAAAGCAACCCTCTGCCGGACCTCTCTGTTAAGAGCTTGCGGCTCCACACCATACAACAGGTCCGAAAACTGACGCATCGCACAACTTGAGCTGTTTCTTACATCTTCTAGGCTATCGATGACCTGGAGTACTTCGCGAACAATGTAGTGCTCCCCATGCCAAACGGAGGAAAACTTAAGCCAGCAACTACGCCATGGATATTGGTCGGCGGGAGTTATTCCGGCGCCCTCACGAGTTGGACCTTGGTGAACAAACCCAAGCTCTTCGCTGCAGGGTACGCCTCCAGTGCCGTCGTCGAAGCCATCTTGGACTTTTGGCAATACTTCGAACCCGAGCGCCTCTTCATGCCCGCGAACTGTTCCGCCGATATCGAGGCCGTCATCGCGCATATCGACCAGGTATCCTCATCACTTGAATCAACTGAGCGATCCTGAAACTGACTGATTGCGTAGGTGTTTACCGGACACGACCAGCAAGCAATCCAGTCCATCAAGAACTCCTTCGGGATGGGCGATGTGACGCATCTCGACGATGTCGCAGGGGCGCTCCGCAACAATCTTTGGGACTGGCAGGGTTTGTCGCTGAGCATCGGCCCCGGCGCTCAGTTCTTCAACTTCTGTGACGCGCTGGAAGTCAAAAACGGGGTGAACGCCCCTGCGACAGGATGGGGTCTTGAACACGCTCTCTCCGCATGGTCATCCTACTGGAAAACAACTTATCTCGCGCTTAGTGAGTGGATCAGTGCCATTTACAGTTGCACGACTGATGCTGCCTTAGTCTGCGGAGACGATGATGCTCAGTTAGTTGTACCGTTATGAAGGCGTTGTATTGTATGCTAACCTGTCACAGGGATTGCTTAGGAAGCTACAACACATCTCAAGTCCGTTTTCTGCTCATCTATATGATGAAATATTGAAGAATCCACAGAGCTTCTGGACTGATATAAGTATTGACGATGCGAACAGATCATGTGGGCTATTTCTAAGTTCCTGCTGGAGTTTACTGACCCTTACACAGGGATGTGGATTGTGTCCGTTATTTCCCGACGGTTACCTTGGGATTTATATTGATTTGCTCACTCTGCAGATGTACCGAGGTCGGCTACCTCCAGGTACTTTATCCTCCTCTTCATCTGCTGCTCGCTCACCTCTTCCAAAGGAATCAGCTCCTCTGGGTTCTCCTACGCTGGTGTCCCGACTGATTCAGCCTGCTTATGACTTGGTATGTTGTTTTGCACCCTGGTTGTTTCTAAGGTTATGAACCACTCCATTCTCCAGCGCCAATGCCAACAAATGTTCCCCGCGGCCTTCCCCACACCTCCCAATATTCAGACAGCACAGACCAACAGGTTGTACGACGGGTGGAACGTCTCAATCTCGAACCTGTTCTTCGCAAATGGACAACGTTCGTATACCGTGCTCGTCCCTGCAGAATCTATTCTCACTGACACGCGCAGGCGATCCTTGGCGGTACTCGACTGTTTCTGCGCCTGGCGTCACCCTCAAGAGCACGGCGAAGCAACCCATTGCTGTCGGAGCCGGCTACCACTGCGCTGATCTTTGTACGCCCTTTCCCTCTTCCCTTTATCCGAACCGCAAACTAAATGGTATGTTTCCATCTAGTGACCCGCGAAGGTGCCGCAAACCCGACAGTTCTTGCCGTGCAAACCCAAGGTCTGGCGTCGATTAAGGGTTGGATCGCAGCGTGGAAGCCCGCCAAAAAAATCGGTGCTAGACAGTTGGAGGGTCAAGAACCAGGCCCGAAGAAATCTAGCAAACCGCTTCAGGGGTGGTTCAGAACGCCCGTGTTTTAAGCTCGAGCATCGTGTACGGCGCGCTTGAAAAAAAAAACACTTATTTCTACTGTTTGATTAGGCGCCACCAGCTGTCGACGACATGTAGGGCACAGGTTGTTATTGCTCCAATTCCGAACAGGCAGAAACAACGAAAATGATACCTTCCAATGGGTGTAGATGTCATTGTTATGAGCTCAGCCGAGGCGAGCTTGCGAACTGGCCAATCCTGTCACGTCATACGTAGATACGTAACCCTCCAGGCTGCACCTCGCGTGCACCGTCGACGATATCCTCTCCATCTCTTTGGCTCTCTAGCTCTTACTCAGCATCGTGTCTCACACTCTGACCTGTCTTTTCATCACTGGCATCCCCGCATCATCTTTGGCTGTCTTTTCGCACCATACACCTTAAGATTTTTCCTCGTTTGGTCCTCGACCCCAGACGACTCCAGATCGTGTCTAGTCGTTAGGAAATACATAGGGCCTGGATGTGATATCAATAATCCGCGATCACAGAAAACCTTGACGTCCAATGTCCAACGATCACTTGGCCTCCTAAATGTCAACACGACTTTCCACCACTAGACCACCAGTATGGCCACCACCACCCCCACACCATCCTCTTCGGAGCCAATCCGTTGTGTCGAAAGGATCCCACTCCTACCTTCCGACCAGCGGCTCCACGGATATTCAGAGAATCTCGCAGATATCAGAGACTCCGAATCTCCCCGCAAAACTGTTTTGGCTTTTCGTAACGCCCACCCAGTTTTACGTGCCTTCAGACTCGTATACTACGAGTACACGCTGCACTGCTGGGTGCTGGATCTCAGCTCAGGACCCAGGGAATGGCAAGGGGAACTACCTCTATACATTGGACAGCGACCAGTGTATCCCATACATGGTGCAGTCGAGCATGGTTCTGCCCCTGATATCGTTGGCCCCATTGACATCGATGCGGATACTGTCATGACAATGCACGACTTGAGGCAAATACAACAGCATTTTCGGCACGCATACGGTGTACGAGTCCATCGTTGGGGCTTCATTGACGTCCTTTTCGACTCAGTCAAGAGCGTCACCAAGCAACGTCGCTTCCGGCCAATGCCAGAACAAATCGGACGACTACATTTTGCATGTCTTGTGTGTGCGCACTATCCGACAGCCTCCGAAGCCTCGACGACGATACAACCCTCGGGCAGTCCATCTGTTCCTGCTACAATACTGTCTTCAACGCCAGTAACTGGCGGACACCAAGCAGGTTATGCGGAGTCCTGTTCCATCGGACTCCTGGTGGAGCTCAAGGGCGAGGAATACTTGACAACCGTAGCCCATGGGTGGGTCGCATTTGCAAAAAAGGCTCGTGAAGGAGCTAGTCAGAAAACCGTTCAAAAGCGAAAGGAAAAGGTGCAATCCACTTTGGGACGCCCAATAACGAAGAACCCGTCTGCGTCGAGTCGCTTTGCTCGACTCGTTCAGTTCATCATCAGCCTTCATCCGTTCGGGAAGAACAAACCTGACACTCCGGTCGGCGTTCAAGTTTACACCCAGGCAGAAGGGGTTCCTGTATGTCAGATTATTTGGAACTCCGATTATACATACTGATCATCTTCAAATAATATAGCTGGGGGAAATCACGATATGTTTTGATACCTTGCCACGTTGGACGGCTGGGCACCGGAACCATTTCCCGACTGCCTTTCAGTACGATTTGGCTCTAATTGAGGCTCCTACCGGATCTGTGTTGCCGCGAATGGTAGTGCCTTCTACCCACCCCCAGCTCGATCAGAGGTTTGCGCTGCCAGAGATAGCATTCACGATGGAACGGGCCTTCACAATCGAGACTGTATTCCTTGACGAGCACGATTCAAGGTTCCAAGAACATCGCAGATGGGCAAACGGAAATGTATCCAATATTGACAGGGAGGCGCTAATCAGCGGGGCAGACTATTTTTTTGACGCCGAACACATATACCGCTCTCTCATCTGGAGGACGACACCTGCCGACGATCACCGCATGGAAACTCGGTCAGGATCAGTCCTTTGCGTGGGCCGGCCCACGGAAGCACGAACGCAGGTGGTACTCTTCCAAAACTTCCAAACCACCCTCTCCAAAAAGCAATATCATCTTCACAGTACAGATGAGAAGAGGAATTGGAAGGGGTTACCAATAAGGGTCTCGTATAAGGGAGGCTTCTTCTTACCAACGGACTTTCGAAACGATGCAGTCATCCGGGTGAACCGCACCATTGACATGGGAACGGCGCTCTCATACGAACCCTCTCTCGGATCCTCTTCATCGGTAAGTACAACATTTTTTCATCTGCGCTTGCACACCCTCATTTCTGGCACCCAAGACGTTGGCAGCCCGGTCAAGCGCTGAGTAGTCGAAGCTTCCGGGGCCAGGCGCTCTCAAGTAATCGACACGGATCTAGGGGTGTAGTTGCGTGTCTCGACCTAAAGGCCCATGATAATTCATTCTTGTTGGGAGCTCGAGACTCTCAGCAAAGACCATGTCCTTCTTGAGCTCTTTCTCCAGGTCATCGACCCTGGCGTCCGACTGTATGACCGCATCCTCGAGCTCTTTGATTCAAGAGTTGGTGTTACGCAGATCGGCCAGGACCTTCCCCACGCGCTTGTTCGCCTCCCTCAGTTCGCCCCATGATTTTCATTCTCCTATATGTACCTTACTTGCATAATTATGTATCCGCAGGACCGCAGCATATGATCTGCGGCGTTTTATATTCTCGCAGTACCTATGTTGCAATGAAACGGAAGACGAAAACGCTTCGCAAACTTGCCGCTCCAAGATAATATACAAAGTTCAAAGCGAAGAGAAACTCTGCGCACAAAATGTACGATAGATGCTATGCGGCACCGTCACTCCTCCATGCCAAAATGGTCAAGCGCCAACTCAATCTTCTCCATGAAAGCCTGCTTCGAACGGTGCCTTCCTGCAATGAAAGGCACCAACCGGAGCCACAATCGAGGCGTGAGCCCCGGTCTGTGAGCCTCGTCGTAAGCCATCATCCCGGCATACTCAAACCACTCGGGGTAGACACCAGAGAAGCCCCAGTCAAGAAGCCAGACCGTCCCATCCCGCCCGATGCGAACATTGGTGAGACTAATGTCCCCGTGGGTTAGAACCAGAGGCATTGAATCATCGAAAACATATGGTTTCGGATCAGGAGTTCGGCCTGGCTGATAATGATTTTCCAAACCCACGGTGATGCGATATTTTGAGGTAAACCAGGCCGTCAGTTCGCTATAGGAATTAAATGGTCCAGCTCCTATGGTTGTGAAGTAGTGGCCGACACATTTCACTGCAGTTTTGGACCAATCGATCGGTCCAGGAACCTCGGGCCGGGCGAGGGTGACGTTGCGAAGCTGTCGAACATAACACCGAAGAGTCCATGCCACCCACAGTTTCTTCCATAGCGCTAGTGATCCCCATGCCTCTCGCAAGTCGATACCGTCGATGTATTCCATAAAAGTCCAAACTTTACCCCTCCAGCTCACATGCCGCAGAATTTTGGGGACGGGAATGGACGTGTGCGTCGAGACTATTTCCATCGTACAAGGTTCAAAGCCTTGGTACGCGAAGAATGACTTGACTATGCTGTCCGACGTGAAGCGCCAGACACGTCCAGATCCGAGGAATGCCATGGACGAAGGGACATGCACCAATGTGTTTGCTGCGAAGTCGAATATCTCGAGACGCTGAACCAAATCCTCGTCCGAGAGGTTATCGATAGTGGTCTCAGCCTAGATAGTAGAGTGGGTGGCGTTCGTAACGAGTGAGCGTGATACTACGGTTGCTCGTTTCCTCGCAGTTAACGATGGGATCCACCAACGTCCGCACAGTACAAATCCGTCGGTTGACGTATATCTATGAAGTCGGTGAAACCGTGTGGGATGTCAGCTTAACGCAAAACAGAGAAGTAAACCCACAGTGACAGAGAAGAACCCATTTTAATTGTGAAGGAAGGCTTTCCTGGAAGGCGATGATCGAGGTCGAACTTGAAAAGTGTTGTTATTGACCATTGTTTGAGTTAAGGAAGCTTACTTAAGCGCTTAAGGCTCGCGGAGGCCCCCCGTCACCTATGAACTAGCTCCGAAATACTTAGAGCAAAACCAGGGCCCAACATCGACGATTTTGGCTCCGGAATACGGAGTAAAACAGGCTCTGAGAGGACATTGTCGGTGGGCCCGAGAAATAGACCAATACACTCCTCGAGCTCAAAATTCGGCGCACCAGATCATTCAAAACCTCATAAAATGCACAGGATCTGTATTTTTCTCTTTTCTATGATCACGAAGAGCCGAACGCAGGCGGCAAAAGAGGGAATCCAAAATATCCTCGCGGGACAGTCAAGAAACTCCGCCCCAAAAATGCGTGGACAGCACCCGAAAAGACTCGAGACCGGGGCGGCAAGAGGCGAAAAACGAAAACTTGAGATATAGCATGGAAACCGTTAACGTTTTTCCCGCTCCGTTATAGAGCAAAACAGGGCCCGAAGGCCAATTTTCATAAGTAGATCAAAACAAGGATTTCTTTGGCTTTTTGGCGGAGCAAGTTCGTAGGGAGTGACCGGGGGCAAGTGTGGCGTACAACAGTCACAGTGGGCTCTGCTGGGCTCTGTGTGGGCGCACTGCTGATTCTTTTCTATTGTGCATGTCTTGTATTGTATTTTGGTGAACTCGCGGTAACCATGAGTCAGAATTGTGGCACTGGGATTTACTTCCTCCTTTGCACCACGACTTCCTACTGACTTCCTAATATTAGCCCGGCTTTTACAATACTATCTGGCACCCGGATTCGGCGTTAGCCCGCGTGGCGTCCGATAGGTAAACTGGCCTCCAGCTACCCTCAGCCTTGTTCTTTCCAGTCTCCATTTCCCCCGTTATCTTACCTTGATTTGACTCAACGAGCTACTCAACGCCACACTAGTATGCTTGTCACTTTTTTGATCTGTGGGCTTGAATTCTTGTTCTCTGGCGCAACGATCAAACCCTTCAGTTGTTTGTTCAAAAAATAAAATAAACCGGCTCCGGAATTTTTCCCAATTTTGTGATGTGGCGAGTCTGTGGGCGTCGAAAGGTATAAAAGCAGGCAGCAAGGATATGAGTAGGCTTATTCAAACTACTGCCCACTCAAACTTCTCATACACACACGCACAAATGTCAAACCTCTTCCTCGAGATGGTTGCAGCCACGAATGCCAGAAACAACCAAGCGGTTAACCCTGAGCTCAGTACGCCTCGTCCTCCGCCTCCTTCCGAAATCATCATATTAATTGATTGATATTGTAGGGGACACTGTTTCGATCGACCGCAGCGTCACCCGTGAGCTGCGCTCCGAAAGAGTCACGGGCGTCTACTTCCATGGATCCGAGACCGGTGTACCGCCTACAACCCTGCATTGGCGGTTATTTTTCTTACTCTCCGACGGGACTTCGGTCGAGTTTAACTCGCAGCAACTGCAGATGGGTAGCAAGAATACCAGACTCTTCATCACCTATAGAGAATATGGTTTCTCCACGAGATCACCTATCAAAGGGAATTTTTACATAGCAATCCGAGGCAATGTGACTGTTGGAAACATCATTCAACTCCTCGTTCACCGCAATTCGAGAGACCGCTACCAACTCAATTCTAACGGGAGCGGATGCCGCTTTTGGTGTCTGACCGTCATGGGCGACCTAGAGCAGGCCAATTACGTCGCCCGAGGTAGTAAAGGGAACATCGAAAACAACATCCAAGTACTGCACTCCACGTACGGAAACACGTGGGTTCCATATCCCCTGGTCCAGGGAAGATTCTATTGAGCCAGGTAGGAGAAATTCAACAGACTGAATTAAAGTGTTCCATTAATGAGTATGCTTTCCCTCTGTTTTTTTTTGTTCAAGTGCAATCAAGTCGCCGAGCCCACAGTTGACTCTTGCTCTCCCGTTGTATCCTGTACTTAGCTGAAAACGATAGCTACTAGCACACTGTAGCAGTCTAGGCTATTTGATTTATGTGTGCCAACCCATTCAATGAATTCCATTGGAATTCCCACCCCAGTGGCCTACGCGGGTATTACGTGTGGGCCGAAGGGGTAAGTTAAGTTGTTACCATTCTACGTACCCAACCGGTACGCCTCTGAGGAAGGCCCGAGGACTCCGGCAGCTTCTATTATTCATTGACATGGCCAGCGCCTCCTCCGGAGGTCGGGAGGCGACATGGTGGACACTGAACCTGCTGTTTTAGATACGACAAAGTGTTCATTGAATGTAGATACACCAGATATAATGTATAGAACCTGATATGCAGTCAAAGCCATCATGCGGGAGCCACCAAACCAGTTGGCGGCTGGGATAAATTTATTTAGAGCCCGTGTTTGTGTTCGCACTGCGTGGCGGGGTTGCACAGGGCCATTTCCAGTGGCGGGGGCACTGCACAGGGGCGCCCGCGTCGTGCGGGAGCGTCCACATCGGCGGCACGGGGGCGAGGGCGAAATAGCGGGGGGCATCCGCATCGTGCCAGGCATAGCACAGCGATTGCGCGCTGGCGGTTGCATCGCACGGGGGCGGGCAATGTCGTATTTACATCGCTCCGCGGCGTACACATCGGCGGCGTGGGGGCGGGCACGAAAATAGTGTGGGGCATCCGCATCGCGCCGGCGTAGCACAGGGCGTAGCACAGGGATTGCACCTGGTGTTCGCTTCACACGGGGCCGGACGCGTTCGTGTTTGCATCGCACGCGGCGTCCACATCCGCGGTGCGGGGGTAGGTGCGAAAATGGTGGGGGCATCCGCATCATATGCCACCGTATTGTGCGCCGGCGTCCAGATGGGCTGCGCGGGGGGTGGGCAGGAAGGGTGCTGTGGCTGCGATGAGGCAGGTGCAGATGGGGCGGGGGTAATGACTGCGGCGATGAGGCGTGTGCGAAAGTGATGGGGTGGATGCAAGAGCGGTGGCTCCACGGGTGCGGAACAGCGGCGGGAGCTGCGACATAGTGTTCGGATCGCGCGGCGGCTGCGTGGGGCGAGTGTGGCTGCAGTGGGGTATGTGTGAAGGCGGCGACGGCGTGTGCGAGTGGAAACGAAAGCGGAGCCGCTGCGGGTGCGGCGTAGCGGCGGGGGCTACGTTGTAAGTTTCGGATCACATCACGCGGCGGCTCGCGCGGGGCGAGTGTGCGGCGGCGGCCTTGTACGGCGGCTGCACGTTTGCGTTGACGGGTGTGGGTGATTTTCGGTACTGGGTTGCGTACGCCCCAAGTTCGGACGGGTGTCGCTGCGGGACGGTGCGAGGAGTGGGCGGGAGGGTCGGGGAGGTGTGCGTGGTGCGTATTGTAGCGGCGCGGCGAGCCGGGGGGTCAGGGGAAGTCCGCAGGTTCATTTTGCGGTCGTACGTAGCATAGGCGTGAGGCGAGGGTTTTGGACCGGATTTGGGCAGCGCAGATAGCGTGCGGAGTTGGGGGAGTGCACAGGAGGTGCTCGCATTCATTTTGACCGAAATGAACAAGTTCTAGCTGTAGATTCGACTGGGTGCTCCACCAGAGGCAGTGAACAACCATCCCCGCTGCATTCGACAGGGACGGGGTAGGGATGGGGCAGAGGCGGTGTGAGTTGCCGGAGTATACATACAAAGGCTTTGGGAGCCTTGCGGGAGTTGCGTGCGCGCTGCGAAGGGGCGCGCAGCTGAGTTTCGCCAGTTAGGGGTCGATCAGAAAACCACAGTTCGGTGAAGAAATTGGACATACTGGTCCCACTGGAGGCCCCCAGTGTGTCTGTGAAACTGTTCACGATGTCCTGAAGTCGCCTCTTCGATGGGAAAAGCTTTGGCACAGTGTTGAACATTGAACATGGTGGTAAGAGCGAAGTTATTAATGGGAATTAACCTGGCTTTTGGGCGTTTTCGTGCACGGCGAATCAAAGGGCCTGAAAAAATGTAAAAAAAAAAGATTCAGGAGCGGGCATCATATAGGATATGATTGCAATGCTCAGATATACTACTTGCCTGTAAAATGCGACACAGGGAAAAAAAATGCGGGGGATTGACGTTTATTCGTCATCCGATTGGTTGCCTGTTGAGGTAAGTGGCACCGCCACTTGACACATCCGACCTCTCGGGGAGGCGGGGAGGCCGCCAGGAGGCGCCTTCGAGGCCGCCAGAATGCGCCGCCGCGTCGAGCCGTCGCCGCAGTGTGGTAATGAGATGAGAAAGCGCTGACCTGGATCACGTTGATTGTCACAGTGACCGTGATCTTACCTCCTGCGCCTCCTCCAGAGGCGCCAGAGGCGGAAGGTTACAGTGGATTTTCTGTATACTGATTCATTGACAAGATACTAGCCATAATTTACTTCAAGTACATACAGCATGTATCAATGTATACTGAAATGAGAAAATGGGCTGGCGGCGGGTGCGAATCCGGCGGCGAGCGCAGCTGCGAAAGCTGCAATGGGGTCGGTGGTGGGGCAGAGAGTGGCGCATCGTGCAGCGGCTCACAACAGCTGCGCGAGGCGGAGTCCGAAAGTCGCAAGCAGCAGCAGCGGACCAGCGGTGCTGTTCGGCGGGTGCAAAAGCAGCCATGTAGGGCGGCCACATGGTACGGAAGCGCGCAAAGAAGCAGGGGTGTGGGCGTCACGGAGGGCTGCACGACGGCATCTGCAGCACGCTGGGGGCAGCGGCGGTTGGGCAGCGGCGGTTAAGTGTACCGTGGGGTGCCCACTGCCGACGGATGAGGTTCGAGGCGGGGGTGTGCAGCAGCGTTGGGCATGGGGCGATCATAGGATCAATGCAGCGGCTGCGGTGCAAAGGCAGCGGCGTAGCAGGTACGAAAGCACCGCGCGGCATGTGAAAGCAACAAACGGCGGCGTCAGCGGCGCGGCAGGGGCGAGTGTGACACGGTGGCGGGGGCGAATGCGAGAGCAACGGGTGGTTGATGCGAAAGCAGCAGGGGGCGGTGTACGAAAGCAATAGAGCCGGGTGTGAAAGCGGTGAAGCGGGTGCGAAAGCAGCGGTGAAGCGGGGCGTCGCGGCACGGGCGGTCAGTATGAATGCAGCGGGGCTAGGGTGCAACAGCAGTAGGCAGTACAAACACAGCAGGGCGGCAGTAGCGTTGCATTGGCAGCCACGTCGCGAGGCTGCAGTCGTACAATCGGTGACAAGAGCGAGCGAGAAGCGGCGGCGGCGGCGCGTTCATGTGAGGAATGCAGCTGAGGCGGTGCGCGAGAGGTGCGCGCATTTGATTCGGGCGCAATGGGTGGTAATCCAAGCCGCCAGAGGCAAAGGTGAAAGAAGAGAGGTGATCCGCCGCGCCGCTAGGCGCTGCCAGATCAATCGAAGCATCTCGCGATGCCGTTACGCCTCCTCGCCACCGTCTGCGACGTACCCGTTGGGTAAGTAGAATTGCAACAACTAAACTTACCTCTTCGGCCCACACGTAATACCCGCGTAGTCCACTGGGGTGCGAATTCCAAAAGAGTTCCGTCTTCGCGTCACGTGGATATCAACCCAAATAAGGAAATACTACTTCGTCTGCGAACGATGGATGCACGCCTGGCCTACAGGTCGCTATTAGTCTCTCTCAGACAGACACTACTTATAACCTAGCTCGTTCCCGCTGTTTTTAGGTCACTACGTAAACGCGGCCGGGATAGACATGAATTTTCCAAATAATTGGACGTCGAATTCTGCGCTCGCTATCTAATGTACATCCATCTTTTCTTCTTCCTCGAATTATGCTGCAGTCAACATTGCCACGACTTCCTCATACCGCTTTCGCGTCCCCTCCACTACGCTCTCCTCAATCAACCACCCTCCGCCGCTCTTCCCTTCGGCGTCCTCCGGACCTGCCTCCAGCCCCTTCCGGAAGCCTGCGCCAACAAGCCAGTCGCGGAGATACTGCTTATCGAACGACGGCTGGGCTCGGCCTGCCTCATACCCAGCAGCCGGCCAGTACCGTGAGGAGTCCGGTGTGAGCAGCTCATCAACGAGGAAGAGCTCTTGCGTTGCACCGGCAGAAGTAGAAGCGGGGACGAGCCCAAACTCGAACTTTGTGTCTGCGAGAATAAGGCCACGGGCATGCGCATGCTCCGAGGCGGCGTTGTACAGTGCAAGCGCTGCTGCGCTAATTTGCGCATAGAGTGCGTCGCCGATGAGGGCCGCCGCTGACCCCAACATGAAATCATGAAGTGCTACGACCATAACGCGTACGCACCCTGCTGCGGGGAGATGTTCTCATCGTGCGCGCCCAGTTCGGCCTTGGTCGACGGGGTGAACAGCGGTGTCGGGAGGCGTTCGGATTCGCGCAAGCCAACAGGGAGGGAGATGCCATGCACAGTACCGCTTTTCTGGTATTCTGCCCATGCAGAGCCTGTATAGTACTTCAAATAAATACCACGACAACAAAGGGTCAAGAAATCAAACAAACCTGTGAGATACCCCCTTACGATCGCCTCGAGCGGCACAACCTGCGCCTTTCGCCCAAGCATCGCACGCCCGGCAAGCTGCTCCTTGTATTCGTGTATTTCTGCAGGCATCTCGTCGATGTCGGCCGTGAGGAAATGGTTTGGAATAATATGCGCCAGCTTGGCGAACCAGAAGCGCGAAATTTCAGTCAGGAGCGCGCCTTTTCCAGGGATACCCTAGGCGAGAGTTAGGCTACCTTTTCTTGATCACCAGCGCAGGTGCGGACGCTGGGGGAAAAAGACGAGCAGACAAACATTTTTGAGAATAACATCATAAGCAGAGATTCTATCTGTGGCGACAAAGAGGAGAGCATCAGGATCCGAGGTCGCGTAGATATCGCGAACTTTTCCCTTGGAGAGAAGAGTCAACGTTGGCAAGTGCGATGCAGTCAAAGCAGCCATCGAGATTACTTAGCGCCAAGTTCCAAGAAAGGAAAATCGCAAGAAGTCGCCTTGTTTGGTTCAGACGCCATCGCGTTTCTGTGTTCAAAAATGTCTTCTGCCTCGTCGTCCTCCAGCAGCTCTAGTTCCAGGAGCTCTACACCTGAGCCAACTCCCAAGCGGAAGCGGGGTGCCGAAAACGAAGATTCTGATAGCGACTCCTCAGCCGACTCGGATGCTGAGGACAGCCCAGAAATCCCCGTTCTCTCGCATGCTGAGCAACGGCGACAAAAGCGTCGCGAAAAACAAGAAAAGCTCGGCCAGCCTGCAAAGAAACGAAAACTCCCCGATGGATCCGCGGTCGCTGCTACCGGTGCCCCCGCGAAACGGCAAAACTCGGTCTGGGTCGGCAACCTGACGTTCAAAACCACGACGGAGGCCCTCACGGAGTTTTTCAAAGACGTAGGGGAGACTACACGTATCCACATGCCCACAAAGGCACCTACTGCAGCTGGCGCCAAGGCGGAGAACCGTGGGTGCGGCGCGTTAATTTTCTGTGAGGCTCATGTATTAATTTCCTGTAGCTATGCATACGTCGACTTCACCACCCCTGAAGCCCAAAAGGCAGCCATTGCAATGTCCGAACAAAATCTCTTCGGCCGGCGGCTTTTAATAAAAGACGGTTGGCTCTTTCTTGCTGGGAATAAATTATGTTTCGCTCACTTGGGATTTAGGTACCGACTTTACAGGACGGCCTGCTGTCCCCGGCGCAGACGGTGCCGCTGTGGGTGGTGTGGAGGTCCCGAAAACTCACTCCAAGACCGCACAGAAAATCCTGCGCGCACAGAAGCAGCCGGCCGCCCCGACGCTCTTCCTGGGTAACCTCGGTTTCGAGACCACCGAGCAATCTATCCGGGGACTGTTCGACGCGCACCGGGCCAAGGAGAAGGAAAAGGCAGCAGATGCAGAGGGCGTCACGAAATCTGAACCCGCGGATAAATGGATACGCAAAGTGCGCATGGGGACATTTGAAGACAGTGGCCTTTGCAAGGGGTGCGTATGATACCCCAGCGAGCGTCACACAAAATCTGACCTCATGCAGGTTCGCGTTTGTGGACTTTACGTCGATCGAGAATGCGACGTCTGCACTTGTGAATCCAAAGAACCACCTCCTGGACGGGCGCAAACTCGTGGTCGAGTATGCCTCGGCAGACGCCGTGCGACGAGGCGCGCCGAAGGTGAAGCGCGAAGACGGCGGCGCGGAACAGAAACCTTACCGTAGGAAGGAGGCGAAGTCGCGCGGACCGCGTGCGGAGAAGGAACTACAGCGCGAGAGGGCGGCTAGAGATCCCCCCGCGCGGAAAGCCGACTCGTACGCCGCACCATCATCGGCCCCGCAAGATGCAGCTTCCGGCGGCGCGCACGAAAAACGCAAAGGGCCTAAAAATCGGCCCAAACCCGGCGCTGCGCTCGCTCTCGCAAAACGTGAATCGGCCGCGATCGTTCCTAGCCAGGGCAAAAAAGTAGTATTTTAGTGATAGCTAGTCTCCGCCATGAATTACCATTTGGATTATGCAGATGAGTAGCTGCGATTACTATAGCCGCTGGTATAGAAATGTGTGGCCCCAGATAAATCAGCGAGCGGTTACGAGTCCCCCTCGTATGTCTTGCCATCCTCCTCCTCCATCATCCCTACCTCGTACTCGCCGCAGACGTCCCATCGCGAGCCTTCGGCAGATGCAGACACGTACTTGACGAAACGCATCACGCGCTCGTCGCGTAGAACAAGCAGGAGACGATTGAACCCGGGCTGCACCGTCAGTAGCGTGCTGTCCTCCTCCTCCTCCTCCACCTCCTCGTCAACGCCCATCGATGAGTCCCCATCCCCGTCCCCGTCCCCGTCTTCTTCACCATCCACCTCGATATCGTCCTCCGGGACATGACCGTTCCCATTGGTCTTGCCATTCGAACTCTTGGAGGATGAAGCACCATTGGCGTCGGGCTTGGCTTCTTTGGCCGATTTTTTTATGGTCCCAGCACGATAAACGGCGGGGTCATCCTCCTCGTTGTGCGGCGCCATGTAACACTGCATGTTTTAAGCACCAAGTAATTAATACGAGAACAAAGAGATATACGTACCTCCCACCCGCCCCACTCCGCCGCCTGCCAACCACGCGGCTTCACCTCCGCCCTACGCGAAATCTTCCCTTTCGGCAAATGCTCCTCCTCGTGGCGTACATCGGGCGTCAGCCCAAGGACCACATCCAGACGCGCCTCCTTCTCCTCGCTCGTCGCAAGCGTGTAGTCTAACCCGGGCCGGAACCGCCGTGCTTCGACGCAGTGCCGCATCGGCAGCAGGCGCGATACGATCGCAAGCCACGCGCGGAACGCCGGCGAGGGGAAGAGCTCGTCCTGCAGCCCGCGCACGATCTCATCGCATGATGCAGCCGCGCGCGGCGCGACCGCCACAGCTTGCGCGTGCGTCACCGGGGACGCGAGCACGCAGTATCGCCACTTGTGTGGGGGCCCGCGTACCGTCCACGCGCCGCCGGTGCCGCTCGTATGCAGCGGCACGCGGCCGGCACGGTCCTCCCCAAGCCCGTCTTTCAGGTCGAGCTCGCGCAGGCGCGGCTCGAGCGCGGAGGCGAGGTCGTTGGAAAGGAAGGAGTGCAGCTCGAGGGAGGACTCCTCGACGAAACGCGCGGCGAGGGCTTTCATTGTGCGCGGCTGGAGGTAGACGGGGTTGAGGAACTCCGAGAGGAAGGCTGTGTGTTCATCTGACAGGGTTTCTTCCGGCGGGCCGTCCGTTTCTGTTGGATAGTTCTTTGGGTAATTCTTGAACTCGGTCGAGGTCATGGTCTGCGAACTCCTGAATCAGTCCAGGCCGTGTTTGGAAAGGACTTAAATACTGACGAGCTGCTCTCGAGAGCTCTTGGGCTGGGCTTGGACCGGCTCAGCCACATAGCCCTCCTCGCCCTCTTGCGCAGCGTGGAACCAGCCGCTTATGCTTAGCCGAGCCCGACCGTCCTCGCCCCCGCCGCCCACTACGACCTCTTCAACCGAGTGGAAACTCTGCCCCGGTTGCACCTCAAAGAAAATGAACTGGTTCCAGCTCGGCGGAATGCTTTTGCTCGGTATGCACACCGGCTCGCGCTCGCCGTCGGGGCCGACGATAGTCGGGTATAGCTCGAGCGCGCCGCCCCAGTCCTTTTGCCAGTACTGAAAGTGGGGGAGCGGCATGTAGAGGATGTACGAGACGCGCCGTGAGCCGATTACATCGTCGTGATTAAGCAGATGACAGCCGCGGGTGTACGAGTTAACAGACATATCCTGCTTGGTGCCCGATAGTGGTCCACAGCCAGTTACCGCGCGCAGGAAGTTACGGAAGACCGGGGAATAGAGGGCATCCCGGAGAGTGAGCAGGTTAGGTAAAAGAGAGATTTGGTCGGACGAGAGGTAATTCAATGAGGCAAGGTCGCCCGTTTGGTTGACCTGAGCTGCACATGGGCATCCGTATGCTGGGGAATATTCAGAGAGACATACCTTGTATATGTCTGTCTCTTTTTCGGTGAAATTGAGCTCGCTCATGCACTCGTCCTTGACTTTGTGCAAAAGATCGTCCTGGAACAGCTTCTCCACGATAGCGTATTTGAAAGGCTCATTCGACACGTATCCGCCATGTAATTGAGCGATACTTGTGTGGTTCAAGACACCGTCTGCGAAATGTGGAGTCGGGTCTGGTGCGGCACCATTCGCATGACCGTTCGCTGCTGCGCCAAGCGGCGGAGAGACATGAGAGGACTTGAGTTTCTTGATCAAGGTCGAAGAGTCGATGCGGTCGGAAGAAGGAGAGCGTCTGTGTGTTCGTGCCATTCGAGATCGTCTCCCTTAAGGCCTTGGTTCCGTAAGATGTGCGACGGGGGGAGGAAAGAAGAAATTTTGACGAGGATATTATAAGGACAGAGCAAAAAGCCGAGTCTCGAGCGGACGGGAGCAGACAGTAATATTCTTATTTTACCGATTCTCGACTCGGCGGTCGAGGCCTTGGTCACGCTTCCAAATCACCGTTGGCCGTACCCACCGTGTACTCGCGCTGCTCTCGACGATCTTGTCAGTCAACCCAGCTTGGAATGCTCATTCTACCCGTGGCACATTCACTCGCTGTCTAACAATCAACAGGCAGAATTTTCAATGGTCTGGGATAGCCTCGTCCACGTTCTCTCGGCTTGAGCTGGACCTGGGCCCGAGATATTTTTTTGCTAACACCGAGTCTAGGTGGACTTGGTGGGCGCTTAGTGATTGCGGAGCGTTTGTTATACACCGTTGGAATTCGAACGAACAAACGAGGAAACCATGCACCCACGCGCAAGTGGAGCCAAGATTTCGCAGTAAGACGCCGTGAACTGCATGGGTTGCTCTGGGCAGTGCGAGGTAGCAATTCTCCAATTTCTTCAGATGTCAATGTGATCTCTGGGGCCAAGGAGTTGTTGGGTCTATTGTGCTTAGACAAGCTGTACTCGTTTTCGCTCCTCAGTGAACAGCAGCCTGGGTCATCCTTGAGCTCTAAGCGCCTCTTTCCGGCTCGACAGAGCTTCACGTCGTCGATGATGTCCTACTGGCTTCTCTTTCCGCCCCCACAACGAGTTTGAACGTGTCGCTCCGCGTCTTACATGTTCTCCTCCGAGTTTCATGTGGCAGATCCAAGGTCGCCGACATGTATATCTGCGCTTCAAACAAATGGATCCTTCTGTCCCTAGGATCGTTGAACTAGTCTGAGATGGAAGGAGACCACGGCCTGTCGTCAGATATTCAGTGTGAAATTGTGAATCCCGAAAGACGGTTGAATTTTTCCACAAGGTCTATCCCGTCCAGAATAAATGGTGAGGAACATATCTATTGCCCAAGTCGAGTTCCGGTGATTGAGGCTCAGAATCGAGAAGAAAGATCAGCAAGAGCTACTTCGCATAGCCGTCGGAAGCAAAGGCCATGCGAGTCGGCGCGACGGAGAAAATTTTGTTCCCGTGACCACGTGGCCAAACGCGTCTTTCCCAACTCCGCCTATACCATGGTAGAACCTGCGTTTTCGCTCGATAACATTTTGAGCGGAAACCACGAAAATATTGTCGAACATCCAGGAGTCAACGGTGTCCCTGTCGGTTGGGACGAAGAAGCTGCTCCCAAGTCCGTTGAGGAAGGGACGTGTATAGAATGCGAGGGTAAGTATCGAGTGCGTTCGAAATTACCTGTTGCTACGCTGACGGTACGTTACAGACCAGCCCGCCGAGGTTCGCTGCGAAACTTGCGCAGATGTCTTCTGTGAGGTGTGCTATGCGTCTCAGCATCGCAAGGGTTCGAGGAAGCTCCATGTCGTAAAACCTCTGAGCGCCCTGGAGAAAAACAAGCCCAGTCATGGAGCGCAGGTCACGGAAGACCAGGATGCGGTTGGTTTCTTGCATAAAACTGAACGCATTTGTTCAATAACTGTGCTGTTAGATGGATGCAGACGACTCAGATGATGAGGAGTGGGAGCGCGTTGTCGCCGGGCCTTCCACCGAAGTCGTGCTCTCCGCACAGCCTGCTGTGGGATCGTCCGTCGGCGAATGGTTCGTAGAGCGCTCAAAATTCATTCCGCTAAGATTGAACCTGGCCGAGCGAAAATATCTCCGTCTCCTCGAGGCCGCCCTTTCCGTCTCCGAATATACCGACAAAATCGATACCATTGGTTTCGGTCTCTCCAAAGCAAAACGCATCGTTCAGCAGATCCGTGAACTCTGCGCGATCATGTCCGGCCTTATGTTGTCTGCAGATTACAAACGCGGCCAGGAGCTCTTCACGGACCGCGACTTTCAAGCAAACGCCGAATTTTATCAGTCTATATTCGAGCTCGGACGGCGGCATAAAATCATGAACCCCGACAAGATGCGGACGACCTATGGCAAACTTATCTATTTACTCCAGGATAGTCAGACACCAGAGGTACAAGATCTACTCGGTTTCTCGTGCGTGCGACCAATAAAGACGGTCGCCATACTGCTAGAAGAACAGGATGCCCTCGACCTTCTGCGCGACGACCTTATCACCGTCGCCACAAAAGAGATCTACTCCGAGGGCCGCGCGCGCCGGGACATCCAAAAAGACATCAAAAGCAAGGAGCGCGCCATCGAGACGCTTGCAACGCGCTACGCGCGCAAAGGTCTCACGCAGGACGACGTCCGGCTGTGTCTGTACAGCATCGGCGACAACCATGCGTTCCTGCGCACGAACCGCGACCCGTGCGAGCGCATGATCACGTATCTGAAGGAGTACTTCCACCCGACGGAGGCGAAGGACGCGAAGTGAGCCTGGCGATTCGGAGCGGGAAGAACGGCGCGCGACTGTCGCACGACCACATGAAGCAGTATGCGTATGTGATTCAGAGCTTGACGCTATGGCGTGAGATTCTGCACGATATGTTCCACTTGTCCGTGCTTCCCTGTTGTGAATTTCCGTACGCTGACGGGAAATAAGATGGAGTCTGGCAGAGACTGACCTGCTGTCGGAGACTGTGCCGTACCGCTTGCGGGACACCGGACAGGGCCTTAACCGTGTGCAAGCAGCACCGAAGACGTCTCGGATGATGCACCAGATTCTCAACAAGGCCCAGCGGAGCGTTGGGCAGTGGATCGGTTCAAGGTCCGTGTTCACTGTGATCCCCTCTGAGCTACACTGATAGTCCTCGTCTCCATAGCGTGATCGTACGTTTCTTTCAGAGCCTGCGCGCCGTTTGTTGATCCCTCGTTGTCTTTGCTAGCACATGGGCGACCACAACGTCCCCAACAGTCTGCTCTTCATCGACAAGTATACCCAGATCTACCGCATTCTCCTCCCGATCTGCAACACGCTGTCACAGATTCAGAGCCTCGCGGCGAAACCCGCGATAAAGTCGTACATCGACGACGAGTTTGGGTCGCCGGATAATCTACGCCGTGAGATTTTGGGCGACTTTTTTAGGCATGGGTTCGATGGGTCCGGCGGTGCGTTTCGTCTTCTTTCTGCGGCCCGAAACTTTTTTGTATCTTACTTATGAATCCACTATTGGCAGCTGACAATTTCTTCGACGCCGGGAGCTGCATTGACGGCCGCCTGACGAGCGCATGGAACTGGTGTTCAAATCTGGAGAAGAAGAGGTATTTTCCGGTTTTCCTATTAACAGGTCTGTGTATCTGTTCCTTCTCTAGCCTACCATTTTGGCTGAGCTGATTTACAATCCCAGGCTTTACGGGCTTCGACGGTGAATGGTAGCATCCATCCACTTGGACTGGCATGGCACGACACAGCATTGGCATTACTAGAGCGCTGTACTTCGAAGCCAACTATAGATTTGGCTTTTGACTCACTTAACTCTGCGCACTTCGCACCCTTGCATTTTTTAAAATACACTTGATACCCTTCTGCTAATACGGATCCCTCGTTTTTGTCTCATTTCTGAAGCCTCCATTGATTTTAAAGGTGGAGAGTATGATACAACAACAGCACTCCAGCTCAAGCGGCGACCTGTGTCTGCCCTCCAGCTATGTGTGGACCGGGTGCACCTTGTTTCCGTGCAGCAGCGACAACCTCAAGCACACCCGCGAGACCGGCTTTCCACGCGATGAGCCGCTTCTCGAGCGCCTCCCACTGCTCCCGCTCGAATGTTCGCGCAGTTGAGCGGGTAATGTGTAGGCTCTGCGACGTCTGGGAGAGTTTCCCGGAAAGAAGGCCGGCGCGGATGACTGATTTCCGGCGCTAGTGTGAAACGCTGCGCGAAGAAAGTGGAAGGAGGAAGGACATACCGTCGATGACCCATTTTTCTACCTCGCCAGGCTCGACTTGGAGCGCTTCCGCGACCTTTGTGTAGGGCAGGTCTTGCCCGATGTTTTTGAAGCCGAGAGAGGCGAGCGTCAGAAGGCGGATTTTACGCACTAGTTGCGTGCTCTCGAGTTCTGGGATTCGTTCATTTCATTTCAGGATCGGAAGCGGCGATAGACGTACGGTATTTTTGAAGGGAACCAGCATGGGCTTCTTCCCATGCCTTGAACTGCGGGAGGCCGTCGTTGAGGAAGATTTGGAGGAGGGAGAAGAGCTCGTGGTTCTTGGCAGCGACAACGGCGTCGAGTTTGAATAGGGGATCAAAGTCAAATACCATAGGGAGGCGTAGTGCGGTTGCGATAGTCTCGACGGCAGCGGCCTCCGTTGCGGGACCGGCGGGTGGTAGTGACCGCACGTATGCTAGGGAGTATTCGTATGCTACTGCTCTGGAGTAGAGGATTAACATAACAAGAGATTGCGAGAGACATGGTGACGCACAAGTCGCCGGATTTCTCGTACGCATCCACGATGGTCTTGAGAAATTTGCTCTTCTCCTCGGACGATATGTCCCATTCCCGGAGCCATTTATGTACGTCGACTCTGGACAGCTGCAGGGCGGCCAGTTCATCGTTGGCAGTCGCGAGGTCCAAAAGGGTGGTGTAGACGGCAAGCCGTAACGGAGACTTGCGTGGAAGGGCATTGAAAAGGTTGGAAAGTCTGCCAACGCGTAAGATTCGGTGGAAGTTATGCAGGGAAACGCGCACAAGCGGTATTTAATGGAGGTCTGCTCTGACGATGCAGAGGAAATGGTCTGTATTAGTGCGGCCACGAATTGTTTTGTTTCGGGTGAGTCGGGAGTGTAAAGAGAAAACAGATGAGCATATATCAGATTGAAAAAGCCCTCGATTTCTGGATAGAGTCAGCTCCTTTCAAGGGCACGCCCACCTGCCTACCTTTTTCGGAGCCATCACCAAGTGTCTTGACCTCCACCACGACCATGGAAAATATTTTTCTCCGCCGGGCGTCATCCTCGTCTAACGGCTTCTTCCCTGGCTCAGTCTTGAGGACATCCTGGAACGGGCGAATGAAAGCAGTCCGTTCCTCTTCTGATCTGTTTCGGACGATATAGTTGACCAATTCTTGGATCTGCAGTGGATGTAAAAGTTTGTACAAGCGGAGGAACAGCTATTGCACCTGCTCCTCGAAGGTTCCCTCGGCAAATATAGCGACCGAGTCTGAAGCCATGGTCGAACGCAGAAATTTCGAAGCCTATATGCTACATGGCCAAAGATCACGTCACAGCCACAATGTTCCGCTCACTCGCTCGTCGAGCTGCAATATCGTCCGCATCTCCTTCTTCAAATCCCCATACCCTTGGCCCGTTTCAAGTATTCGACCGTAATGCGAAACGAATCCAGAAGGACCGCGCAGCTCTCCGGGAAGGCAGTAGAACGGTGGATTACGTCCGGGAGGAGGTTGCGGAACGCATGATGGAGAGATTCCTGGTGCATTTGACGCGTTGACGCTCGTTAACGCGTTTTGATTCTCTTTGCAGGACATAAAACGTACTTTCAACTCCATTTTGGACCTGGGGTCTGGCGCCGGCCATTTTACAAAACTCCTGGAACCCGAAAAGGCACAGAAGTCCATCATGGTGGATCTCAGTCGTATGAAAAATAATCCTCCAGCAGCGCAGGTTACTCTTCCTTACTTCACTTTTTTTTCAGAAATGTCACTCAACAGGGATCCTGACTCCGAGTTTGAAGGTGGGTTGCGCCGGCGCGTAGTTTAACACATGGGAGATATATGTCGCTCCAGTGCAAGTTGAGCGAATACACGGAGATGAGGAGAATTTGCTGCAGATCGTGGAACCGAATTCTCAAGAGGCTGTGGTCTCATGCTTGAGTTTACACTGGATAAACGATCTTCCTGGTCCGTTGCGCCTTCCATTCTCGCGAAAAGTTGCTCATCTCCCTATTAGGTACCCTCGTTCAGATACGAGAGGCCCTGCAGCCGGATGGCCTCTTCCTCGGTGCCATGTTTGGAGGGGATACACTTTTCGAACTGCGATCAGCGCTGCAGCTTGCTGAGCTCGAGCGCGAAGGAGGTCTTTCTCCCCATGTCTCCCCCATGACTCGTATGTACCTTTACTCGTGATCGTCATATTTTATGCCAATTACCGTTGTAGAAACACGCGACATCTCTAATCTTATGGGTCGCGCCGGGTTCTCCCTGCTTACCGTTGATGTTGACGAGGTGAAGGTCGCGTATCCGGATATGTGGGCGTTAATGGATGACTTACGCGCAATGGGCGAGGGAAACGCCATCCTCGGCCCTCGCCGCGCTCTCCGGCGCGATACACTTACCGCTGCATCTGCGATCTACACCGGTGAGTTTGGATCACTGCCTTCCATTTTCTGTAGTAACGAGCCTGGGACAGCGCTTCATGGGCAGGAAGACGGAAGCGTCCCGGCAACGTTCCAAATTATCTATATGGTAAGTTACCTGTTTCTGTCCGATGGCCGCGAGGATAATCAGTAATCTTTTTAGATTGGGTGGAAACCTGCGCCGACACAGCCGCAACCTCTAGAGCGCGGTACGGGAAAGGTGTCATTGAGCAAAGTGTTATAACAGCCGCCTCGCATTGGCTTCCTCATTCGTATCTTTGTTCAAGCCGCCTGTTTTGGAATCTATGCGGCTGTCTACTCTGGTCAAGAAGATCTTGAGGAGGACCCGAAGACGCGTCATTTACGACATCGACTAGGCCTCGGAAATTCAGCCGCGCGCTGAACTCATGTCGCGAAACTGCTCCCAACACACTTCGCCCACCAAGACGCGTTTTTGTCTTTCGAAGTCTCCTGAGGAAGCTCTCGGATGGCGTAAACGACTCGGAAATCGGACACGCTGATTCTTACAGCATCTCGGCCAGCGCCACACCGCGCTTAGATCGCTCAGATCCCTAATGAGAAGCCTTCTGGGACAGTCTTGGAAGCATCTCCATTGCTTCATAAGTAGGAGGGGTCCGGAAAATGAAAGTTACGACCCCACGGGCTCTCAATTCGTGCCATGAAGCTTTTTCTCCTGCCTCTGTATCTTTCCACGATTTCTTTTGCGGTCGCCGCTGCTATTGCCCCTCGAAACCTCACATTACAGGTTAAGGAGAGCGTCGCTACCCCTCACGGCTGGACTCGGCTGGGTCGAGCCCCTGCAGACGGCAGTATACGGCTTCGCATCGCTATTTTTCAACAGGATTTTGCAGGCTTGGAAAAATCGTTATACGAAATCAGCGATCCGGACCACCATCAATATGGCGCGCATTTGTCGAAAGAAGACATAGCGAACTTTGTGGCTCCTCATCCGGCCAGTCTGGCATTGGTCGATGGGTGGCTGACCTCGCACGACATCAACGAACGCGACCTTGTTCGATCCCCAGCAAAGGACTGGATCAGCTTGACGCTGTCCATAGGCCTTGCGGAGCGGATTCTAGATGCGGCAAGTCGAAATTGTCGTATTGTTGGACCACGCTAATTTTTTTTTTCGGCTCCAGAGTTATCACATCTTCCAGCACACGAGCGGTGATGTCCTTATTCGCACCACCGCCTATAGACTCCCTCAGTACCTCCACGAACACATCGAGCTCATCCAGCCGACCACGATGTTTGCGCGCTCAAAGGGCATGACACCCATCCTGTATCCTGAAGGACATGAACCCCTCGGCTCTATTGAGCCTGTCACGCCTTTCACTGAACCTCATGTCGATCCAAGTTGCACTACGAGCGTAACCCTCAGCTGCATAATGCAGTTGTACAACGCCGTGGGCTACACACCGCGGGCTACGAATAAGAATGCCATTGGAATTACGGGTTTCCTCGGCCAGAACGCCAACAAACAAGATCTCAGCTCCTTCTACCGCGACCAATTACCAGCCGCCATGAATTCCACGTTCAAATCGATTAGTGTCTACGGTACTGCTGCTTTTCCTCTTCTTTCCTTTGTTCTCAAATAATCACAGGAAGTATAAATAACCAGTCTTTGTCTGCTGCCGGGGCAGAAGCCAACCTTGACACACAGTTTGCATTCGGAATTTCATACCCGACTCCGGGCACGTTCTGGACTACCGGTGGCCTCCCGCCGTGGCTCCCTGACGAACATACACCGGCTGGCAAGTGGGCTCACGTCACGAATAACTCCGCTCTGATATCAGTCAGATACGAACGAGCCTTATCTCGATGTACGCATATCGTGCTGTGGCGACCGACGCACCTAACCCAAATCACAGTGGCTCGACTTCGTCCTCCGTTCCGACCACATACCGCAAACCATATCGACTTCGTACGCCGACGACGAAGAGACGGTCCCGTTCACATATGCGAGTCGCGTATGTAAACTTTTCGCCGAACTAGGTATGTCTGATCTCCCTTCCTAATCTACTCGCGTCACTCGAGAACACAGGCAGCCGGGGCGTATCGGTCCTGTTCGCAAGCGGAGACGGTGGTGTGGGGGACGGAAATCCCAACCCTGCGACGGAGCAGTGCTATACCAACGACAATAAACGTACCGCAAGGTATTTTTACATGATCCTGCCGACTGAGTCGTTCAATGATTATGAAACTAAGATTTCTCCCGGCATTTCCCGCGTACGCCTCGTTTATAGATGCCCCAATTTGATTCACCCTCCAACAACGTCTAGGTCCTGCCCATAGTATGCTGCTCCCTTTTTCGATTATGCCGCGTGTATTGACTACTGTTAGCGTGACTGCGGTGGGCGGCACGATGGGAATCCCAGAGGTTGCCGCGAGCTTTAGCGGCGGCGGCTTCAGCGAATACTTCCCTAGGTGACCGGCCTTTCTCCGCGCACGTCTCCGAGTGCTGATGATGACCAGACCGAAGTACCAGGACCGGAGTGTAGACACGTACCTGGGCAAGCTCCATCACGAGACATATGAAGGCCTTTTCAACCATTTAGGCCGGGTGCGTCTTCTCTGCTCTCATTATCATTGCTTATACGCGTAAAACCAGGCCATCCCGGACGTTTCAGCGCAGGCGCGCAAGTTCCAAATCTATTGGCAGGGCCAACGGGTCACGATCGGAGGGACATCTGCAGCGACGCCCACGTTTGCGGGGCTCGTCGCGCTACTGAACGACGCCCGCCTAGCTGCGGGGCGCCCCACTCTCGGCTTCCTCAATCCCTTGCTCTACAAACGTGGCGAGCACGCGTTCAACGACGTCGTTGCCGGCGCGAATCCCGGGTCAGTGTGCATCTTGTTCCGGTCTTGTACAGGGAGCTGAAGGCCTCGCGGCAGGTGCGGGACGTCGGGGTTCAATGTACGTTGCTCTGATACTTTGTTCGTTGTCTATGCGCCGCTGAACTACTTGCAGGCAACCAAGGGATGGGATCCTGGTGAGCACATTTTACCTGGACACCGCACGAGCTGATGGAGCGGGTAGTTACTGGGCTCGGCACGCCGGATTTTAAGAAGTTGCTGAAGGCGTGTGTTTGATACACGCGACCGCGGGTTTTGAATGAAAAGACTGTTATGAGGCTGGATCACACTTAGACGAGCTCCAACGTTATTTTCGGGATGGAATATTACGGCCTTCTCATTGACTGTTCGTCATATGCAAATCAAGTCCCAGCAAGTCACTCCCGTAGTGGCCAATGTCGACGATGAGTATTGAGCATTGATCGGCGGCACCAAATCCCACGAAGACGCGTCTGCACAGCCACGATGCAACTTCCTGCAACGTTATACGTCCCACAAGTCTTTTAGCCCCGGCGACTCGAAAAAATAATCAACCACGCCGCGTGACGCGACGCGACTCTCTGGGCTTCTTGCTAGAACTTGTCGACAATTCTCGTTTTTACTGGTTATCTATTCCCGCCGTTACATTCAACTAAATACAACATGCCACCAAAACTGAAAGAGAAAAAGCTCAAGTTCAAGGTCGGTCCACATTTCGACGTGGCCTAGAGTTTTTGAGCCTAGTCAATTTGTAGACTTACAGTGCCCCACCCAAAACACATTACCTCCTGATAAACAATCCATGGCCGTTTGATACCTCTGTGTCCGATGCGCGAAATCCGCAGACATTCATCAATGCAGTCGTTGGCTGGCTCTGTTGTATGGTCCACGACCTGTGTGACATTGCCATAGACGCAAGCAAAGTCCGACTTTTCTCCCAATCTACAGTCAGCATTTTCCCCAAAAGCATGCGAGAGGCATCCGCTAACCGCTGACCAGCATCGCGACTTGGTTGCTGAGATCGATTTAAACGATCCAAAACCTCTCGAATTGAATTTTAATTTGAATCTCCTTCTTGGTGCCCATCACTCATCCGCGTTTCTGACACCAGAGTATGCTGGTCAGGACAATCGCACAAGTTTACTATACGAATACAACTACGTGAGATTCAATTCTCCAGAAAAAACAAGTACGTATTGGTGTGCCTCTGCGATTGAACTTTCCGCAAGACTCACACCTATTCAGACTGGACCAGCTATACGGCATCCTATACAAACCTCCCCGCAAACTTTCC
The DNA here is from genome assembly GCA_029281435.1 of Mycena haematopus. Taxonomy (NCBI): domain Eukaryota; kingdom Fungi; phylum Basidiomycota; class Agaricomycetes; order Agaricales; family Mycenaceae; genus Mycena; species Mycena haematopus. The sequence continues at coordinate 46,683 of JARJCV010000076.1, forward strand.
CATTAAGCATGAGGATACCGGGTCAGCGTACCCTACGCCGTCCCCGATCGGTGCCAAACCGCCCGCGCTAGCGAAACCTCTACCTACACGTCTGATTCTAGGACATCCTGATTCCATTCAGCAAACTCCTGCCCCACCGACTGACCCGTCACCACCTGCCAATCAGGTTGTAGAACCATCAGCGGTTCCTCCCGGTGAACAATCGAAGCAGTCGTCCAGCCCCAATGAATCACCACCTCCCACACGCCCTCCGCAGGAAGTTACTCCCTCTCAAGTACTTTCCCACTGTTTTGCCTTGCGAAATCCACTTATGCGTACACACAGTCTGCTTTCACGCCGTATGAGCGTCCGCTCCATTTTCCCCCCAACAACGTAACGGCTCCCGCAGCGATACACATCAAACGGGACCCGTGCGAAGAAGGTCGGCGCCCCTCGCACGATCTTAAGTAACTAACCCTGATTGAATTCTCAGAGGAAGACGCTCTCAAGAGTCTTCGAGACACCCAAACCGCCGTTGCTCCTGAAGAGCGCATCAAATCCGAAATCAAGACCGAAGAATACCAGCCTTCCGTAAAAATTGAAGAGTTGTTCGACGATGTTCAGACGGCGATGCGTGTACGAAATGGAGCCGGAGTACAGGTCAAGCGAGAAGATGGCCCCATTAAGGCGGAGTATGTCGCGAGGCCAGAGCTTCAAGATTTATACCAGAAAGTTCAGCAAGCGATGAGGGAGCGGGAGGCCGGGAAGCCCGGAGTGCGCGAAGCAAGCATTGAATCTGAACACGACGCCCTAGGTGTCAAGCCAGAGCCAATTGATGTGCCCATGCCGAAACCCCGTCCATCCAACAAGAGTTTCGATCCGTTCGATGGATATGAGCCGGATTCCGGGCGCAGGAGGGTTAAAAGAGAGGAGGAATCGGACTGCCAGTTTAATTTCCTGCATCCTTTAATTCACGCTCACACTCAACATAGTGAACAGCCGCCAGTCGACCTCTTTCAGTAGCTGTCCGCCGCCGCCGTCTGCGTACCCGCGCCCACACCCACCGAGGGTGAAGCAGGAAGAGTTCGCCCCGAGACCGCCGCGGACGTATGCTCCGAGTCTCAAGCAGGAGCACGGCTCGAGTTATAATGATGTCAAGCAAGAATATGGGCGTTACGGGAGCAGAGGTTCATCTAACGTGAAACCCTAAAACTTCTCTGAAGTTACCATGTAGGATACCGGGAGCCGCCCCCGGCGCCGTCCGCTTTTCCCAACGGATATTCCGATTCTTCGCAAAGACGTTATTCAAGCAGCGCTTCTGATTCGCGTGACAGTAAGCATTCAATTCTAGGCTCACTTTCACGATGAGTACAAAGGCCATCCAGGAAATGACCCTAACTATGCGCGGCAAGCGAGCCGGACATTCAGCCCGGTACCTCCCTCTGAATGACGACAAATGACAAGCTGATATATGCGCCGTAGTCTCCGCACCCGGTGAAGCGGGAGCGCGATGCATCTGACCGTGACGGTATGTGCAGTATCCGTTCAACACGCCGCCCTCCAACTTTCACTAGATCATCGTGTGTATGATGACCGGCCGCCCATCAAGCGGGAAAGAACAGACTCTGGCGGATCCCACTACAAGGATTCGCAAGTACGCGATCCAAGAGTTAGGTGGGTAAACTGGGTATCTTCTTTTTGTCATGGCTCAAGTCGCATCGTTATCTAAACAATCAGAACGCGAGGAGAGGGAGCGTAAGGAAAATGTGCACCAAGTTTTGCATAGACGCAGGACGACCTTTGGGAGGACGTTTAGCTCAAGCCTTCATCCATCTTGAAACTAAGCTCGTACGCTTTGAATGTGAGTCGTGCTATATGTATTGTACATGTTATGCAGAGAACTTGCTAAGATAGTCAGAGGATGAGCGCTGAGCACGTAGATATGTACAGTAGATTATAGAGCATCGAAGTTGATGTGATGCGACGCTCTCCTTCTCTCCAACTCGTCCTCCCGCTGCACAGATCGCCGTCAAAATCGACCACAAAAAGGCAAACGTAAAGAAAAATCAAACACTCACCTTCTCATTCAAGTGCAGCACCAGCACGATAATCGCCAGCAACACTGTCGCCACCACCACCGTCAGCGTCACCCACGGAATCCACTCCCCGGGACGCAAGAACAGTTCTCGCTTCCACGGATCGCCCGTCTTCGACGGCGGGAGGATCACGACTTTCGAGTTGGGAATCACACCCTCCATATTGATATAGTGCTGCGCTGTGTGCATCGTCGACCCCACAAACAGGTTCTCGATGTAGTTGTTGGTGCGCCCGAGCCCGAAGAAGGCGTACGGCGTCTGCAGCGACTGGTAGGACGTCTGTGGGAGTTGGCCGACTACGTGTGCCGCTATATTAGACGATGGAACCGCGCGGGAAGGGAGACACCCACCCTGTGCGGCCGAGCGGCCGCCCGTCGTGTCCAAGACGGTGTATTTATACGAGGCTCCGGAGTAACTCACACCGAAAGGCTGTTGTTGAGGATAAGTTACGGCTAGGGTCGGCAGTGGTACAACCATACATGATACTTCTCGGTGCCATTTGGACCATAGCACCATCCATTATCACAAGCGCCATTCAGCACTACCAAGACTCGGTCAGGCCGGACACGTGTTAAATGGACCTTACGTACCGATTGCTTTCAGGAAGAAAGCGTCGTAGTAGAAGTTATTCTGCACGAACCGAATGTTGCCCTGGCCCAGTGCGCCTGTCCTCTGCACCATAATGTCGAGGGTCCCCTGAACATCGTCAATACGCAGATAGTCGCCCTGAATTGAGATGGAAAACCCACGTCTTCGTCTATATCCAAGAACGACACGCTCCTCGCATCCTTAATGGCGTCGAGAGTCTCCATTCCTTTCGTGGCAACGCTCCAGCCGTGTTTTCTGTGGCCAGACCTACACCCCAAGACGCCGGCTCCGCAAGGGACAGAGAACAGCACTTTGGGGACATGATCTTGCCCTGAGGCGATGATGACCAAAAGATCGGGGAAGCCATCGAGATTGGCGTCGCCCAGCTTGAGGGAGATCGGTAACGCAGGGACTGGTGTGGTATCGAGGACCACGAGGGAGGAGCCCGGGAAGAGTGTGGTTATTGGGAGGCTGACAAAGGCCTGAAATTGGTTATTAAATGCTGCAAGAGAAACATACAATACTTACATCGTTGTCCACACTGTTTGTCAAGTCAAATGTGAACGCAGGGTCAGCGGTGCAGAGATCTTCCGGAGGCCGACAGGTTCGTACACCCTTCTGTACACCAGAGTCGGCAGAACTGGTGCAGAGAGGTAGCTGCTTATTGTATGCAATGTTAATAGCGCAATCGGTGCCAACGCCAGTCGACGTGGACACACTCGAGCAGGTAATGAATACCATGTCGATAGTACCATCACGGTCTGCAGGGACATGTAATAAATATAAGTAAAAGGATGGTGGGACATACCGACATCAGCAAAAGACACACTCCGAACTCCGGAAGGCATAGAGCCTTGTAAAGCTAGCGAGAAACCGTCCGTCTTATTGTTGACCCAAATCTGATACGTGTTTCCGCCATGACCGTCATCGCAAAGAAGGAACACATCTATTCGAGGCGGTGTGAAAACTTAAAACAGCGTACAATGAATGCGCTTGCCTGCTAGACAGTCTCCATCTAGATCCACAACAGCGTTGCTATGAGGACTTGCAAGAGTACACTGAGTGCCTTTGAAGAGGGGATCACCACTGCAACAAAATTTATATCCATACGAAAGACGCGCCAAACAGTCGCGTACACGTTGAATAGTGGTGAAAGAGGCTCGGAAGCATTCCAAACGTTCTGCCAAACCTGGAAAGGTGAATTGGAGTTGTCTTGGGATGAAGGCGTCATTCCAAGAAGGTCTATCCTCATGTCTCCATCTACGTCGATAGGTATTGGCTGGGGAAGGGCCGAGGCTGGGACTGAGAGCGGATTCGTGGCTGCCACTAGTTCAGCGGTCATTGAGAAAGAAAGCAAGACCAGGACGTACCGAATCCTCCGCCTGGTAGAGCGGTGTAAACCGACAAATCTAATTGACTGTTACTTGTGGAACTCTGTGCCATGACTAACAGGTCAAGTTTTCCCGAGTGCGTAAAGTCCCCCGGAACAACGTTCTGAATTTTATGCGGATGCGTGAAGGTGGCGGAGGGCTGGAATACGAAATTATCTGAGAAGCGAGTGAGAATGGAGTTTGCATATTGGTACTGAAACATACCATGGCTCCATAAATAAACGGTCAGCGTTTGCTGGTCGGATCCGAGAGCCAAAGCGTCAAGGCTAAGAGTGTATTAGCAGCGTATTGCTGAGAATACGCCGAATTCATACTACTGGTCACCGTTGAAGTCGCCAAACGCAATGACACGGCCTTGGACAATGATACCCAGGGAGCCGGCGTCCACCAGAGAATTTCCGGAGAATCTTTTCGGAGGAAACGGCCATATTGCAACAGCATTGTCTGAGAAACATGCGAGAGCGATTAGAGCGCTGTAGAGGCTCTTCCGCCGTCCCAGCAGGTGTCGATACATTGAGACTTGTGTGGCAGTGCATTAGCAAACACGCTGAAACATACTTATCTGAGATTATATTATCTGACGTCCAACCATTCAAACCAACGACTTGAGCGTCTGTATTTCAGACCACCTAGCTGTGCCAACCATTCCAATTAGCTCGGTCTGACATCCAAGGCAAACCCTAAGCGACTGCGACGAGTCGGAGTCATGACTGAGAAGGAGTGCAAGAAGGATGAAGAACAATGACGACGAGTGAGGCGGAGGCATGCATTTGTAACACTAGAAGTACAAAGCACAATGTATTATACAGAAATAGTATCATATCAGACGCGGCTGATGTGAGCGGAATTAGTACCAACTCGTTTACCCAAGCTGCACAGTGATGCTCACCTTGCTCGGAAATTGCATGACCGAGAAACTGTAAGCGAGCCAAGGAGACAGAATCGAATCTCCACGGCCACGGAGTCGTCTTGAATCCAGGAGAGCGCAGTGTTTAAGCGAGGAGATAACTTCAGGCCTGGAAGGAAGGGACTCGGAGGATAGTTTCTTCATATCAATTCCATGTAGTTCGAAATTGTCTGGCATAGCGGATGACGGTCCTTGATGTGCGGGCGAGTGGAGGTGAAAGAAGTGTGACCGATGTAGTAGAGGTTGGAATAGTGTTGAATTTGAACCGTTGTGTCGTGAATATCTTGAGTATTTGTTCACATTAGATAGTTGGCTCGGTTGCTCGCACCGACGCCTGGGCGAGTGTCGACAGGTAACGCAAACGGGACACCAGGCGGAATAGGAACAGCAGGCGGGACAAGAACGGCGCCTGCGGGCACGAGGTTGGCAGGGACAGGACCTCTAAGACTGTTGACGGTCCCGCCAAGCTGTATCAGAGCGGTGATGTCCAGTAGCGCTAGATGGTCGTATCGACTCAGTTTTAAACCCTTGATTGTCGTCGAGAGCTTGTTCGGGGGCGGAATGTTTTCCAGGGCCCACATGGTGTGATAAGCAGCGGCTACATTTATCAAAGGGTTCACGAAGTCGGAGTACTGGTTCCTGATAAAATTACTGGCCAGGAGATGTTGATGGATATGACTATATGTACGGTCTTTCCAAATCAGTTCGGGTTAACACGAGCGAATTGAACGAAGTACTGCGGCGGGCATTCCAGCCGTTGGGGGTATCGTCCTCGGTCCGTCGCGTGAAGATATCGTAGGATATTCCATATGCGGTGACAGGATATAAAAGGAGGGGCACAGGAAGCGGCGGCGGGACGAATGCCATGAGTTGGGAAGAGTAGAAGTCTTGTTGGCAATTCTGGCTTTGCTTGCTTTATATATGGTGGTCGGCAACCCTGCCGGAAATCAGTGATGTGAAAACCGGTATTGCCGCATTTGGAAAGTCCCCCCTAATCCCTTTCTCTTTGCCTCATAACACCATGCACCGGGGTACGAAGATCGCAAATTCATGTCAGGGTATCATCTACATCTGACAGGTGTCGTCTGAGCCAAAAATTGTGACTTTATCATCAATAGAAATGAGAGATGGCTCGGTGAGACTTTGGCGGCCTCCTAGAAATTGTGGCCTCCAGGCCTTGTATCTGGTCAAAGTTTCGCCTCATATATATGTTATAAATGTGCTATATGAAAACAACTGAAGTCGAATTTGAAGTACCCTCTCCAGAAGAGAGAAATTCGTGATTCTATGCTTGGAAATATTTGTTCAGGCAAATCTAGAGGATAGACAAAAAATCCACTTCAGTCAGGCTAAATAGTCCATCAGGCCGTCATATTTTCCCATATCAACTTGTGTGTCCGGGGCATGTGTAAGGCAGAATCGGCCATGACCATCGCCCAAGCATCTGTCGGAGTTTGAAATTGGCACTGCGTTGCCGACCACCATTATATACTGTCCTTCTTACTGTACATGTGATTGATCGGATTTAAAGCTTGCACTCCCAAAAAGGAAAGCTTATTTGGTCGCAAACAAAACCAACTTGTACCACCATGGCGCCACGCTTCACTGCCGCTCAACGCCAAAGCATGCAAGCCCTTGCGGAACAGATTTTCGGGTGGGAGTTGCTCGTGGAAGAGCATGCGGCGATCCTTAGGGCCGACCCAAACCAATATGCTACGGTGTACGAAGCATACGTCGACAATGCACCCCCAATCGCCTTCCTTCCTCCTCGCGACGACTGGCAAAGTTCTATCAAAGACTGCAAGGATATTTTGACGAGGCTTCAAGGGTGCACCTCTTTCTCCGAGTACGCGTTTCGAAGTGTGAGATTTACTCTTACTCACGTCCTCCACAGCCGCCTAATGGTCGTGAATGCATGTTCATACCTCTGCCGCATTCACCTGATCATCTCCTCTGAGGAAGACTACAAGGCCTATCTTGAAATGCAGAGGATCAAAAGCTCGTTGCAGTATGTTGGAAAGGTTATGCTTGTATTGCCACTCATGCTAACCTCCGCCTTACGAACGCATACTACTCCCAACCCCAATTCCAACAACGTTTTCTTAGCCCCACACCTGTACCATCGGACCCACATCCACTCCTCGTTCGGGAGTTAGGCCTTGGTGTCTCGGCCCTCACCACTGCAATAACGCCAGCCGTCCCTAGCTTTCCAACGGAAATGCCTGCCGCATCCTTTTCTTTCGACTCACTCGCTGATCTGCCCCGTATCCCAGTGACGGCAGATGACATTGCACAGTATAGACAGAACCCTGATAGTTTGCTCCACTCTGTCTTCGTCTGCAACAGTGAGGACTCGGAGGATGGACCAGAAGCCTTCCAGGTTAGCAGTATGCTGACCACACAAACGGCGGGGAGACTCTTTTACATCGTCTTTGCAGACGAAGGGCCATCTGCTGTATGTCACTCTGCCGTTGATTTCTTTCCCTTGCTTTCGTCCTCTTACCGTATTGACTCTTATACACTATGATATGAACTGCAGAGGCACCCTAGTTTAGCATTTAAATGCCACCTTGATTCAGAAAATTGGGAGGAGTTTAAGACTGCCTCAATCCAGAAAGGTTTTTTAAAATTTTATATGCGTTCATGTTTTCTGTGTCTTTGTTGTGAGTTCCCAACGTGTTTCCTCAATCAGCAAAACAGCATGGTCGGTCACCTGAGCGTTACGAGCGACGAAACTCTGTTCATCACCATAAATCGTTAAAAAGCGTCTACTCCTGCGCTACCAGTCCATCATCAACATATTTGGCAGCCCGTATGCCCTCCGCCCACGCTGCAGCGTCGCTGCGCCCCTTGGGAATATCCACAGCGAACCAAATGACCAGCGAGGCCGACGTGCACAGCGCAAACAGGAAGGGGAAGCCTGTTACAAAATGTTTGTCCATCAGAGGAGGAGCCCAAGATGACAGAAAGCTGGCGCACCCATCCAGTTGTTTCCTGACGAATCAATAATGGCTTGAATAACGTTGGGGCCGATCATCGAGCTGGCGCGGTTCGAAAGCCCAAAGAGGCCGAAGAACTGGAAGGGGGGTCATGATTCAGTGTCAGTACGGATGGATCGCGCTGCGGACGCAAACAAGCGCAACGGACCATATTCTGAAGTTACCAAGGCGAAAGCATCTGGGGTTACATTAGTGTACTAAGAAGGGGTGGAATCACTTGCGTCAAATCCAGGGGGGGTGAGTTCTGCCATCATCGTTTGCGAGAACGCGTAGTACGGTGCTTGGAATAATCCAAACACGACGTTGTACGCCCTGCAACAATCACAATCAGCACAGCGATGTGTTTCGAACAAGAGATCCACACCAGAATTCCCATTTATTGTGGAAGCCGAGCTTCGGAGTCCATATCCCGATCATACCTGCATATATTTCAGTAAGAGGAAGAAACAGTGCGCATGTGTCGAACCCCAGAGCGGAATCATGATCGTCACGACGTTCGTTACCACGAACTACTTCAAATCAGTTTCGTGCACTCCGATCTTGGAAAATTGCATGCACCATTGTCTTAGTTGGGATCTTCCAGTACCTTTGGATATACCAGAAACCGAAAGTGCTTATCGTGGAAGTAATGGCTTGCGAGAGCCCGAGGTAGGTGTTCTTGAAGAAATTTTAATGAAATGATCGACAACGTGGTCAGTCCGTTACCTGCAAGAAGCTGAACGAGAACTTGTCGTTTTGGCAGATGGAAACCAATGTTCCGGTGGTATTGAGACCCTGAACCGAGTCAGTATGGGCGAAGATTCGAAAGAAGTAAAAAAAAAACATACGTCCGCGAGAAGGAAGAACGAAAACAGGTAGATGAAGGTGTATGGAAGCTGCCTGTACTGCTTGCAGGCGGCCCAGATTTGCTTCCAGCCAATAGTGATGTAACGCTCGCCCTTGGGAAGGGGAGGACCCGGTCGTGGCTGCTGGAAAATGACTATCTGAAGTAAGCATGGAACAACCAACTGTGCTGATTGATTGCGTACACCACCAAATGCCAGTGATAACCCAGTACATGTTGGTTCTGCGACGCCAATGAGCATATACATCTTACGAACAAGCCAAGGACACGAACAGCACTATGGTATAGTTGTTGACTTTGGAATTCGATGCCAGCGGGAGGAGAATCGAGAGATTGAGACAAAGCGTGAATATGTAGCCAATGTTGCTGTGCGCGGTGCTGATGTTGCTAATCTGGTTCTTCTCCAAACTCTCCTCGCGCTCGTAGTCCTCTTTGGACGTTTCTCCCGCCTCATATTTATCTCGTAGCTCTCTCGCGTGTGGGGTGTTGCGCGCGAGACGCGGGAACAGAGCTGCGTAGAATACGAGAGTCGCACCGTACGAAATGAAGCCGATCATGTATAAGGCCATGGCAGCGCCCCAGCGAGACGGTTCTAGAGTGAAATGTAGGTGATTTAAGCCGCCTGGGAAGAAAACCATACCTGTAAGAGCCATGCTTGCGAATTGGGCACCCCAGCAAATGATAGTGATAATGAAAAGCAGCCAACGTCCGAAGGTGCCGTAGTCTTGCAAATTGTAAGGTGCACGCAATTACAAACCTGAGAAGTATATCGTACCGGCCGCGCTCCCGATGGTAGTGAATATTGTTGTCATGATCTGTCCACCAAAAAAAATGAAACGCGGCTCAATCCACTAAAAACAAAACTTACAGCAAAGCTGATACCATTCGCAACTAATACCACACTTGTTACTGATTTCGTTCCACCACCCCATGGAAGAACACATTGACCCGAAGAATTGGAGGCGGAGCAAGAAGAGCCTACACCAGCGACCGGGTCATAGCCAGCTGCAAACGCGAGAGACTGGAAGAGCGTCATCGAGTAACCGTTAGGACCAACGCCGTTGTCGCCATTGTCTTAAATGGATAAGATATTGGGAATGAGAAGACACTGAATTCTTACAATACACTATAAATTGAATGCTTAGCGCGCGCTCGGTGACAAGAAGACCGAAACGAACGATAGTAACTCCACAATTCTCTGCGCGTCACCAGTGGCTCGTCTCTTCCAATTGAGGAGACAAACAGAGGGCGTTTGGTCGAAGCAGGTAGTGTGCCGGGCTGATCAGAACTGACCTTGGAGTCCTCCTTGTACTCGTCCGAGTGCCTTTCGACCACAGGTTCTTTGTCGATTACGGGGTTCACTGGGGCGGGCAATCGGGACATGTTGACAAGTTCCAAGTTCTACGCGGTGTCTGAAGCCCGCGCCTCCGGGACTATCGTATCCTTTCTATCTCCAAACTTCTTATCCTGATAGCCTGGCTTAACCTTCCATTCAGAATCCATGGCGGAACGGTCACAAGAGCAATTTGGCCGGACCGGCTATCCGAGAACTCTCACGGTCAGTACTTGAACAGAAACGCTTCAAATGTCTGAGCAAAAGAATTATCACCTTGAATGCACTGGCGTAGCATTGGACACCGCGGACAAGCACACCCAGGATCAAGACATTACTCTGTTCGGAAGCTGTTTCTGTCCTTTCGTTCAACGAGTCTGGGTTGCTTTGGAGTACCTTCACATTCCTTACAAAGTAAACAAATACTGAACCGCCGGCGTCTGTGCGCTCATAGAATTGCTAGTACTGTGGGGGATCCAGCCGTTTTATCTTGCCGCAGCGAACTTGACTGATTACACAGACGAAGTCGATCCGTACAAAAAACCTGCGGACCTCCTCCAAGTTTCGCCTAAAGGCCTAGTTCCAGGGCTCAAGCTGCACAAATACACGCCCCCGCGCGGTCTGAATGAAAGCACTGTGATTCTCGAATACTTGGAGGAGTGAGACGACTGACCGCCTTTCCTGGCTATCCTACTTATGGTCCTTCCCCCGTAGCCTTGCTGCTAGCACGACGAGACGGAGCCTGCTTCCCACTGATCCTTGTTTGCATGTTCAATTACAGGGCACTCACTGAATTAATGGCATCCCAGATGCGCGCGCGCTGGTCCGTCTACAGTGCGACCACATCAGTCGGTCGCTCGTGCCCGCATTCTACCGCTTCCTCCAAGCTCAAGAAGAAAACGCCCAGATCGAATGCGGCAAGGAGTTCCGTGCTGCACTCGAAACTTTGGTCACGCTTTTTGAGAGAGCGGAGGAGGAAATTGTGCAGGGCGGTGGTGCCGCAGGAGTTGGAGAGCAGAGGGCTCTCGGAGCTGGCTTGGGCTCGTGGCTCGAAGGCGGCGATCTCAACTTGAGCGACGTTATGGTCGCCCCATGTGAGTTCGCCTCGTTCACTTATGAGTTTCGTGCTCACCCGTTTTCAGGGATTTTCAGAGCGACAAACGTTCTGAAGCACTACCGCGGGTTTGAGCTCCCGACTGGCCACAAATTCGAAGCTTGGATCATCCGACTTTTTGGTCATCCCGCATTCAAGGCCACCTGCAGCACGGAGGAGCTTTACCTCGACAGCTACGAGAGGTGTGTTTGCTGCCCAACCCTATGATTCGGACTGACGACCTTGCTAGATATGCTCAGAATCGACCCAATACTTCTCAGGTCGCGAATGCGATCAATTCTGGAAAGCCTCTGCCATAAATCAGGTCGAAGAACACCATTGAATGTAATTGTACAACATGTAAGATCGTAACATTGAAAATACACGACTACTTGAAGAAATCTTGAACCGGAGTAGCAGCCAGGAAATCTGAGAATGAGCGTGGTCTTCGGGACAACAGATTTTCATCCGTAATCTCTTTCCCGCCGTAATCTGAAGAATTATTGATATCTACGGGGTGCAACAAGTGCAGAAGACTTACAACCATACACCGCAAAGGCCTCAAACATGTCCGAAAGCATAGGCCCGTAATCGGGCATCCCTGTCGCTTCGATGAAAGCCTCGCGATGCAGTTCGAGATACGTTATTTTCTTGCCGGAAACTAAGTATAGCAATGAGTGACTGGGCAAGCATCTTCGACTCTGAAGCCTACCTGCAGACAACGTCTCGACGAGCTCTCCGAATGAAATCAGCTTTCCGGATAACACTTCTGAGCCGGGCCCGAGTGCAGGGCTCTCGATTGCGGCGCGGACATAGAGGCCGTAGTCGTGCGCGACGTCGATGACGGGAACTTGTGTGGTTGCGGCGACCGGCATACCGAAGATGTAGCTCCCGTCGGGCTGCTTTTTTAGAGCGTACGGCGCTTCGAAGATGTTCGTCGCGTAGTAGCCAGCCTCAACCACGGCCGTAGGGACGCCGGAATTTTTGGCGTATTCGGTGACCTCTTTCTTTGCATCGAAGAATCCGACCCTCGAATATTTACCCCCGGAAAGTGCGCTAAGCGACTCGAGGCCGGACCAGATGAGTAGCTTCACACCGACAGCTTTTGCGGTGTCAACTAGCATCTTTCCCTCCGATATTTCCCTCTCCTTATCCATATGCTCGTTGAAGTTGGTAACAACCTACGCGGATATTAGAGTATGCCTTGAATGCACCACACCACTCACAAACGCAATGTCAGCCCCATCGAACGCTGTCAGGACATTGGCCGCATTATCGACAGTCAATGATACGCTGGTGATTTGAACGCCTTGTGCTGCGAAGACCCGGGCCGCAGGTTTATTTGCATCGCGGGTTAACCCGCGAATTCGGTATGGCTTATCAGAATCGATGAGAGCACGAGCAACGCTTCCTCCCTGGAGACCAGTGATTCCGACGAGCACAACCAAGGGAGCAGATGGGTCTTGCGAGATTGTCATAGTGGTCTGAGTGAGTTTTTGAATGTTGAGCTCGTGGAGAGGCCTAGGGCTTAGATGTATCGGTAAGCACTAGGTCAGCACCTGCCACCAGTAAGCACGGCTGTCCTCGGCCACACGTCCATTGGAGAGTATTGTTCAAGTTGTGTGTGCAAGAATCTTGGCATTACATAGAGAAGAAGCGGGCTTACTACGGCTCATCAATGGAGGTGCGGCCGCGCCACCGCTTTTGACTGGTTGTGCGACTCGCGTACGGCTCGCAAGCGTTCACACACGTATCTTTGATGTCCAGCCAGTCCAAGAGGATGAAGGACCGATTTTCGGACTTGCGACAAACGCCGGTGAGCACTGAGGACGATTGGCGTCAACTGCAAGGCAACAGATGCAGCTGGGATTTCGGTAGGAAGTCGCTCGATGTCAAAGCTAGCTGGAGCTGCGCGACACGTCTCTGTTCGACGACTTGCTTGTCGAGCTCTATCTATATAGGACACGGTGCTATCGTCAAGAAATTGAAGCGCGAGGTTTGCGCGAGGTCACGGTTGTCTGTTTGGGGCGCTTGACCAAACCAAATCTTTGCCGCAGCACATGTAGCACGGCGTTGCCTCAACGTTGTGTGCCGTTTGCGCCGTGTAGAGTCGTGCGCTATTTATTCGTGACCTATCCTCTTCCCGACCTTCATTTCAGTTCAAATGACAGGCCAAAGGCACGTCCCAACTTGAAATTCATGGACCAACTTCTGATCTCACAATTTGAACCTTTTCACAGACTGACACACCGCGAGCTGCTTTCGTACGGGTTTAAGCCAGGCGAACCCTGGGCAGAGCAACGCCGCGAACTGGAGAGTGCATTCGACCGTGCGGGGCGTTCAGATCACAGTGGATTGTCCAATCGTTCGCTCTCAATGTCGAGCGGCTTGCCATTGACCTCTCGTGCGCCTGTCGCCCAACGTCAACATAGCACAAGCTCTGCTGGATATGGGTCTGCAAGGTACTCGGGGTACGGAAGCAATCACCTTCATCGTCCAGAATATGCTGCACCGTCCGGACGCACATATTCCCAAGAAGCATGGATGATGCCATACCGCGGTTACGACCACTCGTCGCCGAGGTCTGTCTCTTCGCGCGCTGCGTCTCCTACGCCTTCGTACGCGTCTAGGCACAACTACGGCCATGAATACGCTCCCTCCTCGAATTATCACAATTCCACCTACCAATCGCACAGCCAATTGTCTCGACACAGCGGTTATGCCTACTCTGGATCCGCGTCCTCAACGAACTACACCCTGCAAACCTTATATGATACCGATGATGAAAACCATACCCCTCCGTCGTCTCTCACCGATTCAGAGCTGCATTTCACGAGTGGGTATGCCGAGGCGTCGTTCATCATTGAGCCCTCAGATTCAGGCTCTGAGGCATCTTATTCGGGGGACCATAGCTCATACGCCGACTCAGAGGCTGAGCTGGGCGATAGCGGTTCGGGATATTCAGGTTCAGAAAGCGATGGTGCCTACTCAGAAGGAGCGGACGACTACGACTACGACGACGCAGGGAGCTACTCCGACGAGGGAGATTATTCGGACGATGGGGGCTATTATTCTGACTAGAGTATGCTTGGAGCTTGAATGTTGACCTAGACAGTGCCGTTCTTTCTCGATGTGTTATCGTTACAATTCTTGGGCTAATGGAACGATAACCCCATGTTGTTTTCCGAATAGTACCGCGCGAATCATATCATGTATCACCATGAACCCTAATTCAGAAACACTACGCCCAGCGCTTAAAATGGAAATATTCCAAACTGAGAACGGCAATCATAAACAGAGGAACATCTTCGTACATATGGATTTCCAAGGCCTAGGGTCTCCACCTCTCTGCATATCCCGTCTACCAATTGCACTTTGGGTACACGGCTATTAGTATAGGAAAATAGTAAATACGGACTAAGAGACTTGTTGAGGATGAGTGGGTTGTGAGTGGGCGATCCGTTGTTGGCCAGGAATCTGCTATGTAGTCTGGGGAATCTGAACATGCTCGAGTCAGTTAATTATCTACATCTCGCCAGGTTCTAGAAATAACCATATGGCAGTGGACACCATCTCAAAATAACGGTACATGCAGCTGCGTGGCTGGCGGAGGAATCCATGTCTATGTAAGTGCCTATGGACTCGGCTTTGGTATGACTCGGCACCCAAATTCCACTGCGAACACTGTGACTCGGGCACTGCCAGGTTTCGGATTAAACAGCGAATAGCGGCAATCCTCTCGGGAAAATGCTCTACATTGCAAAAGAACGGCAATGCAGGCTATGCTCGTTAACCCGAGTCTGGTCCTAGAGTTCGAGAGAGTTCCAGTTCTTCCGAGTCGTCCAGAGCGAATATTATATGGCAGTGCAAAACGTTTGTCTTTGTTTATGTAAGGAAACAGACCTCTGTCTCCGTCTTCCACCACCTGCCCTTTTCGCCAGTGGTGCCAATTCACTCTCTACCTGTTTCCCGGCCTGAACGCAGCATTTTCAAACGAGAGGTAGGCTCATGGAAGCTTTACTAATACCAGTTGTGCTGCACAACGTCTTTTACAGTTCCTCCTGGTTCTGTTCGACCACCAAGGCCACATAGATATATCTGCCTTGTATCGAATCATCTCCTCTGCCTAATTCCTCAACGATGGCGTACTCGCAGCCCTTCCCTTTGGCTGCGCCCCAAGTTCAAAAGGTCCAGGCACCGTCGTATGGACCCGACCTCAGTGTCCGTCTCATATGCCCCGAGTGCAGAGACCCGAACCCCGAAATCGCTGAGGAGTTTGGCAGCGGAGATCTCGTTTGTAGAAACTGTGGCTTAGTGCTGGGTGACCGTATCGTCGATACGCGTAGCGAATGGCGTGTGAGTACTAAGTGGCATTGTGTCTGCGCGATCTAACGCGACTCGCTCAGACTTTTGCCAATGACGAGGGCGACGACCCGTCCCGTGTTGGAGCGGCCTCTGACCCTCTGATGGAAGGGCGAGAACAGCTAGACACCGTAGTCAGCTTTCGTGATGGCGGGTCAGGCATGGCCCGAGAATTACAACGCGCAGCATCCCGCGCTCAGAGCTCCCGCGCCGAGCGTAATCTTCTTACTGCGTTCCGCGACATTTCCAGCTGGTGTGATCAGTTTTCCCTTCCGAAAACCATCAGCGACATCGCGAAACAGTTGTACAAGCGCTCCGACGAGGAGAAGCTACTGCGAGGGAAGCCGCTCGACGCAGTCATTGCAGCCTGCATCTTCATCGCATGTCGACAGGCTCACGTTCCTCGGACGTTCCGAGAAATATGCAACTTGACGCATGTGTCGAAGAAAATTCTTGGGCAGTGTTACAAGGCCCTCGAGCAGGCGTTCAATCTCACCCCGGGGGCCTCTGCGACCGCCGCTACCCCTGCCCCGTCATCTGGTCCCGAGAACATGCTTGCTAGATACTGCAATCACCTCGATCTCCCTCCTAATGTCCAGTCCATATGTGCCGATATCATCGTCGAGGCACGAAAGCATGGCATCGCCGACGGTAGGAGCCCGGTGTCCATTGCCGGTGGTGCAATATTCTTCACTTGCAACCTTTTGGGCAAAACTAAGTCACTGCGGGATATCAGTGCTGTAGCGGGAGTCAGCGAGGGTACGATCAAGTTGGTTTACCGCCTGTATTATAATGAAAAGGAGAAGCTGGTGAAGAAGGAGTGGATCGAGGACGGAAAGGCTGACCTTGCGCGTCTTCCCTTCGACCGGTAGGATGTCTACGCTACATGTAACTTATCCACAAGGAAATTTAATATGTGAAACAATCCCAACGACGTATTCTGCAAGAAGTCTTCGATTAAATATTATATAGATACGTTACATTATAAAGTGCTCCGTACGCCTATTACGACGATGTCGAGAATATTTTATCAATACGAGTTTTGTACATGTCCTCGACCGCCTTCCTTCGGATATTTCCTTTGGTGGCGGTTCGCGGGAGCGACCCGCGAGGGACGAGAATGACCATTTCGGTGGATGTTATCCGCTCGTGGAGGTATCGCCGGGAGTGGAATTGCCGTGTCTTGCGAATAATCTCAGTTTTGAGCTTATCGTGGTCCATATCTGTCCCTGGTTCGACCACCAAAATTGGATTGGGACGACCAGTGCCAACGACAATACACTCGGAGATGAGATTTCCACACATGACGCGTGCGTTATCCTCGATTGCTCTAAATGAAGAGGTGGTCAGTTCCAGGAAGCGGGATAGATCGAATCGAAAAATCCCACTTGGTATTACACCTCAGACTACTTTCGGATTTGATCCAGTCGTCGTCTCGTCCCTCGGAGATGTAACATCCCGGAGCGACTTCCTGGAAGAGATCACCAGTGTGGAAGTTCCCATCAAGATGTCGAAGGGAAACGTCGGGACAATCTCCAGATTCGGCCAGAACTATTAACTCGAGAATTCTTGCGGTCGAGACATGGGCACCCGGGGACTGAGGAGGTGTAATCGGAACGAACTTGTACGCCACTCCGTCGGTGAGCCGCAGAAGACCAGCATTTGGCCCGCTGCCTCCGATCGACACTAGGAGTGCCCCAACTTCTGTGCTACCGAAGACATTCTAGCGTCGCCCAACTTTATTGATCGCGTACAGTTAAGATAAAAACCGCTTACGCGTAATGTGATTCCTTGGCTATATGCCCAGGTTTCTTCCTCCCCTGGGAGTGGTAAACCGGTATACACTATTTCATCCAAGCCAGCGAGCTTTCCTAGCAGCTTGGGATCGAGCCGCGAATTCCGAAGATGGTTCGACAAAAAGGAGCCAAAGATGTTTAAGCGGTTGAGTCCACAGTACTGGATCATGTCGACGAGTTGATCAGACGTATACGGGTTCGCTACTGGCTGGATGATGCAGGCATTATGTTGCAAATGGCCGATCAACACTAAGGTCTGGTTAATAAATAGAGTGCGCAGATATTGACTCATACTCACTGAAATTCTGGAAAATATGGCACATGCTACCGCTAAAGAAGAGTCGTCAGCGGCGTCTCTATTGTCCAAAGTGATGCATACCCCCAAACGGCGACATCGAAGCGGCCCTGTTCCTTTGGAGCACAAATCAGACCAGATTTGTGGATGGTGGATTCTAGCCATCTGTAGCTACAGGGCACGAGCTTGGGACTACCGGAGGTTGAACCACTTGTGTGGAAATAGAAGGCTATATCATGGTTCTGGACTGCGAGAGGTGGAGGTAAATCGAAAGTGCTTCCTCCAGCCGCAAGCTCGATAGACGATGCCCGGTAGATAAGGAGTGGCCAAGCCCGGAGTGCAGACTCGAACAGTTCTTCGTAGATGAGGGCCCTCGCCCCAGTCTTGGTCAACAACTCTAATATTACATCTGCGTTGGGAAGGCGCAAGCTAAACAGCTGAGGGATGAATCCTGCTCTTGATACGCCATAAAGGTTCAGGACATCGTTGTAGGTGTAGCCACCAATCCTGAAACGGAACGTCAGAGCCAGAACGCGAGCGAAGAGAAGCTGAGATGTTGAATTACCAAAGTCCTATTACCGATCTTTCAGGGATTCCCTCTCGACGAAAGATCCGCGACCAATGGCTGGCCGTTAATTCGACATCCAGCAGAAATTGCTGATAGGTGATGTCTCGCCACAAGGGTGTCGTGCTTGATGCATCGCACTGGGGAATTTTGAAAGCAGTCGCGGAGGGGGCGCGACGCGCACTGGTCTCGAGGACAGTAATGTGAGACCTGAGCATGGTGAGTCGGTGGAGAGGTTTTGTGCAGACAACGGTGAACAGCCAACCATTTATACTTGCTGTACAGAATAATTCAAAGGTCCAGACGGCCAGGAGCAGTTAGATGGGGGACATTGTCAGCCGTATTGCCTCGTTGGCCACTTGATCTCCGGGTGAAACGTGCTTTTCCAGGTACAATCGGGATACCTCTTCCAGTCGCAAAGCCTCAGTTCTTTCCATACGGCACCGGCGAGCAACGCAGAGAATTCATCAAGTTTGACTCGAAAAAGCGATGCTGACATTTTCGAGACGCTTACTTGGTCGACTGTGCAAAAACGGAAGATTTCAATCAGTGGCTGATGTCATCCCTGCGACGCGTACGGAGTGGATTGATATTAGGCCCTTTCAAAAACCTGGGGTCGAGAGGGCCATCGATTGTCACGCCTGCCTTGGTCATCACAGACTGTTGTTAGTGTTGCCTGGCGTGATTTTCGACCAAACCCGAACGTTGCAACTTGAAGCAGACGAGGAATAAAAAGTTTAACCACCGAAGCCAATCTTAGAGACACTGTTCCGAGATCTAAGCGCTCATTCCCGCCGGGCCCCGCAAACGAATACGCCCAGACATATTGGTTTCGGGTTTCACATCGGGATACTGGCACTCGCGAGTCAATCGGTGGAGGAGTCAAGAGCAGAGATCTAGATACACCGCCACATGATGATGGCGGAAGCAAATGCTCATTTAGGGAATTAATTTAGAAGACGATCCGGAATCCCAATTGGTCGAAGCTTAGAAATAAAGTTAGCGGGGACTGCTAGTTTTCAGGCTTCAAGGACTCCGCAGCATAACCGGACGCCAAATCACCGAGTACAAAGGATGTCCCTGCATTTTATTTGAGACTTCATGAAATTCCGAATTCGCCTGTGGGAAACCGCCGCTAGCGAGCCCGGATTTTCACAAGAACAAGACACCCTGTCTTGATATGTACATCTTCTGCACCGCGACAAGAAAGGTTTTATAACATTCTTCAAAAAAGTGATGAACGTGAGGAACGACCTAAAACCTAGTTAAGAGTACCTGTTCTGTCTTTGATATAGTGCTCAAAGTTGAAAGTCATCACGATCTCACCCCTTCCGCAGTGCAGCCACAGGCACCTTTAAAAAATCTAACCAGTCATCTGTGGGAGGGCGCCACTACCGCTAGTAGTCGGTTCGGCGATCGTCCTCGAAATGCTATAATTCTTGTGGAAGCGTTTGGCACTGAAGCCATTGCGGAAGTAGATACTATGAACGGTAATGCATATCGGTGATTGGGATTGCGCGGCCCGGCGAAATCCGGTCTGCGAGGTGTTTATCGAAATCTTCGACAATGGCCTTGTGACAGTACGCAGCTCGGATGGAGGCACCACTTCGGCACTGTCCACACGGAATGCAGCACGCGCTTTGGTCCTCGCTGAAATACCTGGCTGTGTTCTGTACAGCATCGGCGACAACCATGCGTCCGGGCGCACGAACCGCGGCGCAGACGACGTCTTGACGTAAAAGACTGGAAGATCATAGGTTTAGAATGCAGACGGTTAATGAACCTAAAGTCCTTGGCCATGTAGGAGAGAGAGGTAGCAGTATTGCAAAAACGAGTCGTGCTGGAGCAAACATTCTAGACTTGCAGATTATCGAATTACCCGACTTGCGAGCGAAGGGGACACGGCTTCCATCGACAGGGCCTCCGCTCGCTGTGGTAGACTGGATTTCACATCGTCGCTTTTGCTTCGACCAGCCCTTCTTCTGGCATCTGGCATTATATGCTGCAAAGTAAGTAGGAAGAGAAAACGATCAAGAGGGAAACTCTCATCTTACACCTCAAAAGTATATTTTGAACCTCTCCCCATCCATCTTTATTACACGGCTCTAGTTTGGAGCAGTTCTGGATTACAGAAGTATCAGCACCACAACAACCAATAAAGCACCAGATTTACGGCGCATTGGCGAAGCTGCTGCTTAGTTGAACCACAGTACGAACGGATTAAGAAAATTTACTTGAAGGACTCGGTTCATTCCTCATAGCTGCGTTTGAGGTAAGATAGTGCTTCCGGGGGAGCTTGGTAGTCGCTTGGCACTTTCTTTCAGCAGAACGCAAGGAGAATCAGCTTGGAGCTAAGGCATTAAAAATCAACTCTTGGCAAAAAAATGAAAGTGAGATCGGAGTTGGTTCGGAGATGATATGATCAGTGTCGGCATGTTCAAGTTCCAGGTAAACACGGTCAAACTCACCTTCTACCTTCTCCTCGAATTCAACAGAGATTTTCACTTGCGGAACTATGATATCTGTTCGATAGGCGTATACGACAAGGGATATCTTTTTGCTGTATGCTTTCATTTCACCGAGTAAACTGATCAGTGATGAACATGACTCAAGTGCTATAGGGTGGTGGAACAAGTGGTGGAAGCACGCAACCCCTCAGCACCGAGTACATCTTCAAGTTGCAGTGCTCACGGTGTATACTGCCCATCCCTGGCAACTACCTGGAGACAGTATCATATTATTGCCCCCATGCCAATTTCCATGACGTTCAGCCCGCTCCTTTTCAACTCAACTCGGGAGGGCCATCATTGCCGTCGAAAAATGCATCCAGCTCTACTGCTACGTGCTACGTCTAGCCACTCGAACGTCAGCCTGTGCACATCCATTCAAGTTAGCATCACGATTGATAGCCGCCGCGCCCACTGAAGAAAATCCCGAACCACGCTGAGTCTCTTGGACAGACCGCCCGCTTGATGAAAAACTGAGCTCGGGAATGACGCCCAGGAGCTGTGGCGGCACGGGCGAATCTCCCGCCGATGGAAACTTACATCCATTCCGTTTCCTTACACTCAATTGATACATATCCGCGTTTTGAAAGACATCCCGAACCGCGTTCGAGAACGGTGCTGAGGCTGTTGTAGATACCACATGGCCTTGGTGTCGAAACAAGCGGCCACACGACACATCGTACAGGGATGAAAGTCGATGTCCCTCGCAGTCATAATAGAAGATTGCGTGTGAATAATGTTACAATTATGCGCAGTACAGGAATGAGTGGTGAGTGTGTCGGGTTTATATCTATCTAACAGGAACCGTAGCAAATGACACAACGTCCGCGATAAGATACAATCAGCCCAGCGACGTCGGCATCGCCGGCGACGACACCTTGTGCCGCAGCGGCGAGTGCGACGGACGCATATTGGGCGATGAGTGTTCGGCACGGGACTCCCCTTCCATATCCATGTGTCGAAAATACATGTCCATGTCCCGTACATCAAATTCGGACCGCGACGGCGACATGGGCGACAATTCGTCAGGGTAGAGCGCATGCCCTGGTGGCAACTGCGCCTCTGTGTCCACCTTGGGTGGTTTTATGACGCCGCTATTAATGCGATGGGTGCGCCGCCGCCGCCCTTTACGTGCTACGCCCGCGCTGGCACCGACTACCGGTGGCCGCGGGGGGGCACTTCGGACGACAAAGTGGGCGAGGGAGCGCGTGTATGGCGAAAGAGTGTTTCGCGAGTGCGAGTGTGAGAGCATTTCCAATGCGGGGATGGAATGCACTGTGAGCGGCTGCGGTTCCTGATATGCGGAAGCAGAGGATGGTGGTGTAGAAAGAGAAAGAGAGTGTGATGGAGAAGGTGAAGTCGAGCGCGAGGAGGTTGGTGATACAGAGGAAGTGGCGAATGCGGCAGAGAAAGGATTGTGTGGCAGCTCCGGGCGCGGATGGGAGAGGGTGGGTTCTGTAACACTTCGTTGGAAATGCGGTTGAGACTGGGAATGAAATATACGAGGCCGCAGGATGGTCCCATAACCTACCGCAGGCATGCGGTCGTATTCACGAGGCCTGCGGTCATATTCAAGGTTGTCGCCTGCAGCGCTGTTCCTGCTGGAAGGGGTCTCTCCCCATTCTACCACATCGTAGGTAGTCTCGAAATCATCTGTTGCTACAGACTCCTGCTCGGATTCCGCGAGGTCGGCAAGCCCACGCCTCGGTGAAAACATCTTTCTGAACTCGCGGAAAACGCCTTTCGCACGGATTCCGTCGGGTCGGAGGCCGTAGGTGGGATCGAAAGGCGGCTCCTCGTCGCTATTAATGGGGGCGGAAGGCGTAACGGGTGGAGCGGGGGGGACGGTTCTGCGGGTGACATCTGTGCGGCTGATCGACACAGTGCGGGGTAAGGTGTGAGAGACAGAGTTATTGAAGGCATTCACGTTGTGTCGAGTTAGACTCGGCGGCGCGCTACTGAGGACCCGAGGGGGAGAATTTAATGCACCGACGTTGCGTTGAGTGAGACCTGGGGTCGGGGTTTCGACCTTGGCCTTGACCCACTGCTGGCTAAGACGGTGGATGATTCCGGGGAGGTCCTCGCGAAACATCTGTCGCAACTGGCCTTCGATTTCGCGCTGGATGAACATCTGGATGACAGCAATGGAGTCGAACGTGCTGTTAATATCTACGCTCTGGAGTGGATCAGTCTTGAAGACAAGAGTTATGCCTTTTTGCTTGGAAACGACGAGGACAACATATGAGCTAAGCTTGAAGTGCGAAAGACGGAGAAGCATCGGCACGACAAGGGCCTGCTTTGCGGCGAGCATCCCGCGCGAGCCGGCCATGAGGTGGATATCGGGTTGCTTGTGATTGAGAGGGTTGGCCTGCACCTTGGTCTTGAGAACCAAGTGCGCATCTCCAGCGTATGTGAGCCTGAAAATTCCACGGAACTGATCCATAGTCAGGTCTCCAATATCACGAATTTCGAGCTCCGGTGGCTAGGACAGGGTCAGGATTGCCTGCGCGTCGGATAAGGAATATACTGACTTGGGTTCCCATTTCCAGTTCAACGACCTCGATTTTATCGGCAATGATTGGGGGTTTGTTGCCTTTGTTGAGGGCGGTATTGAGCATATCAATGGCATCGCAGTGGAACTGGTCGGAGAAGCGAGGCCAGTGAAAAGTGAACGACATCCAAAGCACATAGCAGCCGCTAAATTGGTTCCCCGGGGCGACCCGCTTGGAGGCCTCTAAAATAAACAGGTGAAAACACCGCGAGATTTTCTGCGCGTGACTCATAGATCTCGCTTTGACCAATGGCACTACAAACTGGAAAGGGCCTTCTCCTCAAGGTATCGTATCCACCCTTATCCACCGCGCCACTCTCGATGCTTCCAAGGCAGATTCCATTGCTGCGTCGTTCCGCGACGAAGTTAAACTCGGTCTCAGCCAGGCGTCGCGTCGCCCGCGTCTGGTCGGCATTTTGGCGACATCCTCTGCTCCAAGCAAATTTTATGCCGAGTTCACCAAGAAACAATGCGATGATCTGGGCGTCGAGTTCATTCTCAAGAAAACAGGCGCCGCCGATACGGGTGATCTCGGGGAAGGCGAAGGCGTCGAGGAAGCCATCATCGAAGCAAATGAGGACGAGAATGTGGATGGAATTATGGTGTGTATCGATCCCAATGGGTGTTCAAGTATCCGCATTTGAGGCCCAACTTGAGGCCCACCAAGATGTGCCAGACAATTATCTTGTTCTGGAGATTTCTCGGACGGGCTTTCTTCAATTTGAAGACCGGATTCATCAAATTCTTGGCCCCGACCTGCTCAGCTGGTTCGGAGTTCGACGGAAGTTGGGCTTCAAATCAAGATCTTGGAACATCTAAATGTTTTGGACTGTCGTAATAAATTTTTGTGTAGGTGTATTACCCAATTTTTGGTGTACAGCAGGTTGGTCTGTTGTAATGGTCCTCAGCGCTTGAATAACACGAGCTCCTAGGATCATTATCTGCAACAGGTACTCGTGTTTTGTTTGAAGAACCGTGCCGACTAAGTACTGGCGATAGGTCGTATCTCCATACAAAGACGTCGAGGGTCTGCACTTCAAATTCCATTATAATCTGTACCACAAGTAAGCTTTTCGCATAGTTTAGTCTGCAGTCACAGCGCGTAACCCCCGTCTGTCCAGCATCCGCTTCATCGAGCCGCAATCTCTGATCACGTCGAGTGTCCCCTCCGCTCCGCCCGCGGGTGTAGTGGAAAGCGAAGAGCCGCCTCCGGGGACGGTCAAGTCCATCATCCCGTGCACGCCACTCGCGATCGTCAAGTGTCTCGAGCACGTCGGCGTATACAACAAGATTCTCCCGTACGGCGACCGTGCGTACGGGCGCACCGTCACCGTTATCAACCGGTACGCATACCTGCGAGCAACGCCGGAACGCAGCGCACTCACGCGACCCACTCTAGCTCGGAGGTCGTAGGCCGGCCGCTCGCAGCTCTGCTCGCAAATGACGGCGCGCGTGTGTTTTCCGTTGACATTGACTCGATCCAGGTGGGCGGCCTTAGTCCCAAGAGATTCGGCGATTCATCCCCGAGTCTAGGAATACACGAAACGGCCCCGGGGCGCTGACTCGTCTACGCGTCGCTATCATCCACGGCATGTCGTCCATCCCAGCCACGCGTCGCTGCAGGACTGTCTCGCGATATCGGACGTCGTGGTTTCTGCTGTTCCCACTGCGTCGTATAAAGTAAAGACCGAGTGGCTGAAGGACGGATGTATTTGCGTAAACGTTGCTGCGGACAAGAATTTTGAGAGCGATGTGCGGGATAAGGTAGTGGATCTTTGTTCAAGTGTTTAGGCGGTTGCTAAATATTTTTCGAGGCCTCACTATACATCCCTGCGGTCGGGAAAGTCACCATCTTGATGCTGTTGCGAAATTTGTACGGTCATTCTCATTCCACAACTCTGATGAAGCTCAAACTTTTAAACTAGATTGCGATTGCAGCGATACAAAGCCGTAGATTGAATAGACGCGACGCTGTGCTATTAGTTCTTTCTATGTATTATTGATACAAAATTTGTTCCGCAACCCCATATTACTTGAAATAAGCCTCGGTAATGTCGCGTAAACCACCAGGTGTACTGGGGCCCGAAGAATATAAAGGGGTATTAGGGGTCGCGATTCCTGATCGATCATCTTGCATGAATCGGACTCTTTGCCGATGAAGCTGCGTGCAACGTGTCACTGATGTCAGCGAATAACTGGTAGGGTTTGTGCTCACCTGCGGAAGCTTAGGAATGAGCACCAAGACCAGCGCGGATATGTTCACGGCGAATAGCCATGGATTGTAGTTTGTGTAGTGCGTTGAGGCAAGGAATCTAAGAATAGGTCCCGTTAATTCTATCACCGACTCAGTCTTGTGCCTGGACCTACAGCGTAATAGGGACGATGAAAAGCCATTTCTTTGCGGGCGTGTACTGCGCGCCGTCATCAATTTGCTCCCACAACGTTAGATCGTCGTACGCCCCTCCGTGCAGGTCATTCTCGAAAGGAATGCCAGTCACCCAATGAAACATAAGGTACGACAGCTATGTAGACCTCAGTACGTTCACAAAGAGAAAAACTGGAGGGAGCGCACGGCAAGATAAAAGAGATTAACAAGCGTCCAGCTAATTTGCTGGGTCATCCCCGGGATTGTGTCAATGATGAGTTTGCCCAGGCAAATGAGCACTACATGGATAAGCCATGCGCCTGCGAGCTGCGTCTACATCGGGGGCTGATACACTTATCTCGAGACGTACCTTTTGCATTCACCCAGTTGGCATTAATATTGACATACGCGCTTCGATCCAAAACTTCTTCGACTGAGCCGTCGCCGACTTGCTCGACCTTGACGATGCTGCCACTGCGGGGCCGTGCTCTCAGTGGGGTCGCTGAGACGTCGAGGCCCAACGCTGGGAGCTTAATTGTGGTAGGACGGTTCATCGAGGTAAAAACCTTTCGCCGTTCCAATTAAAAAGGGCCTGTGACAGATCCGAGTCACATATCCTCCGCGTTACGATAGCCGAATGACAAAACAAAAATCTCTTTCCGTCTCTACTCCAAATAGCTAATGGCCCGGCGCAGCAGGTACAAGATGTAGCTAAACGGAGGGATGATAAATTTTCTCGTTTTCGGGCGCAAGAAAAACTATTTTGCAAGTGATGACTGGAACCGTTTGGCTCCTCGGGATCAAATCTCTGAAGATAGTGTGTTGAACAGATACGACCAGAAGGTGCGAAATTCGATCAGCGGCGAACGGACACGCGTCCCTCAGCAAAGATGTTTGCCGTATAGCGGACATAGCCTCGGGTGGGTCAGTCTTCCTGTGTCATTCTTTCACCAACAAGAAGGAAAGCAACACATGCGGCAAAGCGTGGCTACCTCGTATTACGATCGAGACACGAGATTCCACGGTATTGAAGCGTCTGGCTAGGAGAGACTAACCTCGTATCAGGAGAACCAGGGAGGATGTTGTTGGAGGCCTTCCGTTGAATCGTCAGCAAGTTCTTGTCCGATGTCTATTGAATTCGTCAGCGTGAGATCCCCATGTAGATAGGCCCTCCCAGCTTTGAGGGCTATGTATATGTCATTGATTCACGAGATTTTATTTGCCAGGCCCAGAGAGTTGAAGCAGTCCATCCGCCAAGTCTTGTGTTTGAATCGGAAGTCATTCAAAGGTCCAGAGCCCAAGCATCGTCCACAGGTCATGCTTCTCCACAATTCTAGATGAACGACTTCTGGACAGTCTGGACAGATATCGGCAGGCAAAATGGGCCAATTGGCTTCGCGGCCACATAAAGAGCCTGAGACTCTCCGAACTGCCTTCAGTTTTCCTTGACTGTGATGGATATTTCTTGGTCAGAACCGGTATCTTGACCTTATAAAGGTTCTCGGTCTCTGAATACCAGGGTGACTGGAGGTAATTAGTACAGAAAAGAAAAGCTGGCCAATACGACTCGAGTGGAACTTGAAGAAACTGAGATGTGGCGGTGTCAGCATGTTTGTCTTCGTCCTGGCGTGCACCGTATCCCTTGCCGTATCCCCATCTTCTTCCAAAAGCTGCATATCTCATCGTGAATCTTCGTGCGTGGCTCTGGATGGTCTTCGTGACTTCGAGGGATTTTCTCAGTGCCTGCACCAGTCGTACTCCCCAATAAACGTGGGTCTTGGTGCATTTCACGGCTCGGTTCTGTGTTCGTCACACTCGTGCCCATGGTTTTACTGCACTGGTGCACCCTGGTTCCTGAGGGAGAGTCAAGCCTTGCCGCCATCCGATTTACTGCCCCTATACGTGTCTCCTTCCTCCGCGTTTTCCCTACAGGCGCGCATCCTTTCCCGGAGCATTCGCCCGACCTCGTCGCGTTCGTTCTGCGCTCGTTCCGCGAGTATACAAATTAAATTTTATTTACACAGCTGCACGGAACCCGAAGCGTTCTTCCTGGATGTATTGTTCAACGCTCACCCAACTTCGGCCGAGGCAAAGGACAAGCAACGCGCGACGAACGCGTTGGTTCCTACCTCGCTCGCGTACGCTGGTGGACAGGTTGACTTTGACGTCGAAATGGGTACTGAGGTATGCATTGCATTATTTATTAGCCGGGTTGTCGTGCGGTACCCACTTTTATCTTTCTTGCTCGAAATAGAGATGTCACATCTGCACGACTTTCGGGCATTGTACAAGCCGCATGCGACTTTCTGCCTTTTTTTCTGGTGTTGAAATCCCAGCGCCCTGCATTCTGTGGGGAAAAGGCAGAAAGCCGTTTTGTGTAGCTTGTGCAATATAAAAGCCGTCGGGACTCTAATATTTCTGAGAAAGTTGGAATTGTACGGCCAGCCATTGTATTAATGCCTCCACAGTACGCCACACGCTTGATGATAGTCAAAGGCCCATTCCAGAGCATTTCAATCGCTATCTATGGGGAAACGGTCTCGGAGCCTCCGTCGGATGTTCCTACCTATGAGCCAAAGCCTCTGCCTTCTGTCCATCCTCGTCCTCTTTCCAGGGCCGTCGATCCTTCCAGTATGCTGGACCCCACCCACCTTGCCAACCAGCTGCTTTCGCTCATTCCAGACTCTCCTCCTCTCGCACTGGTAATCCGCCTCATGTTTTGTCTAAAACCGTCTGATGAAGACTGGGATCTCCCGGAATTTCCGTATCTTCACGCTGATCTAGATGCAGAGAACGAGGTCGATTTAGAAACAGCCATATTGTGCACCACCAAACCAGTGCGAGATGACATATCGTACGAATCTCTCTCGGCATTCGCAACAAAGGTGGCGGACTCCGTCGGCCCTAAGGTTGGCGTGTATTTTTTCGCGCTCTGCACCGGATTTATGAAATAGTTGTTTGCAGAGCAGTGATCAGGCTTACTTGGTCGCGAAATTGCTTTGTATCTCCGCTCCGCAGCACCCTGACATGGCCCGGACGCTGCTGGTTCGTAATTAGTATTACACGCGTCCCTCACTAATGAGCTGCAGCAACAAGTTGACCTTGACGCGGTGTTTGATGCCAGGACCATGGAGAAGTCGACGCTGCTGCGCCTCCTGGAAGCGGTGTCGAACGCAGATATTGCCCGGCACTTCAATGGCAGTTGGTTTTTGGATGAGCTCGACAACCTTCAAGCAAGCCCGACAGTTGAGAAATATGAAAAGGAGGTCGCCCGCCGCCTTGGTGCGCGTATCCGCCGCTGGGACACATTTGAGAATGTACTGTCAAGCCCCGGCGAAAACTTTCAAGAAGCGGCTCAAATGCTTGATGATGTCGGACGAGACGAGCAGTCGATTGGCATATGGCTCGAGACCATGCTCAACCACCGTAACCTCGTAGCCAAACTTGCCATCAACCCTGTCTCTGCTGACCCACGGACGCACCTTCCACGTCTTTCCCGGAGCGTCCTCCCCGCCGACATCACACACGACGATCTAATTGCGTTCATTCGCGGTTTCATTGGCGTGGCTTGTGTCTTGGCCGTGTGGGCGTGGACGGACAGCCTTGGCAATGATGAGTGCCGCACACAGACCCTTGCAATCGTACGTTTATGGCAGAACGTCGATGGGTATCGTGAGGTGGGGTTCGTGTAATTCAAACGCAAATAGTACTGACACGGTGCGTAGATTGTCAACCACCTCCTCCTTCTGCGCCAGTTTACCCGCCGGCTGGAATGGATTACGACAGATAAGATCCCACCCCGCAAGTCCGGCGTTCTGGCCGAGCAGATTCTGGCCGACTTAGCAAAGGAGCCTCACGCAATCCTACGGGACGATGTGGTACGGACGATACTCTCGCTCGATCCGCCGCTATCATTCATTGCCGAGGGTGAACGGCGCTCGATGCAGAAAGTTGCCCTCGTGGCCGAGGACGGCTTGCCATCTGCGATCGACGAGCTGACGTTTTCCAGTTCCCATCCACTCTCCATTCGGCGGTTGCGCATCATCCGGGTGTCGCTGGCAATTATCCAGCGCGAGCTGCAGGATGCGGACTCGAGTGAATGGCATATCCTCGAGGCACTGTGGTACGAGAACGCCCACGGATTCGTCGAGCGGCTGGTGGACATCTTCATGGGCGTCGCGGACGATATAAACGCACACTTTGTCCTCTCGTCCCCGCCGCCCATGAACCAGCCGCTCGTGGGCGAGCTCTTCCGGACATCAGACGATCTGCTCAGACTCATCGCGCAAATGACACCTGCGCTCGCCCTGACCAGCCGCGCCTTGCGGAATCTCATCTCGAACATCGCGAATGTATTTGCGTGTACGGACGCGGCGGGAGCGCTGTATTCACAGTTTGGATCGGTGATCCAGGGCCTACGGCAGACGTGTCTGGATCTCGTACGCAAGTTTTCGCAGCCACAGGTCTACGTAGAGCCGTCCAAGCTCGGCGCCGAAGTTGTCTTGAGGACCCTCCTTGAGCACGGTGTGCAAGCTCGCGGCCGTGATCCGACAAGCCAGGTCCTTGCTCTGATTGACCACATCCTTCCGCACACCGCTCTGGATGATGATCTCTGGGTTACGACAGTCCTACCAAAGGTCCTTCTCGAGTTCGGTTGGTTCTTCCGTCTGGTGGATCTGGGAAATAAGACCCGGCTCATGAGCCGCGTCGTGAAACTGGATGACGGGATCATCGGAATCGGCGAGTGGCTGCTCATAGAAGAGATAAAGCAGCTTTCGCAAACACTCGAGAGCCTCGTAAACTCCACGGCCTCTCGCGAGCTCGAGTTGATCAGACACTACCAAGTGTTCCTCGTGCTTCAGTTTCTCCGCGATCTAGTTGACGAGCCGTCCAGCATATCTGAGTGGTGCTTGTCGACGATTTCCTCCGTTCCCGAGGTATCGCAGGGGCTTGCTGCGGCTCTCACGACGCTTCTTGACCTGCACTTGGTCTCACCTGTCCTTAACGACCTCACCCGTCTCCTCGCTGGTCATGCCGACTCGTTTGATGCTGATCTCAAATTCGCGCTGGTCCTGATCAGCCTGCGCGCGTTCCAGCATGAGCCCATTGTTTTGTTGAATGTCTTAAAAGAGCTTCCCGACTCGGACACGCACCATCTGGAGATGCTGAGGCTCGAAATTGGGCAGACATTGTCTGCAATTGCGCACACCGAGATGACCTCAGATACTGCAAAAGATGTGCTGTCCATTCTCGACTGGCTTGTGAATCCAGCAAATTCGAATATGAACACGCTCTGCGGCATCTCCGCGTCTTCTCTTTCTCAACTCTACGCAAAACTCGAGCAGACTCTACCCAGTTTCTCTGTAGTTTCTCTTGGAAAGGCGAAAAGCTCGATTCGGCTCGACGACGACGACGCTATGATCCCCCCATCCACCGAGCTTCCCAGCCGACTAGAATTATCCATTCAAGACATAGAGAGTCTGTTGCATCCCGTAGTATCGCCGCCCAGTACACCCAAAGTCACCTCAACCACGCCAGATATACTCGGTGTGATGACCTCGCCCGCTGCGCTGCTGCGCTCACCAGCGGCAACGGGCCTCACAAAGACGTACGCCAATAACGACTTCAGGGCGCTGCGCCAAGCGCCGTCCGCGCGGCTGAATACCAGCAGGCTGCCCAGCATGCACGGTGCGTTCCTTCGTATTTCGCTCTCGTTCGGGTGTTCATGTGCGTACAGTCGACGTAGGTATCCATGGTCGCTCGACCTAACCGCTGCTGACGAGTTCGTTTATCTTATCCTTATCCCTTTTATTCATGCACACCTTGTGCACCAACGTTGGCATGGTGCAAAATTACATTACAAAACAATAGGACTTTGAACTCGCATCTGGATCGCCGGTGCTCGATACTGGATCTTTCCAGAGTCAAATGCTGCTCCAATTCAATTAAAAAAATGTCAATAAACAGGAGTGAACGCGGTCACGGCGGCCACGGTGGGTGGATGTACAGTTGTTGTATTGACAGAATCTGTTAGCGACGTCAACGGATCTTGCCGTTTCGCTAAGCGGAGGCGCCGATGACCAAATTGTATTAACGGGGAAGGGGAGGAGTCATCGCTGAGCGCTGAGGGTTGATGGAAAAGCAGGCAAATGTATTACTTGGGATCGGCAGTTGTAGTTTAATGTACGGATTTCTTGCATTGTATACACGATCGGACGCTGGGACGCTCGTGAATCGAGCCTCAATCTCGGAATACAACGATACATACATTCAATATGTGAAATGAGATGGTGAAGAGAAGAAGGAATACTAGCTGATAGCTCTTATAGTACATTCATCATGTTCGACGCATTAATGTCCAACGCCGTTCATCCTCGTGGGCATAGGTGGAACATCAGGAATGGGACTATCCTCGTCGCGAGCGTCTTCCTCTTCTGCGAGGAGTTTGGCTGCAAGCTGATTTTATTTAGAACGAATAAGTAACGCTCGGGTGAGAATAACGTACCTTCATAGCCTCAGCTTCATTGGAATAGTGACGTCCGCGCGCGCGAACAAAAGCGGCGTGCTTGGCGGCAGCTGCAAGTGAAAAAAATCTCAGCGGGTGTATGAATAATAAGACTTGTGCGTCGACGAACTTTCTTCGTCCATCTCCTCGTCAAGCTCTACTTCTTCGCCGGTCTCTCGCCCATCGGCACGAATCTCCCCTCTAGCTTCGTTCGGCAGGTTGAAGCTTGTGCTTCGGCTTGAAGCGCCACTTCCAGAGCGCCCAGAGGCACTTCCGGAACGACCAGAAACAGATCCAGATCTTCCGTTACTAGAGAATGAAGTACGCCGCGAAGAGGGGCCAGAAGCGTCCGCCCCGGTAGATGAAGGCGACATCAGGACGGGAGATGCTGGGGTGGATCCATTCGTCCAGACGTATTGACCGTTTAAATCCAGATTTGGAATCTCTGCAGCCCATGGATTAGCTAGGGATGCATATACCCAACGAGTGAGCGCGTCAAACCTCCTTCCACGGTATCAGTCTCCGCGTTGTATCTGACGTATGGAGTCTTTGGTTCCGTAATCTTCATAAGACTATCCTTCTGAATTTCAGTGAGGGCGAGGTTTTCCTCGTCCCACTGCAGGCTGCTGTGAACAGTTAGACTGGAGAACGCAGGCACCAAAAGAGTTCTCGACTAACTGTCCAGTGGTCCCTGGAACCTGTGGCGTGTTCTTCAATATACCCTTGGGCTTCGGGTTCGACGCTGAGCGAGGCAAAGGGGGAAGATGGGGACGATCCTCAGTGACTTCAGACATGGCGGTATGAGAGCAAGAGGAGAAGGATAGCGAGTGGCAGGTGTCCAAATATAGCAATTCCACAGATTATCTGACCCTCAAACGCGCGAAACACGCGTCTACATAGACATAGTCCCCTGCACCTGTCTACCAACTCAATTCGTTCCCTTTCTTCGCCCACTAGCTCTATCGATTGTCCTTGAACCCCAATGTTGACTCCGATGACGAACTTGTACTTATCCCGAACTCCACAGCGAGTCAGTGACCTCGTCCTGTGGCCCAAACTTCCCACATCTTTTCCGAGCCTTTTCTTGGTATCCTGATATCACAGCGTTATCCACGTACGGCGGACGCGGACGTGCGTTCGAAGGTCGCCGTCTATTGAATGGGTTTTAAACTTCTTGCTTTCTACACTTGTCTACACGGTCCGTACATCCGTGAATCTTTCCAAAATTTCTGACACGCGTGTGCATCCGAGTCAGACCTAGGATACCGCCGTGTAACGTCCTCGATATGCAGTGTAACAGCTTTTCGCACTGAACCTTGCTAGCAGTGAATGCTGCCGCAGACCCGGCATCTTCGCCGTATGTCCTAGATGAGCGGGGAAGTCAGAATGTCGCCAAAAAATAACGCAGAGGAACCGACAAGTGCGGCTCAAGAATAAGGGCGCCGTGCTCGCAAATATCATCACGGTATGGCAGATAATCTTCGTGTTGGCTGCGTTAAATCCGGCGACGGCCGCACCGCTATTGAGGTCATTCTGCAACAAGTGAGTCCACGAGCGCTGCGCCCCCGTACCCGTATAGTACTCACGAAAATAACCGCGGTGTTAATGCGCGAAGTTATTTCGGCAGAAAGCTGTTGAGCTGAATTGTCAACAAGTTGACGGCAGTTACTTTACCCAACGGTATCATCTGCGCTGTATATGAACACACTGGACCCAATTCACGCGGGTGCAGTCAATATTCCCTATATTGCGCGGTTCCAATGATTCCTAAATTGAGTGCTTCGTTTAGAGCTTGGGAAATAAACGAGCTTGAATTTGTTGGACCCTTACCTGAAATACTGGACCCGCCCGGCGCTAGACACTGTGTGCGTTACCTCTTTGATACACTCGTCGCTTTCAGAAAAGCTCCCCGAGCAAAATCACAACCGTGAGAAATTGAAACAGTGAACGTTCGAAATCAACTTGTCCCCATGGAACTCGACCAGAATTTGAGCTAGTCCCGAGCGCGGTACGATCCAGGTGAGTGCAAACTTCACAACTCGTATACCATGTCCCAACAATATGCTGATGAGAAAACAAGCAATCCTCATGAATCTGTTCAACATAACTGGATACAACTACAACATATTATCTATCTTTTGACAATCGTCAAACGACCTGAGAAATCTTGCCGCTTTTCACGTCGTAAATCCAACCGGTCACTGTGGTCTCAGGGAGAAGTAGCGGCTCGTTCTTCAACCACGCCACATCATCTTTGACAGACCCCTCCAAATTCTTGAATTCCAAAAAGTCGATACCGTCAACTTGGGCAGCCACGTTGGCATCCCCTTTGGCCGCATCCTTCACAATTGAGCGCAAGTGGTCGGAGGTAAATGTCAACATGCCGCAATCTATCGCTGTTTCTCAACACGGTACCGCGCCAAATAGCGAAAACCTACCTGTGTGATGAAATACAGCGATTTCGCGTGTCCCGAGAAGCCGCTGGGAGATTATAATGCTGCGGAGCTCATCCTTCCTACCATGGATTTTTCGGTTTCCAGATAACTAAGCCCGCTTGGGAAAACACTCACGCAACACCACCGGCGTTCCGGATGACATGCGCGTCTCCCTCCTTTATTCCCAGATGCGCGGCTGGGCTGAGTTATGGAGAACAGTTATCATTCAGAGAGACTGAAGTCTAAGGTGCTCTCACTCGAGCCGTGCATCCATGCAGGTAACTGGAACACAGTTTTAGTTTTGAGGCAATGACTATCACGACATATCACGACAGGTAATTCACCTATGATGAGCTTTTTGGCCGGAGGCATGACCAGGTTAGCTTTGTCCCCAAAGTTCGCAACGTAGAGGTCATTGCGCTTCACAAATTCGGTGTGTTGAGGGGACATCTCGGTTGTGGAATGCAAAGAACGAAAATGAACGGCCCTTTATATCTGTCCTCCGGCGACGGCCAACAGTCAGCGATCCCATATTTGTAGAAATTAATCTTCAGGCTATTGCGAGGGCAGTTGCCGCAGTGACGCAATTCATGCTGCGTGGGAATAAGCGAGCACAAACAAACAACCGCTAGCAACCCGATTAGGAAGGTCAAGAAGGCCACTTTCTTTCTCGTCTCTTTGTGCTGCCATTTTGTGCCTTGTGCCTGTAGGCATATTTCATGGTAGAAAAACAATGTCTCTGAGCACGCAGAGATAAGCTAGAAGGGAATAATTATTATCAATTGATACAAGTACAATAATATGGGTAGTGTAACACAGCAAATGCAACGACGGTGAGGGCTAAATAAGATGCAAGATGCCCGAGTATGTAGAATGAGAACGTGTAAGTACTGTACATATGCGACATGGAGGATGAAAGAAATCACTTCTTGATGGCTCGTATCTGGTCGCGCAGCTTCCCGTTCTCTTCCTGCAGAGTGTTGAGCTCGTCTAGCAGCGCCATGCGCTGCCCTTGCTCCGACATGTTGATGCGCTCAATTTCCGCCTGCGCAGTGTCCAGCGCCGCGCGCGCCTCCGAGAGTTGGGCTTCAAGCGGCTTCCTTACTGCATCAGGCGCCTTCGCCGCCTCCTCCGCCAGAGCCAGCGTCTTCGCGCTCAGCGCATTATTCGCCTCCTGCAGCTGCGCGACCGTCGCCGCCTGCTCCGCCGCGCCCGCCTCCACCTCCCGCTTCTCCGCCTGCGCGCGCTCGACCGCCCCGCGCAGCTGGCCGACCTCCTCTTGTAGCGCCGAGACTCGCCCAGCGAGCTCCATGTTGCGCTCCTCGAGCGTGCGCACCTGCTTCTGGTACGTCTCGAGCGCGCCGCTGCCGTCCTGCGCGAGCTTCTGCGCGCGCTCCGCATTCTTCTTGAGTAGGTCGTGCGCCTGAGCGAAGCGCACGAGGCGCTCGATGAGTGCGCGGTCGTCCGAGATGAGTGCCTGCACGCGCGCGGCGAACGCCTCGACGGAGAAGGAAGAGGAGGAATTGGGCGTGGGGGAGGACGGCGTCCGCGGGTCATACAGCGCCTTGAGCGAACGCACGTCGAGGTCGGAGAGCGAGGTTGGGTTCGGGGAAGGCGGCCCCACCGTTGGGGAGACACCTCCTGAACCTGCGCGAAAGCGTTGTTGGCCGAACTTGGCCGCGCGCGCCTCTGGCGAGGGGAGGATGGCCCAAAGGGGTTGCAGCATGGCGATAAGCTGCTTGGCGTCGCCCGCAAATTCTCGCGGGCTCGGAGAGGGTAGCGGAGAGAGGGCGACGTTGTCGCGATCGGTCTGAAAGACATTAGGGATGAAAACCAACAGAGAACAAACACACCTTGACACGGAGCTCGATTGCTCGAATTTCCTTTCGCGCATCCTCACGTTCCCGCCGTGCCTCTTCGACCTCGCGGAATAGTGCCTCCCGCTTGTCCAGCCCAGTGCGGACATCGTCCTCCAGTTTACGCCGTAGAACTTCCCATTCTGCTTGCGCAGCGGAGTGTGTATCGATCTTGCCGGAAAGCCCTTGCAGATGCGACCCGAGCGCAGCCACAAGCGCCGAAATGGGCGGGTCCCGCGAGTATAGAGGTATGCCGAACTGCTTAACCAGCGCGCGCAGTGCTGACGCGCCGTCCTCCAGCTCCTCCTGTACCCGCTGCAGCGCAATCGCATCGTCGCCGCGTATCCGTTCCGTCTCATCCTGCAACCTTGCGAGATCCTCCATCCGCTCGTCTTCCGCCAGCTGCTTATCACGGTCCCATGCCGCGCGCTCGTCCTCGTGCTCGCGTATCAGCGCCTCACGTTCTGCTGCCCACGCAGCCTTCTCCCGTGCCAGCAGCTTCATCTCCTCATCCATGCCCTCCAGTCGCGGTAACTCCCGCTCGAGCGCTGCGATTGTGTCTTGTGCACTCTGCAGCTCTTCCGCGCGGGCAGCCTCGACGGCGTCCTTCTCCGCCCGCGCCGCCGCCAGCTCGCGTGCAAGTTCCGCCTGCTTCACGCTCGACGCCGCGAGCGCATCCGTTGCACTCTTGAGCTTCTCCTCGAGTGCCAGAGCAGAGGCGGGAGCTGCGTCTTTCCCGGTCGGGACGACGCTGCTCTCATGGCCGGCAAAAAAATGTGCGCCATCAAAACGCGCAGCAGGTGCCCGCCCAGAGGCGGCGCCACTGACGGATGAGCCGGTAGGGCTTCGGGCGCCGGAGGGCGTGTTGTACCCCGAGTCATTGTTATTGTCGACGGGTGCCATCTTGCGCTCCATGCTTCGGAGTGAGAAGCTGAGAACACCCGCGCGGTGCTCGAGGAGGCGTTTGTGGATGTCGTTGGAGCGGTCAGAGACACGGTGGAGCTCGCGCTCGGCAACCTCGACGCGCTTATTCGCGGCCTCGAGCTGTTCCTCAGACTGCTTAGAGACCTTTTTATGGGCTGCGTTGACACGGCTGAGCGAAAGAGCAGCATCCCGAATTTTCGTCTCCAAAGTGAGTTTCTTGGTCATTGCGCCTTGACGCGACATCAGCACTTGTTGTTCCTGCAACATGGATTAGAATTCGGAGGGTCACGGTGGGATATAAGGAATGAGTGCCCCATTCACGAATATGAAAATAAGGAGTTCAACCGCATACCTTTTTGAGCTCCTCCACTTCCTCCGAGCTCAGAATTTCAAAATCGCGGCTATCAACCACGGCCTCGCTAGCCAGGAGACTAATAAGCAATTCATCGCGAGTGTTGAATGCAGGCTGTGTCGCAATCCTAGAAGTCGATAATCTTGGGGTAGGTGGAGGCACGCGAGAAAGCGGCGACGGTAGTTGCTTGGTGGGAGATACCTTGGCTGGTGATGAAGGAAGGCCATTTAGTTTCTGAATGCGAGCTGGAGACCTAGGAGCTTCTGGCTCATCCTGCTTGTCCTTCCTGAAAGACAAGGGCGCGGTTGTTGGAGACAATGGGGTGGTAGAGGATGTAGGAGACGGTGGAGGCCAGGTTGGAGCACCTGGCTTGAGTGGCGGAGGGTCTGGAGGAGGAGGCGACGCTGTCGCCGTCGCAGACGCCAGGAATCGGCGCACACCCCCGAAACCGTTCATGGGGGAAAGCTGGAAGCGAGTCTATAGCCGCACAGCCACACGCACGCTAGCCACGAGGCATCGCTCGAGAATGCATTCCAAAACATGATGCTATGTATATAGACTATGCGCCAGAAAAGAAATAGATCTATGGGTATGATTCGATATAAGAAGGTGCAGTTTGTGGGTAGGCCGGTAATGCAGAGGTTTTGGTCCGTTGTCCAGGTCCGATTGTGTATATTAGCTCGCGAAGTAAACTCTCCATGCCCGACAATCGCCCATCAAGTTGGGACAGTCGCTCCTCCATCTTGAGCTCCATGGACTGAAGTTTGGTGTCGATGTACGCTTGGTGTTTTTCAAGCCGGCTTTCGAGGTCGACCAGTCGTTCTTCTAGCGCCACCTCGGCTGCCTCGACCAGCACTGTACATCGAACGAGATCGTGAGTATCGAGGTCATGGCCCAAGAACGAGTAATTCTTCTTTCCCTCGCACGCCATGCAGATGAATCTAGGG
The DNA here is from genome assembly GCA_029281435.1 of Mycena haematopus. Taxonomy (NCBI): domain Eukaryota; kingdom Fungi; phylum Basidiomycota; class Agaricomycetes; order Agaricales; family Mycenaceae; genus Mycena; species Mycena haematopus. Next base: position 85,373 of record JARJCV010000076.1, read on the forward strand.
TCTTCAGGATTCGATCATTCGTCAGAATAAGACTAGGGTGTAATCTAGGCGCGATGTACCTTCGCATTGCACGCAGAACCAGCACGGCTGGGTAACAGCTCGACGGCACACTGCACATCGAGGGGCATCGAGAGCGGATTTTAGGGGTTCTGCTTTTTCGTCCTGAGGGTCGGGGAAAAACGCTCGAGCCTTTTTGAGTGCTTCCTGGGCTTGACGATATGTTTTCCCAAACTGTCTGGTATGCACATTGCGTCGGACTTTGAAGATATCGTGCGTGGGTAAGTGAGGTCGCTGAAAACTCTATTAGCGAGGACGAGCAATTGCGAAAAGTACATACTGTCATGCCAGTTGGGATAACTTTCGCATACATGCAGGTTGGGTTGTCGCAAAAGTCCACTGTAATTCAAATTCAATGAGTTCGAAGCACTCTGTGGTCAAGTATGTTGCCTGACCTGTGTCAAATGTTTCCTCTAGCCGACAAGTGAGGCACGTTACACGGGAGCCCCCGATGTGTCCTGGGAACGAAATATGAATTTAAAATCCGACAGGGTATCATTCGAAAATCCGCACTGACCTTTGCAAGCGTCGCAAGATACACTGAGGCAATAAATCAGTACAAATTATTGACTCAGGAATCGTCACGTACTCATGGTCGGTTGTTTTCCTGATTTGATCCTCAGCAATGGAGTGATAAAATCGGCTGTCTGCGTTATATATAAAACATTTAGCGCTGATAGATCGGGATCGAAAAGAACTGACCGGCAGTGGTGAAGGACTTTTGCAGTAACCCAAGCTCGTCTTCTTCCTTCCGGGTCAAGGGTCTGCCAAACCGTGTCTTGCGAATATAAAGCTCGATGAAGCGTCTGCGATTTTGGCCTCGTTGTTCGAAGAACGACCAAGACCACGCTCCTCTGCGAACGCCATACCGTACTGCAGCAATGGCAAACTGCCACAAGGCCTTGGAGCTATTTTCCTTTACAACCGTGGGCGGAGGAAAGAAGCACATACATTCCGGCGCCATTCGCTTGAAAACGAAAACGCCGTCATGGGTACGAGGATCGGATTCCTCTCCCCACGTTCCTGTAAGGGACTGTGTGGAAATATCCCAAGAGCCAGTAAAATAAAGAGGCGAGAACCGAGTGGGGAAGGTTTGCTTGAATGAGAATTCGACGATGTCGAGATGTTGGGCGTTACATTCGCCGCGATATTGAACTCGGACATGTTGGCTCTTTGAGCAGAAGCTCCGAATGTGAGGTTTCCGGTCGCCGAAAGCTGCGAGGATACTGTCAGATCCAATATATCGAGTTCGGAAGGTGCTTACGTCGAACGATAGCATCCCGGATGAGGGGACGGTCTCGTCTATTTGCCGTCAGCATCACGCCTCCTAACCAGAAATAAACAGCCAAACCTTTGTGTGAGTACGTGAAGCCATTCCAGGTACCCAACAATGCCCTGAGGGCAGGAGCCGGTCGAGTGGCGACTTTCTTAGCTCGCGGTGCAGGCGTATAAGCGTCGAAGTCTAGCCTGTCTGTGTCGAGAGGGAAATTGAGCACTTTGTAAAAGTCGACTTGAGGTTCGAGACTGTCGTCGTAAGGATATTCCACGTCATCCTGTGCTAGCACCAGCTTCGGAGCCCAGAGACCGTGGGGGTCGTGCATGTATTGGAACTGCAAGCGGTATGAGCCCAATAGCCAGCGAGAACATGGAAGACTGACAAGCCCATGTGCAAAGGTTTTGAATTGTTGCTTCATATCCACCTTCTGTTGTTTAAAATTAGCTGCGGAGGTCGTCGGTCAGTTTAGAATGACAGCAGAGCGATGGGGCTTCACATTCCAGCAGGTCCACTCTTTCTTGTCCGGCGACTATTGCCCATTCCATGGTGTCGGCAGCATCCCTAGAAGGCGATGGTTAGGAAATTTGGGTTGAATGTTGGAGTTGGGCATCCCACCAAAGTTCGTCGGGGTGAACTATCTTGCTTTGGCACGCCCTCAAAATTTGGAAGTGCCTTTCAAGAAGAAGGAAAATGAGCGGTAAGAGGAACTATGGACACAATTAGGCAACTCGGTCTGAGAATATATATAGAAAGAGACTGACGCGTTCGATGCGGCCTTGGCCAGTGATGAGGTAGAGCGTATTGATAGCATCAATGTCGTACGAGATCGCCTCCAGATTTCCACGCAGGCGAGCTTCTTCCGATTCGATGTAACTCGTGAACTTCTCTTGCAAGCCTTCATTGATATAGCACGGATTCAGACCCGAGTGTAGGGTCGTTACGCCATGGTGGATTGAGTCGAGGTATTTATTCACGGACACTCGATTGGCTGGCAAGACATGCAGTCGAAGGGCGAACATTTTTGCCAGGAGTTCTTTGATTTTTCCGACGTAGTGCGCCATAGACTGGCAAGTGCGAGGTTAGAGAAAGAGCATGCTTAAAACACGGACGAACCTGGTGCCAACCTTAAAATTTCGAACGCTGTTAGAGTTGTTCCAGACATCCTACGTTGTACCTACCGATTGCCCAGAAAGCTAACCACTTCTTTAAGCTCCAATCCAGTGGCCGAGCTGCTGTGAAGGTGTTTGCCTCAGTTATTGATATGAACGAGCTTGCGTCGTCGTCGAATGCTTCGGATATCGGTTGCAATCTGGAAACGGTGAGATAGAGTAGGGCCCAGTCATCTTCGTGGTGGTTGTCGTTTTTCGCCGCAGCCTCCTCTCCGCCTTCCTGATAGTGATCGCGCAGAGCCATTACGAAGTGTCTCGACTTGACGCTGCCTCGCCACCCCTAAACATAGTCGGAATACAAATGAAAATAAGCATAAAAATAGCTTACCATCTCTTTCCAGATCTTGCAAAAAATGAAGGTCGTCAGTGGCTCAGCTCCGCCTATGTCCAAATGCCAAATACCTCGTGAACGTCCTAGATTTCTCTGTCAGTCAGATCATACCAGAGTCTCGCACAGAACACGTACAGGGTCAACAATTTTGTCGTGGGGACCAGCGGTTATTGCGCCAATTATACGGTCGCCCTGGCGCTCCACAACCTTTGACATTTCGTCTCTAGATGGAGCGGAATCAGAAGAATTATGCTAGCCTGAATACCACATACATGATCTGCCTCGTTTGCACTTCAAACTTGCGGTCGAACGCTGTCATATTTTTGGCTATCGCGTCATCGATGTCCGTCATCAGATCGTCCTTCAAGTCTTCCAGCCCAGACTTGCTGTTCGTGGCGCTCGCTGAACCCTTGGCACTCGTTGGTCCTTGACGCGGTGCCGCGCCCGACTTTTGCTCGAGTTCGTTGAGCTCCTTCAGAACCTTGTCATTATCCTGGCACGCCTGCAGTCCACCCTTCTGTTCCACAAGTCTGGAACCATTGAGCGTTGATTAAATGCAGGGCGCAGAAACGTACCGCGCCATCTCCTTCTGTTCTGGGGTAACGAACTGCGAAAACATCTTCATCATAAGATCCATCTTGGCGTTCATCTCCTGCGTAGTTTTGTCTACCGCGCTAATTGCCCGGTTTGCAGCATCTACGCCAAGTGCCGTGTGGATAGAAAGTGCGAATTCAAAATCGCCTCGCCGCTTCGTGAATATCCCCACGAATTTTACGAGCTTTCCCTCCCATATCGGTCCTTTCAAGACCTTCACAACCGTCTTCTTTTTAGAGTAGGTATCGCATACGTTCGCGCACGATTTAATGTCATCTGCTGTCCCCTTGACGATGTCTTGCATGCGTCCGCGAATAGTGGAGCCGTCGGGGGCGACCTCTTCTGCATCTTTGACGTTTTTGAGTCTATGAAACCATCAATGAACGTTACAAGCAACAAGAAAAGATCGCGTACTGCGTTAAGACGCTCATCATGTCTTTCATTTCCATATGAAGGGACAGGATCATTTTGTCGTTGGCCCTTCGTTTTTCTTCCAACGCCCAAACAGCCTGTTGAATGGTAAGAAAAGTAAAGTCCCGCGACGAGACGCAAGTACCTTGAAAGCCATCACAGCGACTAGAAGAGAACGATTATAAACGGAAACGGAAACGGATTTGCATCTCGAGACGTACCGCCTATAAATGGATGCAGTTTGGCCACCTCGTCCAAGGCGTTCATTAGGACAGGGATTCCATCCATAAAGGTGTGAAGTCCTTGTTCAATCACCTCCATACCCCCCACGGTCGTTAGAGCCGCAACAACCCCAGTCTCGATTGCCATGAGTTTGCCTTCCTCCGCTTGCCCCTGGATAAATTTATTTTCTGGCTCAGGGATCAGGTGAGAAACCACTACCAGCGGTTCCAGCCTTACCTGCTACCTGAAGGAGTTTATCGGTTTTCGATACTTTCGGTGCGGTATTGGCGATGTCCCAAGCTCCTGCTAAATTCCGAGAAAAGTCGTCGTTTGGAATCTGAGGCTGCTGAATGCTGGGAGACGCATTAAGTGGGCTTCCTGCCGGTGGCTGATATCCCAATTGCGACGGTGAGTATACTCGTGCTCGAGGATCACTGCTGCTGTACGAGGTCGCACGGGACCGCGGCGGTGTACTGCCGCTTGGTATCGCGAATGAAGATGCCTGTCTGCTGTGCGTCGAGAAGCTCCCTGAGTAACTGTCATTCGCCGTGTGTTGGGTCGCCACAGCGCCCGCGGACATGGTCCGCATTACTTGGTGTGACCAGTCCCCACTCGGCCGAGTCGAGGTTGCTGGAGAGGAGTTGGCGCTAGGAAATGGCAGCAATGGTGGTGAAAACTGACGGTGACCATCCTCTGTGAAGCAGTCGTATTCTGTGAGAGGTAGCGGCGGTGGAGAGTCCGCGTCGGTCTCAGCCTCGCTGTCGTTTCCCCTCAAGCTCTTCCTGCTGAGCTTCTTTAGGAGCTTGGGCATAGGCATGGTGGAAAAAGCGGAGTTGTTCTCCGCACCGCTCGATTCTTATCCAAATCCATTCCATTGCGAAGCGACAGTGTATTCCATCACGAAGCGACGTCCATTTCGAGAATGAATCTAAGAATAATTTGACCATCAACTCGAGCGCCCAAAACAACGAATGGGCGCTGATCTGAGAGCTCATCATGGGACCGCGGGGCAAAAAAAGTCGAGTGTGGGTGGCCCTTGACAGTGTCCAGTGAAAGGAGTTCGCCATGAGAACCGCGGCAGGGCCGTATGTGCGTCTTCAAGAAGCCTCAACCGGGAACCCACCATCGCTGCAGCTGTGACTCATATAAAGTTCCAAGTCTCCGACAATGTCCACGATGTGGGCGCCAATATTAATGCGGGAGTTTCAAGTGGGCGGCGCGTGCAACAGAATCGATAGCAAAATAAGACAGTTCGCCGTGCGCTGATCGTACAGGCGAGGCCGATGAGAGACGCGACGCGACGCGTGCAGCATGGAGCGACTCCCGATCATGATCATCATTTTTTGAAGTGCGATGTTCTTGGCGATGTTCCTAGAATCCTTGGATATGTATAGAGCTTCAACTCTTTGTAAGGCTTCGTTCCAATGATCCTTTACGTGGTGGAGAAGAGGAGAGTCCTCCAGATCGTAGCATCGAACCGGAGACGACACCTAGATGGGTGAGGATGAGGAGAGGGAGAATGGATGTCACAATGTGTGACTCAATGCGACGCATCAAGTGGCTGTGCTCGACATGCCGATCCTTTTGATTTGGAAGCCTCAATTATAAACGCCGTTGTGCAGCGGCATCACAATCATCAAAGACAGCTCCTCCTCCAGGTGGCCACTAGACCAACCCAACTTATAGCGAGCCATTAATACCCCACCAATGGCAAACCAGTCACCTCTTTTTCAAAACCAGCTTGAAATGGTCTCTCGTTCAACATCCGCCATCCACACTCGGTATTTATGTCTAGGGACCAGCTGCATCCGGCACCAGCCTCGGGCAACCAGGGAGGAAAAACTGGGCTGTAATGACATAGCACAGGATCTATACAAGTCTCTTAAGCAATTGGGTCGTGCGGGTGAGCCACAAGTTTCACGCCTCTTACGTCTCCCTTCTGCAATTTTTTCAATCCTTCCAAGATTCCAGCAACCCCGTTCGGTAGCACTTCATACCGGTTACCCTAACACGAGGGATGAGCCAAAACGAAATAAAAGAAAGCAATACAGTAAGTACCGTAATGATTCCCTTCTTTAACATCTCCGGCAGATTCTGAACCATTACCTCCTGGCTTTTTTTAAACAGTTCCATCACAGCCGGATTTGGCGCCAACCGGACGAAGGTTACGTTCTTGCGCTCCACGTCTCGGTCCATTGGCGCCGTTGGCTGACAAGTCACGATGGCGCCAGAAGGGCACACACAATCGTACGCGGTATTAAGTGCCGCAAGGTCTATGGTGTGGTATACCACTTTGACTGGCGTCGTCAGGGCAGCGGCCAACGAATCAAGGGGAACGTCGCCGCGATCGATGTATTCAGTTGCCCCGAGCTGTCCAAGATATTCAAAGTGCACCTTCGATGCGTACGCGACGATCCGCGAGAATCCGAGGAACTTCAAAAGTTGGATGGCTGTTTTCGTCAGAATCAATTGATACAGCGGAAGAAAGCCAATCGCCCACCGAATTGCCCCACCGACGTTCCTGCCCCAATGACGAGCGCGGATTCACCATGCTGCGGTTTTGCCCATGAATACGTGGTATTGAGCCCGAGGCCAATGGGCGCCGCTGCGAACAGGCCTATACAAGCGGAAGTAAACGCCATCGGAATAGTCGCCACTTCGTCAAAGCTCGCGTTCTCTGGGATCTGAATCCGATTCAGTGTTTTGTTCAATGATCTGCATCTATCAACCACGTACGGGAATCAGAAATCCTACAGCAGGTATGGTGGTGTATTCCTGGAATCCTCCTTTCGTGGCTGTACCGAACCTAAAATTCCTATCGGTATCTTGGATAGTATGCGACTTTTTGGTGCGTACACTCTGTCCCCTTTCGCAAAGCCTTTTACACCCTCGCCGATCTCCTCAACTGTGCCAGCAACGTCGTTTCCAAGAACAGCGGGGTATTCATCGATCAGAATATTGTACTCGCGCTGTATCCAGTTCGCGGGATTCAGCGCCACAGACATGGTCTTGATGAGGACCTCGCCCTTCCCCGGCGACGGAATTGGGCGAGTGCCAAGAATGAACGGAGCCTTGGGAGATTCAACAACGATGGCTTGTTGAGTCGACATGTGTAGGCGAATAGAGTTGAGTACTATTGCTGTAGGGGTCAACGACGCATTTATATACACCTCTCCCCGTCATATTGAGTCGCGTTACTCGGATACTCTTCCGGAGTATATACATAAGTTGTAGAAGTGGAAGTGAAGGAGTAGAAATAGAAGTGACCGCAATGGAAGTAGAAGTGGCCACAGTGGAAGTAGAAGCTGCCACCAGTAGAAGTCGTAAAAGTGTGACCTTGTGTGACATGTCAATTTCCGACCAAGTTTTAGACGCATTGACGCGACGCGACGCGTCTCCCGATTAGGCAACAGTAGAGCAATGTTCGCACTATGCTATGCCACCCGCCGCCTCTCTGCGCTTTGTATTTCCTCCTCTCACCATCCACCACACATTCAAGTTCGTCCGCCCAAATGAGTGAAATGGACCCTGCCATTGCACAAAAAATTCGCCAAATCGTCGAGGCAGCCGGTGAAGAACATGTAGTGAAATACATTGCACAGGCGAGTCTATTTCCTTCAAGTTTGCGCAATAAATCAAACCCAATATGTAGACATTTCCCCCTTCGTTGGTTGCACTAGGTTATTACACTGCCAACAACGCCGTAAACTGGCTCGACATCGACAAGTTCATGGGCTGGTTAAGCCGGTCAATCCAGGTAGGTAGGTACCAGAACACCACTGTTTCCATGCCATCGACTCCGATGCATGCCGCCGGCGCCATCACTGTGCCACCGTCTTCCACGCCTTCTATTCCTGCTTGCACCGGAATTGGAACCGCGGTTCCCGCTCGGTGATTTCTCTGATTTTGTGTTGGATGGGGACATCGATAGCTATCTCGGGGCTTATTGATGATGTATTTCGAACAGCGGCGCGATGGCATATAAGTAACTCTTTGTAATTCTATATAAATACTTCGAGTTTCATAGCATTAGGCAAGCATTAGGCCTTCCTTCGCGAGTGTGCTTGCTCCTGGGGCTCATCTAGCTAAGCAATTATGTACTGTACATAACATTCTAGGACATTTGTAGACTATTTCTGCACAAAAAAAATCTGCCCCAGAGTGCTCGTACCCAGCGCAGGCGGGTGCAAGTATTTTGATAGCAAATCACATGACCGTGTTACGTCGGCGCAGAAAGAACATGGCGAGCCGCCGAGCCGAGCGTGACATGTCAGTAGAAGTGATCGCATTCCAGTGGAAGTCGAACACATTTCGGTAGAAGTAGAAGTCACTTCTACCTCTACCACAAGCAACTTAGTAGAAGTAGAAGTGACTTCTCTTCTACAACTTTGGTCGCCCCTCCTCTTCCGAAGCTTACGCGCGCGGCGGTGGACCGGCACTGAATTCTCAGTTCAATCCAACGACCTTTTCCTGACATAAATCTAACGGGAAACACGTTATACGTTCAACTATCGTGAACTAAGGTGAACTGTTGGTTGGGCAAAGGAATAAAAATACAATTGTTTCCTTAGGACTTTTTCGGGTGATATCTACGCGATAAGCGTTTTAATCTGATAACAGTGATATGTCGATCCGTCGATCACTGTCAAAAGGGGATATAAAACTAATTTCCTCTGAGTGAGGGAGATACTTACAGGCAGTGTTCAGGCTACGTTCAACTTACGACGTAACGTTGCTGGACTTATGAAAGAAAGAAACGGAACCATAAATTGGGATGTTTCGGTATGAGATTTTTGGCCCTTTTTGCAATGCAAGCTGCCTCGCCGAAGCTCGCGTTTTCTGGAACCTAAATTGACGACAGCCCATTTCTGGTGCCTTTATTCAAATAAACGCATGAAAACTGCAGCAGGAACGTCTTGTAGAAATCCAGCGAGTAATGCGTGCTTCACGTGAGGTCAAAGCGATTTATCTCAGCCGTGATGTGACGTGACTTTTGCTAGGATTTGTAGATTCCATTTGCATAAAATGGTGAGTCAAAAAAAAAATTCCAAACTAGTCGTGAATACAATACGCGGATGCCATCTACGTTCTCTACCTCGTCTTCTTCGTCTCGCCCGCCGCGTCGACATCTGTCGCAAGCACCTGCCCGTACTCGTTGACACGCTTCGGGTCGATGCGGTATATCCATCGCTGTGCACACGCCGTCAGCGCCTAGCGTACGTGGCAGTTTATCTGAACACGGAAGACAGACCTGGTATAAGAAAACGAGGAACACAACGTCGTCGCGGAAACACGCGAGTCGGTGCAGGAAAGGCATCTTGATGCAGAAACTGGATTTGGGGCCATCGTCAACCAAACCAACAGGGGAGAATGTTTAGGCAACGTACGCGAAGAAGTCGTCCACGACAGTAGATAGCGTCTTGTAAATCATTGCCTTCATAGGCATGTGCGAGACGCTCTGTTGGGTGTTATGAATCAGTCAGTCAAGGATGGACTACGAAAGAAACACCGACCTTGAGCTTGTAGTTGATGATCAACTGGGGCACGAGCTGTGCGAAGCCGAACATGTAGACGAACGAAGTTAGCGTCGAAATCACGAAGCTGTACCACCCGCGGTGGGACTCGTAAATCAGCGAATAGATGGTGTACGCCGCGAGAAGTGGTATCGCGACCCAAGAGACGTATTTGAATGCGAGTTTGTCGTATCTGCGCAGTCAGTCAGCCCGCGTCCTCAGGTACCTAGGAACGGCACGTACTCCTGCGTCTTCTTCTCATCCTCGCTTAGGACGTGTTTATCTAAAATGAATGGGTGAGAGCAAACCACCCAAGGGCGATTCACGAACCTTTTATGTCGAGTTTGTAAGGTAACATGTGGCCTGCCGGGGCACGTACGACGGTGATGTCGACTGCCTTTGTAATCTGAGGCAAGATGGTCAGGATGCGAACCAGATAACTACTGAAATTTAGCACCTTCCATGCCTCGATTAATACACCAGTCCCTGAGCCAAACAAAATCATCCAGCTAGTGTTCTCGTTGTTGTCGATGAGATACAACAAAATAATAAACTGCACGACAACGTTCGTGATTATCTGGTGAATCTCCGTAAGTGATGCTTTCATGAGGGAAACAAGACGAGATCACCGTTCGGACAGACACACCGACCATCTCTTTTTTCTGCCTCCAATGCGAGACGTCCGATTTGAACGCGAGCATCTCAAACCTAGTCCGAGTTCAAGTTCGAAAATGAGACAAGATAGAAGGAGTCGATGCTCACACAACATGCAAGAGACTGACGAGCCCCGTTAAACCGAGGAACCACGGGTTGGTCTCCAGCAGCATGCGCTTCACCTCGTCGAGCTCCGCCCCCGCGGCCCCGCCTTGGTTCTTGGAAGCCTCCTTGAACCCATGCGACATGGAAGCGTAGATTTGGAATTTCATGAACGACATGGGCTGGAACACAATCTGGAGCGGGAGTGTTGGCGTCGTCTCGTTCAGCTCGACATAGTGCGAGCGGAGATGCCAGAACTCGTTCGGGAAGACGATGGGTTTGTAGAAACCTCTGGTCCCCGAGTCGTCCCGCACATTAGGAAGGAGATGCACGTCTGCAATGGCGGTGAGAATATAGGCATTAAAAACGTTTGTTGCACGCACGTTCCAGGATAGGAGGCGGGAGGGTACTGTACGGGATTACGGCGGCGTCTGAAATGAGTGCAAGAGTAACGTTCTGTGAAAGGGTCGGCTCGCCGTTCAAAAGAAGATATATAGAGCTCACGCTATGCCAGTGTGCCATTATTACATCTGGCTCGACCTAGGATCGGAATTAGCATCGAGTCATTTCTCAGAGCGTCAAACACACCTCTTCTGGTTCGTCCGTCGCATTTGCCCGTAGGAGATTGTGCTCCTTGCGTACCTTCAGCCTCAACATGTGCGGCGACAGAACTAGAATATCATGACTTGAAGAACAAATCGACAGAATTTAATCCCTACGTTTGCGGACATGGTGAATGTTCTCCGGGTTGAAAGCAGGATTTCGGGGGTCCGGGTTCGCACCGTCTTTGGTGACGAATATGTCCGCCCATAGCGATCCGTTATTTAATACGCTCTATTGAGACTAGAAATTAAATCGACTCATAACGGGGACTGTAGCACAGTACGCACCGGTGGGAAGTTGATATTGTATTCTACTACCCTCGCCTCGCTGTAGTCGCCGAAGGTCAGGTTTTTCCAAACGAAATTGGGCAGACCCTCGTCCTGGTCTTTTCGATAGCCGGAAGTCCACTTCGATGAGAACACGTCACCGATAGGTGAGGTCGAGAGGAAGACGTGCATATCGAGTGGCTGGCCCAGGGGCCACGCGGGAATTGCCTGTACCGGGGGCAGGGTTCGCGGGTCGACATCGGGTGTACTAGTAGGTCCTTGCGCCTTCGGTGGAGGCCCCGCATTGAAAAAATATTTAGAGGCTACACGCGACTACTGGGTGAAAAAAAAACTATCTGGATGGCCTAGAGCGCGAACCTAGCTGCGAGATAGTCCATATTATGAACGCTTGCTGTAATTCTGGTTTCAGCGTCCAGAAAATTAACAAGGAGTTGTGGAGTGACCTGGGCAACCCCAAATATTTTCCGGAACGTGGATTGTTCTGGTTCGGCCGCGCCTTGAGCTGCAGGAGCAGCAGCTGGGGCAGACATGGTGGTTACTGAACGTGTGCCGAGGTCAATTTACATATGTAAAAGACTTCCGACTTCAATAGCATACAACAAAAGCACTTCCATCGTCGACCTATCGCTTGTGGTTCTAATAGTCTATCTTTCGTCCCTGGACCCTGTTTCAAAAGGTCTTTGCCTTCAGGCTTAGACCAATCCATTCAATTCCTCTGGTGTTGAACTTGTGGTCATCGTATCCCGTCTGGGTGTCCCCGTCAATTGACAGCAAGCCGGCCGCTTGCGACAGAGGGAGGAAGAATTTTTGTGCAGTCCCAAGTTGAAACAACAGGCACTCGTGCTACGTAAAATATTGCGCCTTCGTCTACGCTACGGATACCCAGATCTCGCCGTTGGAACGCGCTGTGCCACCCTCTACAAAGTCCCTGCCCTTCTCGATAATCCTATGAGCAGCACACTCAGCGGAACCCAGTTGTAATCAACCAGGAGTCGCGCGACGGTCCCCCCACACACCGCCTAACCTGTTGAGATGCGAAGTACGCGGAAAACCACACTTACCTCTTGCAAGCTGCAGTTCACATCACCATGGTTCGCTAGGAGCGTAATAAGCATAGGCAATGCATCATTATTTCGATGGTGGCGGTGTGGTGTGGTAAAGAGGCCGGTATGTGTTACTAACACTCTGACAAGGACTACGATCTGTTTTTGTCTTGTCTTGACTTTGCCGACTTCCTTCCTTCTCCTCTTCAAGTCCCGACTCCCGATGTGATGCCATTTACATCCAGTGGCGTGGACGCCATCAAGTCTCTCAATGTCTTGGATCACCTCCGCACATTTTCGGACTAGTCTGGGCCTTCCCGACATCTCCATATGTTATATCGCAGCCCGTACACTTTGGAAAGCAAATTAAATCCTCAAAATACGAGAAACCGGCTTCAACTTCAGCCTGAATATTCTTGCACATTGATATAGCTGAAGTCCGGAGCTTGTTCGCGGTCGACATCGTCCGCCAAGTTAAACATCGGCCTGCGGCGCGAGATACTATTCTGGGTCCTTCTTTCTATCTCAAATCTGCCTCGAGGGTTCCTCATTTGTCCTCCAAACGATTCCTTGTATGTATGTTGTTTGTTTTCTGCAGCGTCTTGGTTCAGCATTATCACTCCAGAAACCTGGTAGCAAGTCCTCGACGCACTTCCACTTCAAGTTGAGCGGTCCGCTCCCTAGCTGAGCAGTGTGCCCGTCTTTATAGGGCATCCACGGCGACTGCGAGAACTGCAGTCGTTATCCTGCGTGCCGTCACTCATTGGCATCTGACCATGGCAGTCGGCTGGGGTCCTCTACGAGCACGCGGTACCTCTACCTTTGTACGTCGAGCTCCAAGCTTGAAAGACAGGGTGACCTGATAACTGGAGCGTGGCCAAGCTTGTTATCTCGATGGCCCATGGGGCTCCGCCGGCGTTCGGTCAGCAAACCGCCGGCTCACGACGCGCCATTGTCGTGACAGACTCCTTGGAGTGATAATCGATTCGCGGCTTCTTCATTCTTGTTTGGGACAATTATAGCCATGTAATAAATAAACCATTGTTAAACGCTCATTGACACTGGTACTGTATCATATGTTTAGTGTGGAAACCGGGTTGACGAAATGTGGTGACTCGGGGTGTCACAACACCGTTTGGCGGCTATTTGCGGGTTTGCTTTCGACCATTCCGTTCGTTCGTTGCTCTTGGGATGCCTGGGTCCCGCAGCCCTGCCTATGCATGCGGCTGTCTCAATGTCCGTATAACTCCCGTCTCCCCTGCACCGTCGCAGTGTACGGATCCCATCTCGACGCCAGACTTCCGCCAGGTCCATGTCGCAGATGAAGGCATTGCGGTTGTCCGTACTTCTTTATTTCTCTCGGGGCCAGGCAGTAATGTTTTTTAATCGTTTTTAAAGGCTCACCCCCAGGTAACCCTGCGAATCCGGACGCGCGGGGAATTGGCATCGCGGAATCGGCGTGCGCGCTATACGTCGTTGACCTGCCTCATCTGCCAGGTTCTCGTCTATCGAGTTTATCAGATCGTCTCTCTGGACGCAGACGGAAGGGACGGCCCTCTTATGCCCACTGAGGACTGGGTGGAGCAGGATATTCTCAAATCCCCGTCTGGTTGGATCGAGGTCCATAGTCAGTGTTTGGTGAGTCATTTTTGCTCGAGTTTCTTCGGACTATGTTCTGTCCTTCATCGTCCCTTTCATCTCGACCGAATGAACGTTGTGGAAGTCGGCCTTCGTTTTCGAAAGCGTGTACAAGGCAGTCGCCTTTGTGCATCGTTTTTTTTTGCGGTCTTTCGCGACTCTTTCCTCCCTTAAGAGGATGCTCTAACAATTGGGGGATCCGCGACGCCCTTTTTGTCCACTTTTTACCACTGAAAAAAAAAACTGACAAGCTGTCGTGAAAGACTGCTTTCTGTGTTCTGGACGATGGACTGATTTCTGATATAGAATGGAGATGCCATTGCGCGGGTCGAAGCATCGCCTCAATTCTCTGCGCTCTTTTCTCTTGCCATTCCAATGGAGGCATCTCCCCCCATATCCCCGGAGCCCCCTGCCGAGGATGGTCGACAGACGTCCTTTTTGGCGCATCTCCCTCCATTATTTCTGCCCCCGCCATTTACACCTGGTCACCAAGTTTTTGTCCACCTCGCCGCTCTCGCAAAACAGGAATCAGACGCCCACCGCGCAGCTGCAGAGCACGAACTGGCTAAAATAGTCCGGAATAAATCCGCCCAACTCGCGCGTACCGAAGCCCGGCTCAAACGTCAGGTGGAAACTCTGTGGCGTAGATTCCGCGATGGCAAGCAGTCCGTCGAACAGGCGGACACGAGTACTTCGCCTCGGTCTCCTCGGTCCCCCGTCTTCCGCTCGGCATCAGGCAATCTCGGCACACCTGCAAGCCCCACGATCCCGGGGACGCCCGTGGCCGTTGTGCGCGATTTTGTTCCGCTCCCAGTGGCGCCGACCCGCCAGGTCCACCTCCCCGCGATCTCCTCCCTGTCCGCATCCCTCGCGACCTCGGGATTCCACCACCCGCGCGCGCAGCAGCAGGAGCAGACATCACCTGCGCGCCCTGAATCGGTTCACTCGAACTCCAGCCGCACGCTCTCGGGCAGCTCCATCACCCTCGCCGGCTCACCGCGCATGCAGCCCTTAAGCATTGCGCCGGCGCGCATCCACGGCGAAGGCGCGTCAGTGCTGCAGTTTGTGCGCAACCTCAACGACAACATCAACACGGACGCGAGCTACCGGTACTTTGTCAACCTCGAAGAGGAGATGGAGCGGAATAGACGCGCGCGAGAGAATGAGAACGCGGTCACGGGATCGTCTTCTGCAATTACGCCACACCCCGACGAGGCGGAGCGCCCGCGTGCTGGACCGAGCACCGTGAACGGCAACATGAACGGCATCGAGGGCCCACATTCCGATGAGAATGAGCAGAAAGCGGAAGCTTCCGGCGTTGGAGACAAGGGCAAAGGGAAGCAGCGCAAGGTAGTCACCTTCCGGTCTCAGCCCGCGATTGTGACCATCAAGAGGGAGCTCATCGCAGAGGATGAGGAAGAAGCCCGGCTCACGCGGAACACTGGCGAAGGTGCGTCTTATTCTCAACCTTGAATACAAAACAATTCTGAGTGATTTCGCGCAGAAATGATGTTCCCGCTTGACACCGACAGTAAAGGGCAGGAGTCGGCGGAAGGTGCAGTGATGGTGCTCGTCGACCAGCCGGCGATGCCGCCGCGCTCGTCGCAGCCCCGGAGACCGTCGGCGCGGAAACCGCCCACCGACTCGACGGGTTTGCCGCAGTCGTTCTTGGGATTACGGCCCGAGTCGCTTCCTGAACCGTCCCACAACATTCCACCGCGGCGAGGCCCGTCACCTCCAGCAGAAGAGCCTATATCGGAAGAGGATGGCGGAGAGGATGGCGGAGAAGCGGAAGAAGTGGATCAAGAGCTTGACTCGCGCGACCGAGAGATACGGCGGCTTGTGGCTGCAGACACACCGAGCCATCGGCCGGGGTGGAAGAAAGACAGCGCGGAATGGAAGACGCTTGTGAGTCCGCATCGACGTCCGAGCGCGGACGACGATGAGGACGACGCCGTGCTGGGGTCTCCCCCGCATTTGAATGGTATGTTTTTCTTCTATGCATTCCTCCTTACGCTGATGCACTGTTTAGGATCGAGCCACGCAGGAATGCCAGGCTCCATGCCCATCAACATTCGCCCGATAGCAAACCCGCGCGCAAACCTGAGTCTCGCGTCGTACAGGCCACAGACGATGCCCACCGCACCGCAGGGGCCCGAGCCCGAGTCTTCGCTTTCAGCGCCGTCCAGTTCCATCCGCAGGGCCGTTTACGCGGAACGGAACCTCCAGCGCGCAATGGATCCCGGGGCGCTGGACTTTGCTGAGGACGACAGCTCGGTGATCGAGGAGGAGGAAGAGGGCGAGGATCATATTGGTGACACCGACGCGCAGACTACCGCCGGGTCCGACAGCGGACGGAGGCTAGCGCTTAGGATCTCCAGGCGCGCAACGACCTGCCTGACTCGGGGATGTGGCGCAGTCTCGCGTCATGACCGCGTCGCGAGCCCTCAACTGGTTCACTCATCTCAATATTCTACTCGTCGCAGCACCCGTCGCGTATGTATCTTTGCTTGCTTTCCTATACGTTCTCCCCACCCATCCATTGCATCTTGCCTCATCTCTGTACATACAACCCGCTGCCCCGTCTGCAACTCTACATACGTGTACAATATAATGCGTACTGTACCTACAATTTTACATCCACCCGCTAACTATCAATCAACTTTTGATTGCATTTTTGTGGATTGGCTGTTTCGTGTAAAGTGAATGAGTGGGTGTGTATTAATTAGTATTACTCGCAGTAAATAAGACTCGTATATATGGCGACCCATTTCTTTTTTTACTTTTCAGAAGCCTCTTGCACACAACGCGAACACTGGCAAGAGAACTTCCACCCGCGCGCCAGCTCTTTTCTCCTCCTCTGCCGGCACTCGGGCACGCTCTCTCCGGCACGCTGCGAGACGTCGACGTACGCAATGCTGAGCTCGTCGCCTTTTTTGAGATCCTTGTTGGCGATCAGTTGGAGCTCGGAGGTGCCCGATGAGAAAGACGGGCGCGCGTTGGGTGTACACGAGTGTGAGAGGTACGCAGACACCGAGTAGAGCGCCGTGCCGACCTGGCGGGCTGTGCCGTATGGCGTGCGCGTCAATTCCGCGTCTTCTGGTCGGAGAGTAGATGGCGGCTAAATAAAAAACACAGCGGTCATACAAGGTTCGTCCAACGAGGACACAAACAAACCCGGTTATCTCTGCCACCGCCGAAGCACACGCCGAACGCGTTAAACGCAATTTTGCCCAGCAGGGATTTGTGGCTCTCCGGAGAGATGAAGGCCTCCAGTCCGGGTAACGTCGCTCTTAATAGAGCAACAATAAGCGGGTACTCCTCTGGCGGCGGCTCCGTTGGATGTGACGTCCAGCGTTCTACGTGGTCTTCGATTTGATACTCCCCGTCGTCCGCCTGGGTGTAATCGCCCACAGCTTTGCCAGGAGCTTTGCCATTCGCGGCGGTGAGCTGTCTCGCGATAAATTTGGCCATCAGCAGCGTGCCCACTCTCTTGTCCTTGTTTAGGTACGCGAGGACTTTGAGTTGAGCGGCTCGTCGGATTTCCAGTGCCGCCGGTGTAGGTGCAAGCTGAGATAGTGCCAATACTGCGGGCAGCGGCGGGTCAAGGGTAAATAAGAGAGAAAACCACTGGCTTTTCGAAGCAACCTGGAGAGGTTTAGTTTAGAACTGACAAGCGACTGAAAATGAATTCAAGTGACCTGGCAGGGTTTTGAGCAGAATGCAGATTTGGTGCTCGCAGAAGAAAGAAGAGAGAGGGATCCCAAGGACGGTTGGATCTCCCTCAGGCAATGTGTGCAGTATGTCCCCGCGAGTTGCAGATCATAGTCCAAACATGTAAGCATCGGATGCTCCTGGGTAGATTCCTGTTCGAGTTGGCCCAGAAAACACACGGCTGATAACCTGCCTTGTAAATGACTTCGCCTGCTGCGATGTCTTTGGTCAACACCAATACTTTCTCAGGACCGGATGTGTCAGAGGTAGGAAGACGAGACTGGAGGGTAACGTTGGTAGATTTCGGAGGGAAGACCTCGTAATATGCTCCGATTTTTGCTGCAAGCTACATGCCAAAAATTAATGTATTAGAACAGTGTTTTGCCCAGTAGAGAGTGTAGGGCGGGGGAGTGGATGTATATGGTGGCTACATGGCATCACTTTTCGCCTCACTGTCTATGATTATGAGGCAGGGGTTTGGGAACCCGGATCAGTGACCTTGTCCCATTCCTGGGAGGACGTCTCTGACGGCGGACCCCTCGTCGGGCTCGCATCCACATCGTCGATGCCCAAATCTTGCGCTGGGGGGGAAGAACTCACGTCGAGTTTCACCAAGGCCAAAATCATCTGGAAAAAAAAATCTCAGTTCAACGAGCGACAAAGATGAGGACATTACAAACCTTAACAACAGGTTCGGGGACTGTCTTTTGATAAATATCGAGAAGCTCGGTGGTTGATGGATACACAGAAAGCGCCCGGTAAAAGGACAGAGCAGCTGGAAGGTGGAATGGCTCTCCTGCTAACCTGTTAGATGGCGTGCAGATATGTAGGAAGTCTCCACGCACCTCTAGCGGCGAGTTGCTCGCCCATCGCAACCTGGGACATGAAGTAATTCTCTCTTTCCACCTGACTTGTTGGTACAGGCTCGCTTTTGATCTGCTGCAATGCATCGCGCAAATCTGCCTCCGAGACTTCATTGGCAGCAGCCAATGCCTCCCTGGATTGAGCTAATGACTTATTGACGCGTTTGTTTTCTTTTCCTGAATGAAAGGTCGGGAAAAACCACGCGGAAAAATAGAAAGAACATGCGTATTTTCTTTCTGAACTCGGCATCTGTTCGTCGTCTATAGTCAAAATAGACTGCATACGCAATTATTCCGCAGATAGAGATGCCAGCAATTGTAAGAACGGTGTTCGTCCGAGAGCTCATGTTGGTGGGAGATAAACCGTAACGTCATTTGCCTCTTTGGAAACTAATAGACGTAAACTCATGTTCACGCCGTACGTCCATGGTACGCAGTCAAGCTCATAGGATCTCTCCCATCGTTTGCAAATTGCCGGCAGAGTTGCTGCTAAGAATTTTCTACCTGGTGGTTCCACCGGAATTATTCTCGCCCTGGGGGTCGGACAACACCGACCTAATAGTGGATGAAGCACACAGAGTCTCACAGGTCTGTCGATATTGGAGGCAGATAGCGCATAGTGCGCCCGAGTTGTGGGTCGATGGGTTTAGATTCTCTACGACCCAAAAAAACCCGACGCTCGATTTGGAACAGACAACGGCTTGGCTTCGAAGATCGCACCCCTTACCCATCACAATCTACTTCTACTACCGCGTTGGCGGGGACGCTGGCGTTCATTTCATGGAAACAGAACTCTTCCGCACCCTTCTCTCCACCACCCATCGATGGAGGCATGTTATTTGGGACATTCCTTACCTATCTCCTCTCTGTGATCTTCAGCCTGGCTCTTTTGAAGCGCTAGAGCATTTCACCATCGAGAATATGGATTTCCGGGGACCCACAAAGTCGATTGACGTTTTCCAATCTGCCCTTCGTCTCCGCGAAGTTGCAATACGTATCGAAGGTCGCAAACCATACATACTTTCGCTCTTCCGCATTCCTTGGAACCAATTGACATCTCTCACTCTCGAAGACGCTCTCAGCGTTGAAGACTGTCGCGATGTCATATTGCAATGCACCAATATGCTGTCATTGAAGATCCGTTGTTCATGCCTCATGGTCGGATGGGATATGGCTCTTACACCGTCAGTTGTCGTCCTCCCGTTCTTGCACACCCTCGAATTCCACGTTTGGGGTCTCGTTCAAGCTGCGATTGGCCACTTTTTTGCTTACCTCGCCCTCCCTGCTTTGAAATCCTTCAAGCTCTCGTTGGAAAGCCCACTGAACATACGGTGGGACGTGGGGTTATTTTCTGAATTTCAAGACCGATCGCCGAATATCAAGGAAATCGCAGTGGGAGTCAAGGGGAGACGAATTGATGTAGAAAATCTCATCGCGCTCCTTCGACATTCCCCGACCGTCACGGGGCTGGTGATTGACGGATGCCCCATTGACGATGTCTTTCTCCACAACCTTGAGGTCCATGACAATGACCGTCAGGTTTTGGCTCCAAATCTTGTTGACCTGGAATTCGATGGTACTAGGCTTTCGGCCAGCGCTCTAGAAACCATGATCAGGTCTCGTTGGCGGGATTCGATGATCGCCGCCATTGATGTTCCCCACGTCGCCTCCTTGAAAAAAGTGGTGGTAAACCACAGCAGCCAAGAACTGGAAACGAAATTGAAGGCCCTTCGTCTAGACGAAGGATTTGATCTTCATTTCTACCGATGAAAGATTCTTCTTTGACTATGTATTGTCAAAGTCCAGGACCTTTGAGCCCAAAAGCAAATGGAAAAAATGGGTAAATTTCGTCTGGGTCCATCTAATCATACTACCTCTCGTATAGTCTGTATATACTACAAATAGCTAGATATTGCCATTTTTTTTTGGACCATCGTGACTACGAGTCAGGTCAGAATCTGAAAGGCGGCTACCAACCCACAAGGAAGAGCAGTTACCCGGGGACTGGCCAGATACCGACAATTAGCATTAATTACGAGTAGCGTATTGGTATTACATCAGTACAATACTCTAGGCGATCCTCGAGCTCATCCTCCAGGAAATGGATCAAGCCCCGGCGCAGAGCCACCAGCTGATTCCCCGACTCTGCCTGCCCCCGCAAACACGTTCCGTCCCCACAACCCCTCAGCCGTATCCGAGAGCCCTACATTGCCAGACGTGTCTGCCTCCCACAACTCGTCCAGCTCAGCCTCCCATGCCGGCTCCAACACATCAAAATCAAACTGTTGCGCCGACACCGATTTTTCTTCGCGAAGCCGCTTCCCGCCACTCCCACCATCCCCACTCTCACCCGCGCCTCCTTCCCCGTCCCCGCGCTTCCGCTTCCCCTCGCCCGAGTGCGGCCTCGACGGCACACCATCACCCTCCATAAGGCGCTCGAGCGTGCGTGCGCACCGACGCGCAAACTCCCATGTGCCCCCCATGGAGGCGAGTGCCTCGCGGCAATTGAGAAGATACAGCTGCGTTTGCAGCGCGCGCGCCGTGCCTGAACCAATCCCGCCACTGTTCAGACTGTGCACACTCTTCGCGGCTCCAGCCTGAGGTATACGTTGCAGCCCCACGCGAGCGGCGGCAAACACTAGCCACACGACAAGCGGGCCCGCGAGCGGCAGCGAGGGACGGTACTTGTCGAGCAACACGTTGAACGTCGACGCAGCGTCGTCTGCTTCGGCGTCTATGCCGTTGTATGCCGCACCATTGACTGTCGATCCGTATACGCCGACGCCTGAGCTCAGGTCAGAATTAGCTCTGCGCATTGTGTCGGATTTTGGATTTGAATCTGGAGTGCTGGAGCCTCGCGCGAGTATACCTGCGGCAACCTGATACAGCATGTGTACCTCGAGCACCGCGCAGGGGACGCGTTCACCGCCCAACGCGACTTGGAAGCGCTGGGGTAGGCCGCGATGCCACGCCGCAAGCTCCGCCCGCAGGAGCACAGTGACGTGAGTCGTGCTTCCCGCCGGAGGAGGAAGAGCTGCACCGTACCCAAGGACAACGTAAAAGTGGACGCGTGCGACGATGCGTACGAGCGCACGGCTGTGTGCCGCAAGCTCAGCGTCCGTGGTGTCGCCTGAGCCTTCAGATGCGGGAGCCGTGTGGACGTTGTCCGCGGACGCAGAAACAATGGAGCTGGGCGGCACCGAAGTCGTAGAGGCAGGAAGTGCCATGGGCGAAGGGAGCCCCGCGCCTGCAGCAACCGTCCCCTGTACGGACGGTAGCGAAGAGGATGGGAGAGGCCGTAGCGCCTCCGCGCTCGCCGGCGCACGGTCGAACTGGATGCTGAGAATGAGATCGAGCATGTTCGCGACGCCCCATAGGCAGCGCTTCCACGCTTTCTCGGTCCCGTCCGGCTTCATCTCGCTGTCACTCTCGTTTAACGAGCCGCCCCCATCGAGACGCAGCTCCACGGCAATCCGAATCGCAGCGCCGACGCCGCGCCACGCAAGCGCCTCGCGCGCGCGGCCGTAGTCGCGTAGCGCGAGGAAGAGCAAGGTCTGCACAGCGTCTACGTGCACGACGGCGCGCCGGAGGGCAGACGATAGAAGAACAAAAGCGGATTCGTACCTGGGAGTTACAATAAAATGCGTAGAGGTCAAATCAGAGTAAACGCAAGAGCCGAAGGGAGACGCACCATAGGTCGGCTGCGACACGCGTGGGCACGGCGGGCGGCGCGAGACGCGCAGTGTATGCACAGAGAGCGAGCAGGAGCATGGGTGACGCCTCAAGCGCCGTGAGGGATGAACACTGTGTGGGGGAGAGAATCGGGACGGCGGGGTGGACGACGGCACGGTACGTGTCGAGCAGCATTGCACGCACATGCGTTGGGGGAAGGTCCACGGAGGGCATGGCGCAGATACGGAGGAAAGCAACGCGAGGCCAGTAGGGGTAGGCGAGCGACGTTGCGGCATGGAGGCGAGGGTCGCTGTATGCCAGTCGGCGCCGGGATGTCGGGACGTGGATGGGTCGACCTCTACGTCGGCCTGCGTGACAAGGTGCAGAGACGAAGACGGGGAAGGGTCGGCCGGAGGGGAAGGAATACAAATGGGCAGTGGCAGGGACATGGAGAGCCGGCTTCCTACATTGGAATCCGCGTCTGAACGTTGATGCGGGGGGTTTGGTGGCTTGTTGAAGGGAGAAAGGTCCTTTACCCCTGAGTGGTCGTTCGTACGCTCAAACGTCTGACGCGTCTGCTCGTGCCGTTCGGTTATGGGCGAAAATTCATTTGGTATTACGCTGCGTTCAAAAGATTCTTTCGTGTACAACGCTCCGGGGGCCGAAGGAAAAGGCGACGGCGAGCGAGGCTGCTGTCGCTGCCTCCCTGGCGGCTGAGGCTGCTGACTGGACTGCGGCAATGGCAACAGAGCCTTCGCAGTGACCGACTGGTTCTCTGTAGGTGAAAACGGTGCAAATACCGCCGCGAGTTCGTGTATCGCACGCGACGCATCCGAGTTGGTCCATTTCAGCTTGTACGCGTCCCACACATCTTGTGTCGTGCGACTTTTCGACTCGGCCGCGAGTCTCCGCACCGCGTTATGAAGTATCTGCGTAGTTTGGTGGGCGGATGTCTGGATATAGAGGCCCAAAAGAGTTTCGAGTAGGGCCACGCGCGTTTCGGTGAACCTCAAATAGCCAGAGGGCGGGCCTCTACGACGAGGCTCCCGCGAGTAGGAACAATCAAGCCCTGTCTCGGTGCAGAAGATACATGGCTCTAGTCCGTCGCACTAAGAAAACCTGAAACTCAAAATTTTCGGTGTTCAGTTCAGTTATTGGCCCACCTTTTTGCGCTTCAGTCTGCATGTGTTACATGCTGGTAAGGTGAGCGCGGTTTGATATTAAGTCCGGTAGACATACCTCTGGAGACTTTTTTGTTTTTCTCTGGCGCTGGGGTCTAAGGCTCCAACTATTTCCATTTTTAAACAGTTTAAACGGATAAAACCGTTTAAATTTCCGTTTAGTTTGCGAGGGTCTATAAACTTTAAACAAATGGTAAACAAACGGTTAAACGGTTTCACCCAAGGTACACAAAAGGTACAGTGGATCCTCTCATTTTATACCCATGAGACGACGATAGAGATCACCCAACAACCTCCACACATATCTAACAACACTGACCTTCAATGTGGACAAGTTTTAATAGTGTTTCCGAACTCCCGGGCATCTCGGGCGAAGCAAGCATGAACTCACAATGGCACTCCTGGGCCCAGCAAAAGTGGTAGATGTTAGGAGGGGCAACAATACATCATGGCATAGTCGTACTTTGAATATGGGAAGTTTCAGTTCATGGGATCTGCATACATAGAGATACTGCACAAAATACTACTAAATTATCGTTTTTAAACGGTTTAAATGGTTTTTAAACAGTTTATTACCGTTTCCGTTTATTTTAGGCCTGGCCGCAAACGAAAACTAAATGGTTGGAGCCTTACTGGGGTCATCCCCACATCAGTGTCGGAGACGAGTTTTTCCAAGACGGCAAATTGATTATGTCACTCATCCGGAAAATCAAGGGAAAATACAATTTCCGTCCGCGCTGGAAAATATTGCGTTCATCCAATAAGTAATAAAACTACATTGATTATTCTAAGTCGAAGAGATTCACTCCGAGATCGGGGGTAGCGCCTTTTTCAACCATGCCTTCAAGTCATCGAGCTCTTCCATATTCGCATTATGCTCAACGCCGTCGTAGGACTTGTAGAAAAGCCCCTTGAGCTCGTCCGTCGAAGGCGCAACCGGCGTTCCTATGAGTTCCATCACCAAGTCCGCCGAGCGGCGAGCCAGTGCAGGCTTGACCAGAGGGTCTTCGGCGCCTTGCCCCCAGAATATCGGAATGGACGCAGCGTGCTCGGATGCCATCTGGATTTTATGGCCCCTGTCAACCCGCGCAGATCATTTTGTGTTTCATGTGGGGGGACGCACCGACTTGAATTTCTCATGCAGGGGTAGCCAGCCGCTCAATACGGCGAGTCCTGCGAGCTTCCGCTCCGTCGTAAGGCCCGTCAGGATCGTCATTGCTGCGCCCTGAGAAAATCCCCCAAGGACGATGCGATTGGCGGGAATGCCTGCGTCGACTTCGGCGGTGATGAGCTGATTCAGTGAGTGGACCGTCTTGAGCATTCCCATCTCGTCCTGTCTTCCGGTAAACCCAAAAGAGAAGATGTCAAACCTGGATTCGTGTCCCATTGATTGTTATGGGCGTCCAAAATAATAATAGACGTACCAAGCAGGCATAACCATGCCGCCGTTGGCCGTGACAGGCATCGCGGGGCTGAACTCTCGTGAATAACATCACCGATATTAGCAGGATGAGACCGACGCATGCGGTAATACCCATTTTACATGCGCCAGCTCGCTCGAGAGCATCTGTGCGACCGGTTTCCACCTTGACGAGATAAAATTTAGAACCAGAATTCAAGTTGCGTCCAGAGACAGTAGGTCTACCCGTTTCCCGTGTCACCGAGGCCATGTACAAATATTACGGTCGCTGTATGCTTGCTGATCGCGGGCACCGTAAGGAACCTGGGCGCGATTGCTGCCATCGTTATCTTTTCCGGCTGTCCGTGCGCGTTGAGGTAGGCGAGTTCCGAATAGCGGGCGTAGTAGACTACACCAGCAAGGCCGACGAGGATCGCGGCAGCAAGAGGTGCGAACGCAGAGACAAGGGATCGGCATTTGCCGGACATGGCTTGTCTCCGGACCAACCGTACATAGGTCCGTAGCCGCCGGTGCACACTCCGATGCCGCGTTTCGTACACTCTGTCTGACACTGACAGGAATACGAAACTCCTACGACTCGTCATGGCTGCCACTTGCTTCTCTCAACCCATACATATTCTCAGGCGGTGTTCCCTATACAATCGTTTATACCAGCTCCTAGTCTCCGGACATTGCTCGATCTGCCATACCCAAGTTACCGATCTCAAATTGACCAACACTCTGAGGGTATCCATTCTCGGAACCACTGCATCCCTGGACAGGATCGATATCGAACTTGAAGCTTTTAACCGTGACATGGGATTCTCGGATTCCCTGGACCATATCTGCTCCGGATCCTGTATTGGATGGCTGGCCTACATCTTCCCGTTTGACGTCGAATGGGGGGAAGCCACATTCCCAGCCTTTACTGTAAAATGCGCTCGCCGAATATTATCAGGCTTCTGATTGGCGGCGGCGGCTTCTATGTGCCAGTCGCCGTTCTCCGTGGCCGGGACTTGACGCATTTCTCAGTCGACGATCTCCCCGCATCGATTTGCGATGTCATCCTCCATTCCTTGATGTCCAGAGTCACCCATGCACAGTCTATATCTGGGGAATTTTTTGAAGATGTTCTGACGATTATGATTGCATCACGGTGGGCAATTGCGGAACTGGCCATTGCAGAGGAGTAGAATCGAGCGAATGGACAGATACATTCAGGTTCAGTCAAAAACTTCCTGGATACGATGGAGAGTCTGGGACAGGCTTAGACTGACTCCATTCACGTCGTCAATAATTATCCTCCTTACACCATGACGTCTCCTAACTCGAGCGACTACTTCATGTTTGGGGATGCCCGCGTATCGTAAACTAGACGAACTGCAAATAAGACTACTGAGTCACACGGAGATTAGAATATTGCCTAATCGGGCGTTTGGCGGTTGTTTGTTTGGACTTTGATCCCAGTGGCTTTTACGCTCCGTCGCTCACGAGTCACTTCTCTTTCGATGGACGATGCCGCTCAAAGCGCCGTCGCAGAAGAGCTCACGATACCCGAATCCGACCTTCCCACTGCTCAGCCCTCAAAAAAGCTCGTTGAAAAAGGCCGCTCGGCGCGAGAGAATAGCTGCAACGAAGCTTGAACGGCGCGCGAAGGAAAAAGCTGCAAAAAAGGAGAAGAAGCGGATCAAGGCAGAGAAACGCGCCGCAGGGGAGCTGGACTCGGATGATGAGCCGAAGCCCAAGAAGCGCCGCATTAGGCCACCATTCGGAGGGAAGGTTGTCGTTGATCTCGGTTTTGACGCGAAAATGACGGAAAAGGTTTGAGTGCAGATCCTAGTCCTGACATATACTCAACCAAAGTAGGAGGTGCAGTCGCTCTGTTCTCAGCTTGGGTATACATACAGCGCGAACCGACAGGCTGGGTACCCCTTCGCACTTTACTTTACCTCGCTCGATGGCAAAAGCCTGGCGCGCCTCGACTCCCTAGGTGATGCGAGCTACAAGCGCTGGACGAACGCCGAGTGGTGGACAGAGGGCTACGACCGCCTTTGGGAGGCAGACCCCGCCGTGAAGCAGTCGATCGTATACCTCACAGCTGACTCCGACGAAGAGCTCACGGAGCTCAAGCCAGATGAGACGTACGTTATAGGCGGTATATGCGACCACAATCGTCTCAAGGTGATTTCCAATTCTGTTTTTCTTCTCATGATTTGCTGATCGACGCAACAGAACGAATGTCTCAACAAGGCCCAGGCATCTGGGATTCGTACCGCGCGCCTCCCGATTGGGACCTACCTCTCCGACCTCCGCACACGCAAGGTCCTTACTGTGAACCAGGCGTTCGAAATCCTCGTCCACTGGGTCGATACGCGCGATTGGGAGTCTGCCTTCCACGCCGTCATTCCAAAGCGCAAGTTTGAGGAAAGCAGCAAGAGCAAGGAGAAAGGGCAGAGCGCTGAAAAGGCTGACAACAGCAAAGTCGTAGTGAGCGTAGAGGAGCTCGAGGACCAGGCTGGAGAACCATAAAATTTCAAACGTATATCTTGCTTAGTGTATTTTGGTGTATTTTTAGGCAGACTCCACTGTGTCCATTGTGCAATACGAAAAATTATAATTACTGCAATTATCTGCCCAGTCCAGTCGACGGAAGGGGATTATGTGGCGCGGGCTTGCTGGACGACAAATGCGTAGAGCTAAACGCCATACACCTACCACTATCATCCACCATAGCAGCAGAAGAGATGCAGCTTGCGAGGCGCTCTCTGGTCGCGTCCGGCTGCATCTAGTCGACAAGAAAGCCTGTACCAGATAGCGAAAATTTGCGCCTGCATCGTAGATAAGTCGGAGCGTACACTTGAGCTTGGGAGGCTGTCGATGGAAAAAGTAGTGCTCAATCACGATACCGAGAGCAATGAATTCACACTCTTGGGGACGTTATGTGCAACACTTTAACCCGCTTAAAGATTTGCCACGATATTGATTTACAGCGGATTCTGTACAATTGCAGGATCACTGGAGAAAAGTGAGATCACTGGACACCGAAAACGGCGCGGAACATACCTGATTAGAGCGTAGTTCTTGGTGGGGGTTCCAAATATATATCCATGCCTGCCTGAGCCAGCCGGGAGAGGTGACCATCGATCGTGTCGTAAGTATGTGAAGGACCAACACATATCGTGGCATCTAGAAATGGACTGGTTGCCCAGACAAGTCGAAACGCGCACAGTCGGGTCGAATGTGCATATAAGAAGTGAACCAAGGCATCAAAGTTGAGGGTACCATAGATACACTTGAAAGTGAGGGTACTGATGTTTGGGAGAAAAGTACGGTCTAACAGGCTGAAAACGGAGGACATTTCATCGCTGCAGAAACCTGATAACTCCAGGGTCTCTAGAGTGCTGGCCACCAGAGGCAGGGATTTGCCCAAGTGGTCCAAATCGGACCTCCGGTCATGCGTGTGAACAGACAAGGAAACTAGGTGGGTTGAAGACCGCGCGAGAAATGGCTCGAGGGTGTCGTGGCTATTCATCGCGGAAACATCCAGATGTGTTAGAGCCGGAAGAGTGAGGTACTGGATAAGATCATCGCTGTCTTCGGCGATGGTGAGGGATCTCAAATTGCGATGAATTGTCGCGATGAAATCATGATCGGCGGGAACAAATATGCATCTCATTTCGGTGAGGTTAGGGGCAACGGTGAACAGTTCCAAATCAGCCAGTACCCCTTCAGATTGTGTCAACTGCAGCCATGGAAATGTAAATTTGCTAGGTGTGAAGATGCAGAGTGGCATGTGAAGCTCGTGGAAGCAGGGTCCGTTGCCGAAGAGAATGGTGTGAGCAGGATTTGGGGGAAGTAGAAACCCCCAAAAATCGCAGCGGAAATGCCGCACAGTCGAGCTCAAGGGCGCCCATGTCGTCGAAAAAGAAATCTTCCGAGTTCAGGTGGATATATCGCATTCGATGCGACCAACGATGGATGATATCTCGTAAACGACTGACCGCGAACGGCGCGTCTTGAGAAAGATGGAGGTCGAGAGACAGAGGGCGGTTATGTGCACGAGACAGCAACCGGTCGATTAGGCCTTCCAACAATCCCGGTTTCGAAGCCACCCTGGCGGCAATCTCACCGAATCGAACATCTAGTTCGGACCAGAGTGCGGGAGTGGAGTGGGAGATGTTTCTCCAGGACCGACAAACACCGGCCAAGACAACCCCAGCCGAGCGGTTGAGGCTGGGAATGCACAGTGAACCGAACAGGGGAAGGCAACAGAGAAAGATTTCTGCTGTGATTTCGGTGGGAAGTGTCAAGACAGGAAATGTCGCGGAGATCGCGCTCGACATCGAACCGAATTTTTTGTAGGTCTTGTAGCACGCGTTTGTGTTCGACAATTTGCGCGTCGAGCTCTGCGAGACGTCTTCGGAGAGGCGCGGACATTTCGATGTCTGCGTCGAAAACGATGAAATATGCGCAAACAAACAACACCTACGATCCAGATTAGGAACGCGACGGGGCGCTTCCCCAGGTACACACCCGCTCCCTCATGAACGCCCTCCCCCTCCTTCCCAGCTTCTGTCTTCTCTCTCCCCCTCTCCACCCTTCGTGCCGTTGACCGGCTTTGCGCCGCCCGCATCTCGTCTCCTTATGTACCACCTCTCTCCTCTCGTCTCCCTATACCTCTCTGCTTTCCCTTCTCTGTCTCCTTCTGTTTCTCCTCTCTCTCGGACCCACCATCGTCCCTTCCCGGCACCTTACTCGGAGCACGCCGCCACCTACCCCCCCCCATTATTACTACGACAACTACATGATACATGATACCATCCAAGTCACCGTCCACATTGCTACGCCAATCCTATCTACCTGCCTTGGCCGCGGGGAGTCTGACGCGCCACGGGGCAACCGTGGCGTAGCGCGCACTGCGCGCGGAAGTCTCCTACGGGTTTTACCCCGCGACCTCCCTTAAATGGGCGGAGGCTTACTGTACGACCCCACTAGCCATAAGTAGAGTAGATCAGTAGCAGACTAGTTACATAGGCCGTAAACGGCCTGAAAACTAGTATAAATACATTGATTTCAGCAGATTAGGAAGGCCGGCCGGTAAAAAAATCACGCCTCCTCCCGGGTACCTTTTTTTTGGTTTCTGCATTGGTATACTGCAACAAGTAAGCTAAGTGGTGGCCCTCGGGCGGCCAAATAAATACGAGGTTGTCTCCTGATCAGTTCTGCCGGGGTGGTATAAATTCAGGCCAGATTGGGGTGCGGGATTGCGTGGTCGACGCGTTGCCGAGACATAAGGCAACATGAAATATGGAGGCGTGGATGGAGTCAACGGGTTTCCGGGATGGAGAGGTGAGTTGTGCGGGCTATGCGCGGCGACTAGTATTCATCGTCTTCCTCATTGTCCGACATTCCTGGGTCGGGTTCGTCAGCGAAAGTAGGAAGCTCGGTGATTGAAGCATAGTTCTTGCTGGAGGTTCCCATATATATGTCCATGCCTGTCTGGGCGATCCGGGAGAGGTGACCACCGATCGTGTCAAGAGTACCTAAAGGACCGGCATGTGTCGTGGCGTCCAGAAATGGACTGTTTACCCAGACAAGTCGAAATGTGCGCAGTCGGGCGGAGTGTGTATACAAGAAGCGAACCAAGGCATTCAGCTGAGAGGTACCATACGTAGACTTGAAAGTGAGGGTTCTGATGTTTTGGGGAGAATCACGGCCCTCTAATAGGCCGAAAATCCAGGGCATGTCATTGCTGTCGATATCCGAAAACTCTAGGTTCTCGAGAGTGCTGGCCACCAGAGGCAGGGATTGGCCCAAGTGGAGCAACTCGGAGCTCCGGTCATACACGTGGACGGACAGGGAAACAAGGTGCGGTGAAGACCGCGCGAGGAATGACTGGAGAGTGTCATGCGTATACATTTTGGTGTGTTAAGGCCGGGAGAGTAAGGTACTGGATAATATCATTGGTTTCTTCGAGAATGGTGAGGGATCTCAAATTATGATGAATTGTTGTGACGAAAACTTCAGCGCCAGCAGGAGAAAATTTGCAGGACATTTCGGTGAGGTTGGGGGCCGCAGTGAACAGGTCCAAGTCGTTCAGTACCCCCTCAAATTTTGTCAGCTGCACCCATGGAAATGTAAGCTTCCTCGGTGTGAAGGTGCAGAGTGACATCCGAAGGTCGTGGAGGGAGGGTGCGTTGCCGAAGAGAATGGTAGGAGTGGGAGGTGGGACGATGTGGTAGGAGTCAAACACCGCACCCTGGAGCAGTGGAAATGCCTCAGAATCGAGCCCAAGAGCGCACATGTCGAGGGTGAAATCTCCCCAGCTCAGGGAGAGATATCGCACTCGATGCGACCAGCGATGAATGATGTCTCCCAAACGACTGAGTGCGAAGCCTGAGGGCGCGCGTGGAAAAAGATGGAAGCGGAGTGACAGAGGGCGGTTATGGGCACGAGACAGCAACCGATTGATGAGGCCCTCCAACAACCCCGGTTTCGAAAAACACCTTGGCGGCAATCCCACCGAATCGAACCTCCAGTTCGGACCAGAGTGCGGGAGTGGAGTAGGCGATGTTTCTCCAGGACTGACAAACACCGGCCAAGACAACCCCAGCCGAGCGATTGATCTTGGGAATGCACAATGAGTCGAACAGGGGAAGGCAACAGAGAAAGATTTCTGCTGTGATTTCGGTTGGAAGTGTCAAGACAACAAATGTCGCAATTGCGTGGAGATCGCGCTCGACATCGAACCGATTTTTCTGTAGGTCTTGCAACACGCGCTGCTGTTCGACAATTTGTGCATCGAGCTCTTCGAGACGTTTTCGGAGAGTCGCGGACATCCTAACTCCTAACTTGGAATGTGGGCGTCGAAAACAAGGTGGATGGTGAAATATGCGCAAACAAACAACCCCTACAGTCCAGATCGGGAAGGCCAGAACGATCCCAGATGCAGCTTGCGGGGTGCTCTCTGGTCGCGTCCGGCCACATCTAGTTTACAAGAAACTTGAAGAAAAGCATGAACCTGATAGCGAACAAGTTCGCGCTTGCATTGTAAATGAGTCGGAGCGGAGCGTACACTTGAACTTGCGAAGCTGTCAACGGTAGTAGCGTTATATCACTATGCCGAAGGGAAAGAGATTGAGACTCCTGTGTACATTATGTGCAACGTGTTAACCCGGCTAGAGGTTGCCACAATATAGAGGATTCTGCCCAATTGCAAGATCACTGGAACAAAGTGAGATTCCTGGACACCGAGAATTTGACGGAGCATACCCGATTACATAGTTCTTGCTGGGGGTTCCCACGTATATATCCATGCCTGCCTGAGCTAGCCGGGAGAGGTGACCACCGATCGTGTCGAGAGTATCTGAAGGACCAACACGTATGGTCGCATCTAGAAATGGACTGTTTGCGTAGACAAGTCGAAACGTACGCAATTGGGCGGAGTGTCGGTACAAGAAGCGAACCAAGTCCTGGGGGTGAGAGGTGCCATATGTATACTTGAAAGTGAGGGTTCTGATGTTTGGGGGAGAATCAAGGTCCAACAGGGTGAGAATAGACTGCAATTCATCGCTGAAGGCACCTGAAAACTCCAGGTTCTCGATAGTGTTGGTCACCAGAGGCACGGATTTGCCCAAGTGCTCGAAATCGAGCGTCTGGTCATACGTGTGTACAGACAGGGAAACCAGGTGCGGTGAAGACCGCACGAGAAATGGCTCGAGGGTGGCGTAGCTATTCATGTTGGAGACATCCAGATGCGTTAGAGCCGGAAGAATGAGGTACCGGATAACATCGTCGTCGATAACGGTGAGGGAACTCAAGTTGCGATGAGTTATTGGGATAACATCTTCGTTAGCAGGAGAGATGAATCTGCATATCATTTCGGTGAGGTTGGGGGCCAAGGTGAACAGCTCCAAGTCGTCCAGTATCCCCTCAAATTTTGTCAACTGCAACCATGGAAGTGCAGCTTTCCTAGGGTTGAAGGTGCAGAGTGGTATTCGAAGGTCATGGAGGCAGGGTGCGTTACCGAAGTCAATGCCCTGATTGGGATTGGGGCCGCAGTTAAACGCCGCACCCTGGAGCAGTGGAAATGCCGCAGAGCTGAGCCCATTGGCGATGCCTCTGCAGGAGCTTCCCAATTCCAAGTTGATATATCCCACTCGATGCGAATAACGATAGATCATGTCTCGCAGGCGACTGAGCACGAAGGCCCCGTCTCCTCGAGAAAGGCGGAAGCGCAGTGACAGAGGGCGGTTACGGGCACGCGACAGCAATCGGTTGATGCGGCCCTCCACCAGTCCCGGTTTCGAAGCGACCCTGGGGGCAATCTCATCGAATTGGACGTCTAGTTCGGACCAGAGCGCGGGAATAGCGTAGGCGATGTTTCTCCAGGACCGACAAACACCGGTCAAGACGATCGCGGCCGAGCGGTTGAGCTTGGGGATGCACAGTGAACTAAAAAGGGGAAGGCAACAGAGAAAGATTTCTGCTGTAATTTCGGTTGGAAGTGTCAAGACAGGGAATGTCGCAGTTGCGTGGAGATTGCGCTCGACATCAGAGCGAACTTTTTCTAGGTTTCGCAACACGAGTTTCTGTTCGAAAATTTGTGCGTCGAGCTCTGCGAGCAGTCTTCGGAGAGGGGCGGACATCCCAATGTTTGCGTCGAAAACAAGAGGGATGATGATCGGAATGGATACATGCACAAACAAACAACCCCTACGATCCAGATTGGGAAAGCCGGCGGTAAAATCGAAGTCCTCCACATTGAAATTTCGTGCTATCATTGAAACAAAAACAGCAGCGAAACAGTCATTGCGGGGGCCAAGAACTTGTACACAAAGAATTTTTTTTTAAAAGGCATTGTGAAAGCAACATTTTCTGAAGTCTTTTATCAACTAAAGCCGAAACAAAGGGTTCACAAAATCTGGCATCCGCAGTGCCCTTTTGTATTGTGTAACATTTTTTGGCCCTCGAAGTGAGTTTCAAAACACGCCCTCAGGCTTCACGCCGGTAACCGTGCAAGACTGCCAGTTACTTGCCCAATCGCTTAGCGTACAAATTCCAAGTTGCATGACGGAAGAGTAGCAGGATAGATTGATTTATTCGCTGGTCCAAACCGTCGAAGTCGAAGTTGAGTCGAAGCGCTGGAGAGCGCTCTAGATCTATCCCCAATCTAACTCTCAAGCTTCACTCCATGAGAATAGCATTGGTGAGACTGTATTTGTCCTCGACCTCTAATTCTGAAGAAAAGTATGTCGACACGGATTTTTCAAGCGCACTGGATGCTCGACTTCCTGATTTGGACGAAAGCGTTTGTTGTGTATTGTTGTCTGTTTTCGGTGTCTGTTTTCGGACCGAACGCAAAAGCCACGCGAAAGTGCCTGTAGGGGCGATGGACCTTGTCCACCAGCAAACAGACCCCCAAAACACACACGACGCGCTCGGTGCTGGCCCCGCCGATTCCCACCCAATGCAATCCGCAGTCACGCTCCCTTCTTCCTCTTCTCCTCCCCACAACGACGACGATAATTTCACCGTCGCACCCAGCAGCACAGTCTCCCCCGAGGTCCTCGACCCCGCAGTGGCTCACGATGCTAAAGACCCTTCTACAGTGCACACGAGCGATCTCGTTCCCGACGAAATGCTCCTCGACACGTCTGACCCTGACACGGTGGACGCGGCTGCTGGACAGGCGGAGGACGGTCAGGAGTGGATGCCGGATGGGCAAGAGCAGGAAATGAAACGCGTCAAGGCACGTTTGCCGACGATCTAACGTGTGAGCTTTATCTCATTTCGCACCGACAGGTCTACGAGCTCGTGGGCCAGCGCTGGGTCGACCAGGGCACCGCGTTCTGCTTCGGTCAGTTCCAGGAGGACTCGGAACAGGCCCATCTCATCGCCCGGTCTGAACGCAATTACTCCGACATCATCTTATCCACTCCAATAAGGAGCACTGACGTATATCAGCGGCAACAGGGTGCGTTTTTCTCTTCGGTCATGTTTCGTTTCTTCATCACGCTTTCACCAGAAACACTAATTGTCTGGACCGAACCCAATGGCGCCGACTACGCGCTCAGTTTTCAAGATCCCGAGGGTTGTTCCGAGGTCTGGAATTTCATTTGCGATGTCCAACAACACATCAGCTCAGACGAGCACACACTCGTCTCCTCCTCTCCCATCATCGGTCCGGAGCCGTCTACCAATATTCATCGAGGTGGTCAACTTCCGACTCCGCAATTAGGCATGATCGCGGATATCGAACGTGCTATCAAGGGTCTTTCTCGGCAGGGGCAAATAAAGGAACGTCTATGTGAATATATCATGCAGGAGGTCGGTCCCGGAGTCTCCTGTTTAAGGAACCTGCTCAGTCGTCCCAGGAATACTTCAAAGGACTGATCGAGGTCCTTCACACTGCAGAAGATCTGGAGAGTATTGAAAACTTGCATGCTTTGTGCAGTATTACGCAAACAATCCGTGCGCTTCCTTTGTTAATATCATCGCCTTCTCTCATCTCTTTCTAGTCATGCTAAACGATCACAATCTTTACGAACACATACTTTCCGACGATCTTTTCCCCGGTGTTGTCGGAATGCTCGAATACGATCCCGAGTTTCCGAATCACAAGGCAAATTACCGCGAATTCCTCTCGCAAAACTCGCACTTCCACGAGCCAATACCAATACAAGACGCGCCGATGCAGCGGAAGATACACCACACGTACCGTCTACAGTTTCTCAAGGACGTGGTCCTCGCCCGTGCTCTGGACGATTCGACCTTCAACGTCCTCAACTCATGTATCATCTTTAACCAGATCGATATCATCACCCATGTCCAGCAGGATCAATTTTTCCTGCGAACATTGCTCCTACTCTTCATCGACGAGGCGGTGTTGACGGACTCTGGGCCCCGGAGGACCGCCACCCTGCAAGCCCAGCTTCCTTTGAATGGCAACGGGACGCCCTCAATAGATCATGAAAAGCAGACGCTACTCCCGCCTACCAATGGGGTTGCCACCAATCCTTCCAAGTACAACGGCGAGTACGCCTACGCGCCGCCGGATGGGCTCACCGAGGATGATATCCGCCTCCGGCGGCAGGTGATCTTCCTGATGCAGCAGCTGTGCGCGATGGGCAAGAACGTGCAGCTCCCCGCGCGCATGGCGCTCTTCCGCACGCTCGTCGACCGCGGGCTGCTGTTCGCCGTACAATGGGCGCTCGAGCTCCCAGAGAAGGACCCGGAGTCGCGCGCGGTGATCGGTGCCGGCGGGGAGGTGCTCGCGGCGATGCTCGACCACGATGCCTTCGGTGTACGGACGCACGTGGTCAAGCAGATACAGGCGATTGAGAAGGAGCGGTCGCTGGGGAAGCGCGGGGCGGACAAGGCGGTGACGATGGCGGAGCTGGTGTGCGGGATGGTGGCGAGTAGTGATGATTTGGCTCTGCAGAGCCAGATGGGCGATGCGATGAAGGTGTGGATGGATATTCCGCCGCCGGGGGAAGTTGGGCCGCCTGCCGCAACAGGGCCTGCCACCGAGGCCGCTGTGAGTCTAAGTCTTTTTGGCGTTGCTGATGTCTGCGAGCTTACTTGCCCCAGCCTGCAGGCTTGCGAAGCACCCGCAGAGACGACCCAGGAACGGAGCGTTTCATGGAGTATTTCTATAGGGACTGTGTCAACATTTTATTCAAACCCATTATAAACCTTCCCGAGTGGAAGGATTCGACTGGTGAGTTATCTCTTTGGACAAGTTTCTCCGCCTGACGCAGGGGGCAAAATAGACCCTGTTCTACTATTAACGCGGGAAGAAACGAACCGTTTCACGTACCTCTGTGACCTACTGTACAACTTCATCTCCGGACATAACTTCCGTGGCTACTCCTTTGCTGCGTCTCATCAAATTCTCTCGCGTGTGCCCACGTTGTTTAAAGCCCGGGACAAGCACCTCCAGCATGGTGTGTATCGGGCGTCGTTTTGTACGCTGGTGCTAATTGCCTTTGGGGTCATTAATTAGCTGCTTTTCGGATCTTTCGGCTCATTTTGAAAATTAACAATGCGAACCTTAATACGCAGGTCATGAAGCACGATGTGCTGAAGCCAATACTCGCCTTGACGCTTCGCGAGTCAAAACGGGATAACCTTCTGAGTTGTTCGTGCCACGAGTATTTTGATTACTTACGAAGGGTGCGCGGCGTCCTCCTTACGTGCGTTGACACTGGCTCATCCATTCGTACGCAGGAAAACATGCGCGATTTGATCAAGTTCTGCATGACGCACCATGAAGCAGACGTCCGAAAACTGGCAGAGACGCCCCTCGGCAAGGAGCGCTTCCAGCTCTTCATACAGCGGTGGGAGATCAACAACGAGCCACCGCCGGAGGAATCCAAGTCAGACAAGTGAGCCGCTTCATTTTTTGCTTGCGACGCCGCGGTTGACCTTCGTTTGCAGACCTCTAGACCCCCGGTGGCCGGGCCAGGGCCGCGCGCTGGATGCAGAGGAAGAGAGTTACTTTAACGCGGATGAGGACGAGGAAGACTACATTCCGCCGATCAGCCAGCAGCAGTGGGTCCGCAGCCTCGCCGCTGGCGGAGGTCGCGGATCATCGCCTATACCTACCCTCAAGCGGAAACGACGTGCGGGGGCGATCAGCAACGCCCTCGCTGCCTTCCAACCGAATTTTACAATGCGAAAGCCGTCGCCGTCACTTGGGCAGTTGATGATGGACTATGGCGACGACGATGACGACCTGAACATCAACCCGGAGCTTCTCATGCCAGGTGGGCCGTCGGCGACCGCGTCGAAGTCCGATATAGCATCGTCTTCGAACGGCCCGCCGCCGCTGCCGCCAAAACGCGCCCGAGACGACGACGACGAGGAGGATAATATGCTTGAGGCGCTTGTGCGGGGTAAATCCCAGGCGGCGCGGCCGGCAACGCCTACACCGGGTGCGCCGCGGTCTGGGGAGAAGCGAAGGCGGTCGGACCAGGACGAGGACGAGGACGACGAGATGCTCAAGCGGCTCAGTAAGGCGAAGAAGCCTGATCTCGGAACGCAGAAGGGCGCGGGGGTCGGCGGTGGGATGGTCACGCGCTCAGCGAAATTGGGCGACGACCCTCCGCTGAAGAAACTCAAATTGAAGTTCGGCTTGGGATCCTCTGTGTTAGGCTCCTCTTCTCCGTCGCCGAGTACCACTCCCTCTTCGGACTCGAAAAATGGTGCCAAGGACGGAGATACGGGATAGTTTTCTTTCGTTGTGTTGCATCGATGTTATTAGTTATCTGTGCTATAAATGTAATGCACCTACTGGTGTCTATTAGAGGACTTATACACTGTCATTCCGTCGATAGAGAATTAGAACTTGGGAAGGGTAAATCCTTGGCATTTTATTACATAATCAGGCAGTTGTCTGCAGCCACGATGATAATTACGCAAGGGGACACCAAGGCCGCCCCTTCTGCTCAGGTCGCTGGAGCAGAAATCAACGGGGAGCCTTCTCGTGTCCCTTCTCCTCCCCCGGCGTACAGCTCCTCAGCAGACTCGGAAAGGGACGCTGGTACGATACAAATCATCGTACAACGTGAAGACCCGGAGCTACCCAGCGCATTCCGGCCTCCCTCACCCTCTTCATTCCCCCACCCGCACCCCCACACGCGCTTTTCGTCCTCTGGACCCACACCGCTCTTTATGCCGGTGGCCACACCGTCCCCGTTCGCGGCAGAAGCATCGTATCCGTACTACGACCCACGATCGCCTTATTCGTTGGCTCTCGCTGACCGAAGAGCCTGGAAACGATTCCGGAGCGCCTTTTTGTGCAACGTCGGGATATTGTTGTTGTTGTGGAGCTTCGGCTTGATTCGCTTGGAGGTGTAAGTACGAAGACGATCTGCGCGGATTCTACTGTTTATTTTACGACACTGAGAATTAATCAGATCATTGCTGGTTTCGTGAGTTTCTATACGCCTTCTCCGGATTGCTTCAGCTGATTGTTTCGCAGTTAGAATACTCGTTTTGTACGTGCGGACTTGGCTCAACAGAGGTAGTCGTTACTGGAATACTTTGTCTCGATGGGGGTGCCACAGCTACCGAGTGCTACCGAGTCGCGACCACACAAACAGGCGGACGGTTGCATCAGACTTAAACCCCTGCCTATAAGCGGGTAACAGTAGTAACATTATGGCCCGGAGTTGGAGGGAATGGTAATGGTGAGTACACACAATTGAGGATATCACTTCAGCCATCCCATCCCGACGCTCAAATAAATGGTGAGGAACCGCAGGGGAGAATGGCACTCGTAGAAGCTGAAATTTGACGCGAGACCGGGCTTCGACTATGCACAAAAATTGAACCGATGGATGTGAGTAAAGGTCCTATCAAAAGGTCCTACTTAGGATAAAAGTAACTCAGTTTTAACCGACGTCTGGCAAAAATATCCTGAGCCAATGGATAGCAATCTTCTTTCGCCGCTAAAAACATTGGCATCGGCATTTATCCGGCTTCCCACATGTCTTTCTTTCTCCAAAATTGCACCCGTAGAATGTCAGCCTAACGAACGCCCCCTACGCTTCTTCCACAACTTGCCGCAAGACTCGATGCACAGAGGATTAGTCTTGCAAGCCGACAGCTCGATTCTTTCCTATCGTGCCACTGCCCGTTTCGTCAAACATCCTCTTCGTATGGAGTCACAATACTGCATAGACTCGCTCGTTTTCACTCGCCGCTGGTGGCAAGCCATAGAAATCCTATATCAAGCAGCGGTAAATGCTTTATTTGGTGTAGGCCAGGATCAAGTGCTGAGCGTCTTTTCTTCTTCAAGTTTGCGCTTGTCTTTTATGGTGCTTTCGTCTCTTAAATTTTATGTGTCCAACTGAAGTGAAAAATGTGCAGTGGGCTTTCTGGCGATGTTTACTTTGGCGATACGGCATCTATGGCTTCGCAAAGTCTCCGGCGGTCGATCCATGGTCGTGCTTACTTCGGTCATGTTGGTTTTCGCCACCGCTCAGTTGGTTTTATCCTTGGTTCTTTCGGTTTTTATGCTGCAGCTTCTGAGATTGAACGTGGAAGGCAATTCTCGGATGAACACTGCTCTCGTTGCCGCCAATCGAATCACTTTCGCCCAGGACTTATTCTTGAACACGAACAAGTTTAGTTGCTTAATGATCCTCTCGTTACAAATGCTCACATAACACCCTAGTGCATTCACCGACGGCCTTTTTGTCCGTCATGTGTCCTATTCAATTTATTTTCTCTAAGTCTATCCAAGATCTATCGGTGCTACGTCGTCTGGGGAAAAAGAAAGCTGGTCGTCGTTGTGCCAATTCTTATGCTTGCCGCCACGACAAGTATGTTCTGAGCACACCTATGATCAGCAATCCTCATTCCCATAGTCCTCGGATACATCTCCGCGGTCCAAATTGATTCCTTGTACAGACCGACGTTCAACTCGAAGATAGTCTTCATTATGGCTGTGGTGACCAATGTCACTTTGACGACACTGACAGGTGATGCCAGCTTCCTCTACAGTTTCCTCTTCTGCAATTTGACCGTCGCTGCACAGCTGGTCGAATATGGTGGGTCGGAAAAGAAGTGCGGAGAACTCTGCGGGAAGCCTATGACAGGGACTACAGCATCGCCGCCGCCATGTGGTGTGTTCGGGCAGACCCAAGGTGTGCGCGTACTCTGACATATAGCCCACAGCTTAGAATCTGGAATCATCTATTCCTTCTTCGTCATCGCTTTTATGGTAACAGGATCCATTCCAAGCACTGGAATTGTGCGTCCTAACATTGTCCCACTCATAATTTGCTTAATCGTCGATTGCGCAGAGTATAATCAACAACTTAATTACCGGAGCCCTGCCGCAGGCCGTGGCAAGTCTTTCGCCTTTGTTTAGGAATGCATGGTTGAATTTACCCCTCCTGGTTTAGAATATCGTGCCGCTTATTATTATAGTGCGCGTTGGCCTCATTCGCGGAGTAGAGACATCGTTTTTGGAGTCAGACTCCCCTAATCCCGATCTATCGTTTGTGTCCATTAGATTAGGTTCTTTTAACAATTGAATTGAATTGTCTCGTGTAGCTCTCATATTTAAGGTAACTCTGTAAGTCGCTCAACCACAAATCTTCTCATTGAATTAAGATTTCAACAGGACCTAGAGTCGTTCGACGCCCTCGGTGTTGTTTGATTTTTTGCATGACCCCATGGCTTTTTCGAACAGCTCAGTCTTTCTGAATCTGGTGCGATGTTTCGCAAAAGCCTTACGCCATTGCTATCAAAATAGCAGTTTCCGTCAGACACATTTGCTGTAGTCTTGTGGGTTGATAGGTAAGACTTTACGCAAACTCTTCGATTTCTTTCTCATTGCATCTGTTTCCCTGGGAGCGACTTGGAGGTATAAGCGGCGACATGAAAGTCGACGCAATTCGATTCGATTCCGACTCTGAATCCTACGATTTCTTGCAATGATTGGCATCGAGTCGTCGACATTTCTCCGGCTTCCCATCTTATGTATGTCTTCCTCTTCAAGTATCATTGGATGCGCACGTCAGACGTTGGCACGGACACGCCAGCTAAGCCTATGAAACACAACGGCCCGGCCATTCTCTTCGCATGAGTCACAGTACCGCATGGACGCAGTCGAGTTCACCCACCGCTAGTGGCAAATTACGGAAGTCATGCATCAAACACCGGTGAAAGGTAAGAAGCGCTAGCAGGGAAAATTAGAAAATTATGTTAGTAAAACTTATTTCGCTGCCCAAGATTCAAGTGTGCTGAGCTTCGCCTTCTCCTAGCTCGAACTACACTGCGGACCCAGGCCCCAAACCCCCCGCACCCCAACTCGAAGCCCAAGCAAGCGAAAGTTGCAATAAGGCCCTTCGGGCTGGTTATTTTGGCAATACGGCATTCATGTCTTGACAAAGTCTCCGCGGCCATTTATGTCTTCCACAGCCCTCCGACGGCTTCGTTCATTGTACCTTTTACGCGGCAGCTTCTGACAGTGAACGCCGAAGGTAACTTTCGGCTGCACATTGCTTCCGTCGTCAATCAAATTGCCAGTGTGCTCGTCCGGGACACACTCTTGATTACGACCAAGTTAGTCTTGGGCCAACCCTTCAAGATCGTAACGCCAAGCAGGTCTCATCATACCCCACATCGTGTAAATTGGTAAGAACTTGCTT
Source organism: Mycena haematopus (assembly GCA_029281435.1). NCBI lineage: Eukaryota > Fungi > Basidiomycota > Agaricomycetes > Agaricales > Mycenaceae > Mycena > Mycena haematopus. The sequence goes on from JARJCV010000076.1 coordinate 127,270, forward strand.
CGCAGCGTAATCCACAACTTACTTTCCAGTGTCCTGTCGCTTATCGTAGCAAGTCTTTCATTCTTTTTTAGATGCCTTGCTTGACTCAGCTCCTCCGTGATCAAAGTTCGCGTTGGCCTCATCCGGGTAACGACAGCGTCTTCGAAGTTTGAATCTTTTAGTCCAAATCTTTCGTCTTCGTCCTGTGCGCCTCATGTTCTATTTATGATCGCGGCTCGGCGATCTCGGCGTTGTTCAATTCGCGTCGCGTAAATATTGTTCAATCGCTGGAGTGCATTTTAGATCTGATTTTTACAGAAGTGTTGTACACGATTCTAGTCAGCTTAATCTTTCTCCGAACTCTATTGTTGACCCTCTGCCAAGTCTCTGACTACACTTTTTCGGTGGGCACATAGGTGCGTTTTGCCCTTGCACATACTCAGCAAGTTGCTTCATTATTTATGAAATTTCGTGGTAACAAAGGCCTTCCTCAAGTACATTTGGCTCTCGACCTTGAGCGTTAAAGTGACCTCTCTCTAGGCAGTCGGGTCCTGCGGGTGGGCCACGAGTTTAACGCCGCTTACGGCCCCCTTCTGCAATCTCTCCAACCCCCCCGGAATTCCAGCAAGACCATTGGGCAACACTTCGTACCGGTTTTCCTGGAAAATATTATGGGAACTGATAGAGAAAACCGACAGAAACGTACAGTGATTACACCTTTTTTGAGCATCTCCGGCAGATTTTTGATAATTAGCCTGCCAAACGCTGTGTGCTCGGGTGTCGCGCGATGAGGTTGACCGTCTTCGCTTTTGTATTTCATGACATCTGCGCCAGCGAGAAATCCCAGCACAGGAACATAAGTCACCTTCTTGCGCTCCAAATCCCGGTCAAGCTTCGTGGTCCACACAGCAGACACGATGCTTCCACCCTCGGACACAGCATCGTATCCCTCACTCTGGTTCCCAACGCCGTCGAATACGACCTTGACTGGCGCTGACAGGGCAAGATGGGCAGCCAGAGAATCAATCGGAACTTCAACGCGATCAATGCATTCGGTCGCGCCGAGTTGTTCAAGGTGGTCGAAGTGGACCTTCGAGGCGTAAGCGACGATTCGCGTGAATCCGAGGAATTTGAAGAGCTGGATTGCTGCTCTTAGTTAGAATCCATCGATGAGCTCGAGAAAAGAGAATCACTAACCGAATTGACCAACCGACGTTGCACCGCCAGTTATAAGCGCGGATTCATCTTTGTGAGGTTTATCCCAAGAGAAAGTGGGATTGAGCCCTATCCCGATAGGCGGCGGAGCAAACAAGCCTACGCAGGCTGTAGTAAATGCTACGGGGAAGGTAGCTACCTCGTCGAAGCTCGCATTCTCGGGGATCTGAATGAAGTCAATAATATGTCAGTGGATTATTTTGAATGGCGACTCACAGAAATGAGAATCGCAGCAGGAACCGTGGTGTACTGCCCGAATCCGCCAGCCGGGGCTTGAGTAAATCTAAGTCACCATTGAATATTGAATCTTGATACCTAAAGAATAAATCCAGAGCTTACACTTTGTCCCCTACCTTGAAGCCCTCGACATCCTGACCGAGCTCTTCGATCACTCCGGCGATATCGTTGCCCAGAACTGCAGGATATCCGTCGGGAACAGCATCATATTCCCGTTGCTTCCAGTTCCCCGGATTCAGAGCAACAGACCAGATTCTTAGGAGGACCTCGCCCTTTCCAGGTGAAGGGATCTTTGTGGAACTGAGGATGAAGGGTGCCTTGGGGGACTCGACGACGATAGCTTGTTGAATAGACATGGCAGAATTGAGGGTGGTTCGGAGCGAGTAACGATAGTCGCTCCCTTTATATACGTTCGTTCTCCTGCACTCATAAATGTTGAACTGAAGTGGTGGGCCACTGAGGAAGGGTTCCGAGTTGCGGCCCGCTCTTCAAATCAGCATAATCACGTCACCCAGGCCCTTTCTGCCGCTACAGCGAATGGCATTCATTCCCTCCGCAATATTCGAGTTGGCGTGCGATCTTCATGTTCAATAAGCCGTGCGCATCACCCTCAGCCGTCTGCAAATGACGCTGGACCACAATTTCAATGACATCGTCCAGGTAAAGTTGGAACCAGGAATCGACGAGGAGGCTGGGATGGACAGCTTCCACTCAACGCGCTTGACTGTTTTGCAGGTCTGCCATACTACCAATCCAGCGGGCCGGGTTCTGTGAAGCGGCCTACTTCGACGTTCGGAAATGCCTGCTTTCCTCCAGAGCTGAAATCCGAGCTGGCTTGTATCATCTCATACAAATCAGTAAGGACATTTTAGACCTGCCGTCGCTGTCGAGCGCCTCGTTTAATTGGCTTGCGATGCATTTTCAGGTGAGTCTTTCTATGAGAGAGAATCTACGTTTCTGAGATATTTAATACCGAACGCTTGAAGAGAAACTTGAGGTTCAGGGCAACCAAATGAGAGTGTGGATTCATTCGAGCAACACAGAGATTCAACGTCCCTGTAAATTACCTTGGTACAAACTCATCTATCACGCTCCTCGGTTTTCGGAATGCCCCCAACGGCGTATAGTCCACATCCATCCCAAATGCTCTCGGTCCCCCGATTTGGATCCCTCTCGGGGTTGAAGTCCATTTCTCTGATCCTTGAATGCCAAGGACGAACACCAGAAGCCCGTACCTATACTCTGGGGTCCCAATCGCCTCGCCGTTCGACGCGTCGGACACACAGATCAAATCCGGCACACTCGCCACAACCTCCTCCTTCCCGTCGACATCAACAGCAATCGCCACAATGTTCTCGTTCTTGAACGGTATCTTCAACAACCCGCTGAATTCTGCGGGCCCTCCAGCACCGCTCGCATCGGTCGCACTGATCACCACCTCGCCGTATACGTGACCCTTCACCAGCTTGCGCTCTACCGAGACGATCTTGCCCCTGAACAGCAGTTTCGCCGAGTCTCGTCCGCCGACCTCCTCGATGATCATGTCAGCGACAGAGTCGATTTGATTCTTGGAGCGACAGAGAGCCACGGCACGCCCGATACGCCACGCGAGTGATATGGTGTTCTCGACGACATATTTCTTGCTATCCTTGCCGCTGCAGGGTCCCTTAGCGCACCCAACGTGGCTCCCCATCTCCGAAAGCGCAGCGCGAAATATCTGCTCGACGAGCTTCTCCGAGGTGCTAGAAAGCAGCAGCTGAGTGGGTCAAACACATCAACATTGAATTGCGAAAAGATTTTGAGTGAGCGCACCATATTGTTTCCATTCCCATCTGCAATAGCTGTTGGGAGGAAGACTGTCTTGTCCCCTCCCAACACAACAGGAGTGATTTGCCAAGAGACGGGGTAAGCACGGCCCATCCAGTCACCGTCGACGGTGGGCACGCTCAGGTTGTTGGAAGCGCCTAGAAGCATTCCCTGCAATCCGTTTCCTCCCCCGATTTCAAGGGCGATGACAGCGTCCGGCTGGTACCCAAGCTGGTCGTACACCATGCGCTGGGCCTCCATTTGCTCGTTTCCTGGCAATTTCTCCATGCTCACAGTCGGTGAGCCCATCGAGCCGCCACAAGCAACGACGGCCGAATTTTTCAAGTCCTCTGGGGAGATGACGCGCACAACTGCTCCTTTCCTCATCATTTCTCTCAGACGCACGAAATGAGGGTACGGGGTGCCGCCTCCACCTGTGCCCAGAATATAACATCCGATTGAAATCCACTCGAGGTCAACCTCCGAGACAATCCACTCGCGGTTCGCGTTCACCGTAGGCTTGTAAGCGGTGATATCTAACACAGGAACCTCTTTGGCTGCGGCTCCCTCGGATGGCTTCTTTTCAGCGACCTGAGGCTCGCCCATATCATCGTCTGAACCCGTGGGCTCCGATTGCCGGGTGGGGGCCGAGAAGTCAAAGTCGCCGATGGCTTTGACAATCACGCGTGATTTATTTGCGATATACTAGTCAGAGCATTAGCTAGTCTTCGCAGTTGAGGGTCGGGAAAACACTTGCATTGAGAGGGATCGCGTCCACTTCCGCAACTTTGACAGACTCCCGTACAGCGCCGTTCTCCACCGCTTTATCTACAGCCATTCTGGAGATATCTTCCAAGACAGTGTGCATAGTTCGATCGGCCGTGTTCACTATGGTGTCGATCGTTCCGGATACCCTGGCAATCGCTGAAACACAACACACAGTGAGTATACATTTGGTGTTCCGGTCGAGATAGATAATGTCTACCTGCACCGATAGCGTTCGCCACGCCAGAATATTCCGGTTTGATGACCCTGCTCGCGCCTCGCAGCGTATCAGGGGTGAGGATGGCGCCACCGCCGACGAGTAGGACCGGGATATCGGCATCGGAGGTTTTCATGCTGTCGATGACTCGCTCGAGCATCTGGGTCACGACGGAGGTGTACTCTGGGATCCTATCCTTCACGGCCGCGGGTACGAGGCCAGCATCCCCGATGTTGGCGAGGCCCTGCGAGACGACGGCATAGTCGGTCGCCGTCGTCACGTCCCCGCCGAACACCAAGGCGCGTGTGTGGATATGGTGGCCGACCGAATCCGGTCCGATTGTCAGCTTTGCAGCGGTGGAGCTTTTTCGCACGATAGACCCTCCGCCTAGGCCGATGCTGCATGAATTTATTCAGTCTAACAAGTAGCACTACGACTCGGAGAAGGGTTGGGATGCACCAACCTCTTGACATCTGGGCACGAAAAATTCATCCTCACGCCGGAAATCTCCGTCACTGCAGCGGCCTGTCTCGGTAATCCACTGGCAAGGAGCATACCGACGTCGGTGCTTGTGCCGCCTAGTGATTCTCCCGTAAGTCAAGGCCAACGAACACTAAACACGCAAACCAATATCAACGACGAGTATATTTCCCTTCAAGTCTGGCTCGTTTTGCACCAAGAATGCAGCACCGCACATGGAGTTTGTGGGCCCGCTGGAGAATGTCCTGATGGGCAGTCGTGCGGCCAGTCGAGCCGGAAGAATCGTCCCATCGTTTTGGGTGATAAAAAGCGGACACTGGAGGTGAAGACGCCGCATAGCGTGCTCGAAAGAGCGGATCGTGGATCTGGCGAAAGGCAGGATGGAGGCGTTGAGTATTGCGGCGTTTTCACGCTCGATGAAGCCCAGATTCGCGACTGTACAAACTCGGCTTCGGTTGAAAAGATTATGATATGTAGAGCAATGTACCTTCTTTCGAGATGACGACGTCGGCTTCTGGGTAGTACTTGTGCACCCAATCAGATACTTGTTCTTCCTGTCTCTGTACCAGGTCAGAGGGAGAAAAAATACCATTGATGACAATAGATTTAATGTTTTTCTGCTTGATGATTCGACACTCTGCAGCAACTTGAACCTCGTCTATGTCGCTGATGGGCGCGCCGTCGATTTCGAAACCACCATCCACGAAGGCGCAGTATTGACATATGATATCGCGCAAATCCGCAGGCCAGTCGATGGCGGGGAACACATCGCGGGAAAACGGGCCACAGAGACGGAGGACAGCGACTGGTGCCAGACGATTGCGGTCCTTCTCCAGAACGGCATTGATGAAACTGCCCTCCCGGTCGCTCGCTATCTACGCATCAAAATTGAAGAGCGGCATACTGGGTAGTTCCGATGGTGACGCTCGCGACGTCCCGCACGTCGATTTTGGCGGTTTGCAGGAGAGTTGTGATAACATTCTCGATTCCGTGGCATGGGTCGAGCGTAGTTGGGGATTTGTGCCATGCGAGGATACCTTTATTGCCTTGGGAGGTTGCAGATGGGTCGAGCAGAACACCGTCGGTGTTGGTCCCGCCGACGTCGACGCCGATTCGGTAAACGGAGGGCATGGCAAAATCAAACTGGTTGAAGACCAGAGAGGACTCCCGGGCCGGCACAAGGGCCGGCATCCTGTCAACCAACGTTTTGTTTGCTATCCATCTTGTTTTCGAAACATCGCGATGTCCGCGCCCCTCCGAAGACGTCTCGCAGAGCTCGACGCGCAAATTGTCGAACAGAAACGCGTGTTGAAAAAGCTACAAAAAACTCGGCTCAATGTTGAGCGCGATCTCCACGCAATCACCGCGACATTTCCTGTCTTGACACTTCCAACCGAAATCACAGCAGAAATCTTTCTCTGTTGCCTTCCCGTGTTCGATTCATTATGCATTCCCAAGCTCAACTGCTCGGCTGCGGTTGTCTTGGCCGGTGTTTGTAGGTCCTGGAGAAACATCGCCCATGCCACTCCCACACTCTGGTCAGAACTGGAGGTTAAATTCCGCGACATTCCCGCCAAGGTGGCTTCGAAACCGGGGTTGGTGGAGGACCTAATTGACCGGTTGCTGTCGCGTGCACATAACCGCCCTCTGTCGCTGCGCTTCCGCCTTTCCCGAGACGAAGTCTTTGCGCTCAGTCGTTTGCGAGACATCATCCATCGTTGGTCGCATCGAGTGGGATATATCTCCCTGAAATGGGGAGATTTCTTCGTTGACATGTTCGCCCTTGGGCTCGACTCTGCGGCATTTCCACTGCTGCAGGGTGCCGCGTTTGACTCCTACCACTTCGGTCCACATTCACATGACACCATTCTCTTCGGTAACGCACCCTCCTTCCACGACCTTCGCATGTCACTCTGGAACTTCACGCCTAGGGAAGTTACACTTCCATGGTTGCAGTTGACAAAATTTGAGGGGACACTGGACGACTTGGAACTGTTCACCGCGGCTCCCAACCTCACCGAAATGACATGCACATTTATCCCTTCTGATGACGAAGTTTTCGTCGCAACAACTCATCATAATTTGAGATCCCTCACCATTACCGACCGAAGACAGCGATGATCTTATCCAGTACCTCACTCTTCCCGCTCTAACACGTCTGGATGTCTCCAAGATGTATAGTCAGGCCACCCTCGAGCCATTCCTAGCGCGGTCTTCCCCGCACCTTGTTTCCCTGTCCGTCCGCCTGTATGACCGGGGCTCCGGTTTGAGCCACTTGGGCAAATCCTTGTCTCTGGTGGCCAGCACTCTAGAGAACCTCGAGTTTACGGATATCGGCAACGATGACATGCCCTCGATTTTCGCCCTGTTAGACCGTGATTCCCCGAACATCAGAGCCCTCACTTTCAAGTATACATATGGTATCTCTCATTACAATGCCTTGGTTCGCTTCTAGTGTACACACTCCGCCCGGCACGCTTCAATCACCGAGCTCCCCACTTTCGCGGACGAACCCGACCCATGAATGTCGGACAATGAGGAAGACGATGAATAGCCGCCCCGCATAGCGCGCACAACTCACCTCTCCATCCCGGAAACCCATTGACTCCATTCACGCCTCCATGTTTCATGTCCCCTCATGTCTCGGCAACTATCGCGTCGACCACGCAACCCCACACCCCAGTCTGGCCAGAATTTATACCGCCCCCGGCAGAACTGATCAGGAGACAGCCTCATATTCATTTTGCTGCCGCCCGAGGGCCACCGCGTCTTAATACTTAGTTTACTTGTTCAAGTTGCGGTATACAAATGCAGAAAAAAGAAAGTACCCGGGAGGAGGCGTGTTTTGAAACTGTTTCTCTGTTGTGTGTTTCGTTTTTTGTTCCAATGATAGCACGAAATTTCAATGCGGAGGACTTCTATTCTACCATGAATGTGGCCAATTTTTTCCGCCTTCCCAATCTGGATGCGTAGGGGTTGTTTGTTTGCGCGTATGTCATCATCCCGCTTGACGCAAACATCGCGATGTCCTTGCCCTCCGAAGACGTCCCGCAGAGGCGGCCCCTCGACGCGAATTGTCGAACACAGACGCGTGTTGCACGACCTACGAAGATTCGGTTCGATATCGAGCGCGATTTCCACCGTGACGCAACCGCGACATTTCCTGCTTGCCTCCATGGTTCACGCACTCAATGTCAATGCACCCGTGGCGCGTGGCGGTCGACGGTCTCGACTTGAATTCCCTCGCTGTTTTGTCGCTCTATCATCCTTCTAATTTTATTCCGCCACCGTCGCAGCCACACTAGGTACTTATAGGTGCCACAGTCACTGTACCTGCCACCTTCATGGCCAATTTCTTCTCCGACTCGGGCCGAATCCCTTCAGTTTAACTCTTTCTACTCCCCAGTATTCCCCCGGCCCTCCAATCCGTCCGTCTGCTTGAATCCCATCCGAGTCCGACCCTCGACTTCTTCGCAACCTTTCTTGGCCACCTTGCCTTGCCTTGCCTTGCCTTCTCCTGCTTCTGCTTCTGCGCACCGGCCGCCTGCTGAGTCCTTTTCGCTGATCCAATCGTGCGCAAGGCTTTCCCTTGCGAGTCCTACCTACACACCTTGTAGCTAGATCCGCGCGGCGCACCACCAGCGCACCTTTCGGCCGGCTCCGAGTCCGCTTCCTTTTACAGCACGCTCGCTCGCCCGGTCGTCGTGCATTCCTGATACTTATCTTCTTGCCAACTCCGTCGGGTAGGCTCTATCCTTCCGTTGGATGTCCTCCTTATTTTTATTCGATTCCGGTCCCCGATCTCACCCACCTTCGACCACGGCAGGTACGGCGTCCCGGACTCATACATACAACAGCGAGGCGAAGGAAGGTCATTCGATACATTCTGGGCCTGGTTTTTCTGCGGGCGGCAGCTTGGACTTGCGGGTTTTCTCTTGACTGTCTCGTTGCCGGTCTCGGGCTTATCCTCCGTCTCGGTGTCGGTGTCGATGCTAGTCGTAGTCTCGGCGTCGCGGTGTTGGTCTCAATCTTGGTGTCGGTCTCAGTCTCATCTTCGGTCTTGGTATCGGCCTCGGTGTTGGTTCAGTCTCTGGCTAGGGGTTTCAGTCTAGGTCCCGGCGTTGGTCTCGGTGTCGCTATTGGTCTCAGTCTCGGTGTTGGTCTCAGTCTCGGTGCTGTTTCAGTCTCTGGCTAGGGGTCTCAGTCTCAGTCTCTCCTAACGGCACCGTTACCGCCCTGGAGGTCTCACTGCTGCTGGTCTCAGTCTCCGAACGGCACCGTTGCCGGTGCCCGGAGGTCTCAGCACTCAGTCCCGGTCTCAGTCTCATCGGTCTCGGTATCTCTGACCGGCACCGGGTCTCGCTCCTAGTCTCAGTCTCTCCGTTCCCAGTGCCTGCAGGTCTCAGTACTCAGTCGCGGTCTCAGTCTCATCGGTCTCAGTCTCTCTGACCGGCACCGGCACTCGGTCTCGGTCTCGGGCTTGGTCTCAGTACTCAATACTCAGTACTCACTCTCGGTCCGGTCTCAGTCTTACCTGTCTTCGTTCTCTTTGGGTCTCAGTCTCGGCTTGCTGCCTCAGGAACCGCATCGCGCCGGTCTAAGCCTCGGTTTCAGTTTCGTTCTCGACTTGACGACAATTTGCGCGTCCTTCCTTCCTCATTTTTCTGCGCGTCTTCTTCTTCTGAAGGGTAACTACTGACTTGACTCTGCTGCTGCCATCTACGTATTGTTTTCGACGACAATTTGCGCTTGCTTCCTTCCTCATTTTCCTGCGCGTCTTTCCTTCTGAAAGGCAGATCTGTCTGCTGTATCTACTCGGTGCAATTCTACGGTCTTTGATTAGCGGTCAGTTTTGTTGGATTTGGGCTCTCGTCTCGTCTTACTCCTGGGTTGCAGTTGGTGTTCTTGTATGTTCGCGAGGACTCTTCGCGTTCGCCAGCTTGACCTATGGTTTCCGTGTTCGTGGGCTTATTTGACTCCTGTGACTGGTTGCGTTTCTGTGGCGTGGGTCATAACTGAACCTGGCGTTCATTCGATCTTGACATGACGGCTTTCTGCGTTTCGTTATCGAGCTCCTTTTCTCTTCTCGCCTTGGCACTGTACCTTGGCGTTGTTTTAATTTTTCTCGGGCCATGCCAGAATTAAAAGTACGATGAAAACGCGAGTCTCTCATAAACGCGGAGAAAACTCTCGCATGAACGCGGAGATCTGAAGAATGATAGGGTACACATGACGGGAGCATTTGTCCCGACCTCACTCGCTGCAATCGATAGCCGAGAGCTTCGCCGGTAATATTTTAATTAAGACGTGGGTCGTGCCGTGTGTCACCCGGGTGTGACGGGTCTCTGTGCATGGACCTGTGCGAGTACCTGCGACGAGCGCCTGCGAGTGCTTTTCTGGCTCTGGAGTCGACGCTGCTGGTCGCTGCTGCTGGCTCGAGGACTGTCTTGTCGCTGCCTGCGCTGTCCTGCCAGCTGGGGCGGTGGTGAGGACATCATGATCCCTGGGCCTCTGGAGGGGCTGGGACGAGAGGACGACGAAGACGGAGCATTTCGACACAGCTCTGACGACGACGACGGGCTGCTCAATAGGCTGTGGGGGCTACGTGGCTGACGGTGGGGTGTGCTGTGCCGGGAGATGCCGAGCTGGTCCGTGCACGGTGTGTGGTGTGTGTTGTTTGGCGCGCTGGTTCTTCTAACCCATCAGTGCTCTTCACATTGTGATACATACATACTACGATCGCCGTCCCCCGCACCGTCCCGCTCGCCGCCCGACACATCCCGCGCAATCCCGGCTCCTCCCGCGCCCTGCTGGCCCATGCACGAGGGCTTCCTCAACAAGAGTCTGCTCGACCAGCTCGACGCCCAGGCCGACGCTGAGCCCACCGAGTCCGCTGCCTCCGACGACGACGCCAGCCCCCGCCTCCACAAAATGACCCAGTTCTACCCGCCTCCGAATACCCGTGCCTTTGCCGCGTCCTTTGCAGCCTTCCCGAACTCCACCAGGCCTCCCCAGCGCACAATGCAGCAGCAGCCGGCCCAGTTCTACCCCCAGGACCAGTTTGTACCTCAGCTCGCGTCGCCCGTGCAGGCCCCGTACGACCCCCGCACCAGCTTCGACTTCAAGGGTTATCCACCGCTTGCACTGGACTACCACCAGCAACAGCAGCAGCAGCAGCGCGCGATGCACTCCCAGACCCCGTATGGCCCCCATGTCCCCATTGGCGCAATAAATGGCAGCATGGCGTCCATGGGCGCCATGCAGGAGGACATTTCGACCATTTTCGTCGTGGGCTTTCCCGAGGACATGCAGGTATGCGTTGTGTTTATACGTGCTGTTGGTTACTCAACCTCGCCAGGAACGCGAATTCCAAAACATGTTCACCTTCTCCCCCGGGTTCGAGGCTGCCACCCTCAAGATCCCCAACAAAGAGTACACCGCATACGGTGGCATTGGCGCACTTTCCCCCCAACCGCAACCGCAACTCCCCCAGTCCCACACGAACTCGAATGCCGCAAACCAACAACAAGCCCAAGCCCGCGGGATGTATACTCCCGGCGCGGGCCCGAATGACCCATACAACCTCGTGACCGTCAACCAAGGCGGCGTGCTCGTCGACGTTGCAGGCAGGGAGGGCGGGATCGCGAGCTGGCCGGCTCCTCCCCCGTCTAATGCCTCCAACGCCGGTTCCGGTGACGAGTCCGCGCAAGCGCAGCAGCAGCAGCAGCAGTTCGCCCCCGGGGGTATGAACAACAATCTAAACAACGCGGGCACCCCCATCCTCCCCCCACGCAAACAAATCATCGGTTTCGCCAAGTTCCGCACGCGCGAGGAGGCGCTCGGTGCGCGGGACGTGCTGCAGGGGCGGAGGGTGGACATTGACAAAGGCGCGGTGTTGAAGGCGGAGATGGCCAAGAAGAATCTGCATACGAAGAGAGGCGTAGGGCCGGTCGGCGGCGGCGTTGTCGGCGCGAATATCAACGGAGGCGTCAACGGCGGCGTCAACATGAACCCGAATGTCAACATGAACGGCGCCGTAGGTGGAGGAGGGATGATGAACGGCATGAGCTTGAACGAGATGTACGCCGAGGCGCTGAGCCCGCGCGAGCGCGAGGCGGGGGCGTTGGTCGCGATGGGCCTGCCCGTCCCTCCTGGGTCCGCGCTTCCCCATGCCACCCCGAATAACATGAATGGCCACCCCCATTCGCACCACCATCACCATCCGAACGGCGCTCGCGGCCCGCCTGCGTGGCGCACGGCGGCGGACCCGCTCACGAGCGACGAGGACGAGCCGCTGGTGCCGCACCCGCAGCTTCCGCTCGGGGTCATACAGCTGGAGCAGCAGATGGAGAGGGAGAGGGAGCATGAGAGAGAGAGGGAGAGGGAGAGGAGGCAGAGCAGTGTGCTGGGCGCGATGGGATTCCAGCCGCGCGGGAGCGGCGTCGTTGGGGGAGGTGCGGGGCGCGGTGCGCGCGAGCGGGCTGAGGAGGCACGGGGTGGTGGTGGGGAGGACGGCGAGCGGCGACGGGAGAGGCGGACGTTTGAGGCGTTTGCGACGCTCGGAGGCGGGGAGGGCCCATGGGACGGGCCGCGGCTGATGGCGCGGCGGTCGCCGTCGCCGGAGGGGTACGGAGGAGGTGTGAATGGGATGGGGATGGGGATGGGCGGGGCACCCTTTGTGGGCGAGGCGCCGAGGGCGTTTTCGTCTCCGCCGCCGCACCAGCAGCAGAACCAGCAGCAGCAGCAGCATTTGGGCGAATACCACCACCATCAGGCGTATCATCACCAGCAGATGCACCTCCAGCAGCAGCAGCAGTTCAACGCGGGGTATGGAGCGGCGTATTTCGGAGGCGGGGGTGGGCAGGAGTACGAGCCGCAGCCGTTCGTCCCGCAGTACGCGCAACACCAGCATCAGCAGCCGCACCAGATACACCAGCAGCAGATGCAGCAGGTGGACGGCGAGTACCAGCACCCACCACACGCGCACGGGCCTGTGCATCGCACGGAACGCTCCGAGTCGAGTGCGAGCGAGGGGAGCATGAGCGCTGCCAGCGGCGAGCTGGAGCGCGGGATGGCAAAGTTGGCCGTCCGGAACGTTGCGCCCGGCTCCAACGCGAATCCGACTGGATCACACGGGCACACGCCGATCAGCATCCCTTCAGCGCGCGCGAGCGCGAGCGGGAGCAGCGGCGGGTCGCCGCAGCTCGCGAGCCCCGCGAGCTCCGGCTCGGGGTCCGCGTCAAACTCGCATTCCAATAACTCCGCCTCGGGCTCGAACTCGCATTCGTCGGGTGTGGGGTCGGGTGTGGGCAGCGGGATGGGCGGGGGGGTGGGGCGTGCGGTGGACCAGAACCCGCCGATTAACACGCTGTATGTGGGGAACTTGCCTGCGCTGCCGAGTGCCGGGGGTGGGGGTGGGGGCGCGGGGACGGGGACGATGGAGTATTTGGAGAACGCGCTGAGGGAGCTGTTTGGTGTCCAGGCTGGGTTTCGACAGATGTCTTTTAGGCCGAAGGGGAATGGGCCGATGTGTTTCGTTGAGGTTCGCTCGCCTTCAAAAAAAAATTTACTTGCATGCTGATTTATTTTTGATCCAGTTTGACGACGTGAGCTACGCGACCAGGACGCTGAACGAGCTGTATGGACACACGCTCGGGGGGCTGATCAAGGGCGGAGGGATCCGGCTGTCGTATAGCAAGAATCCGCTCGGGGTGCGCACCCCGACGAGCGCGAGCGGGGGCGGGCCGACGTTGCAGCAGCAGCAGCAGCAGGTGCTGGCCACGCCGCAGGGGCAGAGCAGTATGGCCGCGGCGGAGGCAGCGTTCCACCAGCAGCGCCTCACGTCACCGCCGCCGCAGCCCTCGTACGACGCGCCGGTCGCGGCGTATCCTGCGCCGCGGTTCTTTGCTGCGGCGCCGCCGGAGGGCGCGTGGGGGAGACGGTGGGAGAGCGCGGTGCCGAGGGCGGCGACAAATGCGGTTGCGGCTGCGGCGCCGAGTCCCGCGCAGCAGCAGCAGCAGCAGATGAACGGCGCGTCGTTTTCGCCGTTTGCGCACTCGCCTGCACCGTCGGAGCCGCAGGTGCAGCAGGCGGAGGGCGAGGCGCCGTGACCGACGCGGCGCGTAATTTATTCGCATTCGCATTCGTCGGGAGCGGCAATCCATCCACGTGTAACGTCCTTCATTCACCATGCACCATCTCATTCGATCCCCTGCGCCGACGCCGTTCGTTAGAGGCCGGCGTGCGCTCGCCTTGCGCTTTTTATTCGATCTCACTCCCTTCTGGCTCATGCACGCAGATACGCACACGCACACGTAACGTCACATTCACGCTCACACTCACGCGCATATATATTCTCAATCGCCAACCAAACAATGTCATTGTGTATCACCGCCATTCACCCGCATGTTGTCCATCCCATCCCATTCGATTTCCATCCCATTCCTGCTTCTTGATTTCCCCGCGCTGTGGAACCCCCTGTTGTTTCTGTTCTGATATCTGTTCTGATCTGTCCTATCATACCATACATATCACGCCAACTGCAATTGCCAGCCATTTGTTATTATATTCATATCCCACTCATCTCATCTCATTTTCTCATATGTCTGTGTCTGTCTGCCACTTATCTATCGTATCTATGATCCCCCGTGTCGTACCCCGCTCCCGGATGATGATATACTTGCACCATACTTACACCCGAAATATACTCACTCACGTACCGTACATAGCTCATGATATCCATATTCATTCCACGTCCTTTTCATGCTGCGTCTCTCTCTGTCTCTCTCATCTCATCTCGCCCCGCGTCGTCTCACTCCCATCTCTCTCATTATCTCATCTCCCATCTCATCCGCGCGTCACTCACATCCATATCCATTATATATATATCACTTCCATCCCGTATAACTTACACTCGCATCACCACCACTATTGCTGTTGTTGTTTAGTATTTCCGCACGTACACTGTGCCACGTATCTCATCCCGTTTGTTTGTACTAGCCGCGGAGAAGGGGGGTGGATGTATGTTCCCCTGTTGCTCTGTATATGTATCACGACACGATGAACGCGATTTTTTGGATATGGTCATTTTTGTGTAGAGGGGCGTGGCGCAAAGATTAATTGCCTAATTGGGGTGCGAGCGGTTGTTTGGACAGGCTTCGCACGGCCTTGGACAGGAGCGAGCTTTGCCGTTTCCCCATTAGCGTATCCTGCACGCCACAGATTAGGCACTCAAAAACGTTCATGTCATTTTCAAGTAAGTATTAGACAAAATCAGCCTATGTAACAGTACAATTTCCTGTCTGAGTCAAATGGACTCCGAGTCGTATAGATATAATTGCAACGATAAGGTATCACTACTGCCAGCCGGGCCGGGAGGGCAAGCCAACGATCGGTCGGCTTTTAAATATTAGAACCTGAGCTTGTCAACGATCTTTTGTCCTTCGGGCGCTGAAAAAACCTGTGAGATCTCTAAGTCTCGAAAAGCAAATACCACATACATCATCCAGAACAAAAGTGTCGCTCTCAATATTGATCCGGGTGGGGAACATGGCCGTAGACACTGACTGCTGGGAAGCGTCGTTCGATTTTTTCGTTCAATCTAAAGTACTCGACGACTCACTTCGGTGGTATTCTTTAATTGGGAAGGACTGCTGAGGAAAACCCCGTGCTTTCCGGCTTCTCTCAGGCCGTTTCGTGCGTTTAAGCTAAATGGCAAACAGACTTTCAATAGGCGGTCTTCCATTGGTAGCACGGACTCACGTAGCCATGAAGGAGTTTGAATAAACTGAATTGGAATTGAGAGATAAATGAGTTTAGATGATGAGGGTAACGTACCTTTTGCGAGCCAAATATACATGATAATCCAAGCCACTACGATTTGAGGTCTTCTTCAGGCATCGACACCAGGACTTGGCATACTCACAATTGGATTTCATTGTCAAGAACTGTATGTCATGTTTGAGAAACATTCGAAACGAGGGAGGAGAAATCCTTACGAATATCACGCTGAGGACGGAGACTAGACTGTGAAGCCGTGAATAACAATGATGTATGTCGCATAGCATCAACACTAACCTGGTTATGAGCCCAGTCGCTAGTGAAGTCGCGAAATCAGTCTCGGGGTTCATCAAGCCAAGTCACACCTCACAGACGGCCCACATGAGCAATTTATCGATGAGTACCTTCGTGCTATATGTATATGTAAGTCAAAACGATCTCCGACAAGATGGTGAAGGGACGAACTTTGAGAACGTCGTGTCGTTATTTTGCAGATAATACACGCACAATGCGACCGCAATCAAGACATCGGTAACGGCACCCATGATTTGAAGGGTCTCGACGAGCCAGGACCACTTAGCTTCGAACACAGTGAATATCTCGGTGTTGGCTGGGGGCACAAAGCAAACGATGAAATATGTAGTACTGGCGATCAGCCGAAGCGACGCCAAAAACCAGCAACCGAAGGCAAAATAGTGAGTCCTGTACATGCGATAGATGCGGTAGGTGAAAAACCCCTAGGTTTGGCAAAATTCAGTCGAACCTTCGAAGCTAGATATCGATATACAAACGTACCTCCACTATGAAAGTGACCAGCCCTTCCATAAGGATACTTATGGCCAAAGAATTCGGCATTTTGATGAGCAGCGCTGGATCCCCAAACTTCTTGATTATTTCGAGATACACTGCGTGACTGACGGCAATCATATGTCCAAGTTCGAGGATCCTGCAACACAAATGGATTATCGCTGTGAATCGTTGTATTGAGATGCAGGTACTGACCAAACTGCAGCAACCTTGCAAGAAAGATGCGTGTCAATTTACACTGAAATGAGCTTGAGACCAAAGCAGTACCAAGAGTTTTATGAATCTGGAGTCATCTGGGTACCCCCGGTGGTATATGTAAACCTGCACGGTGACGATGCCAAAGAGAAAGCCACAACCGATGACCCCGATTTCGAGAGCGCCGAGAGTACCGTCGTAACTTATGGCTGAGGCCATGCTTCAAGCGCAAAATGAGTCGGGCCTGGAGGGGGCCGAGCTACGGTATTTATGTGGCTAAGAAATCAGTTCTCAATTTAGGGAGTGGATATAGGCGCGTAATTGGAGCCAATTGCACATACTGGGACCGCATCCGCGCCGAGTAATGTATTTTTAACTGAGGATCCGAACCAATGTGCCAGTGGCGTCGATAGGATAGTTGCCGAATCATCGTGATTGATACATACCAAGATCCTAGTACAAAGGCATGAAGACCCAAACTGCTCGGAACCGAAAATATCCAAGAAGCCTTGTGGTGAGCCGTTGGCGCCATTGCAGTTGTCGGCCTAAATTTTGCTTCAAACGCACATAAACTGTAGCGGCCATGTTCGGATTGGTGGCTTTCCCGAGGCAATCCTGAGTCTTATCCAGTGGGCCGGCATTCGCGGGTGCCTTCATAGCTTGGTGCTGAGGAAATCCGGGATTCCTCTCGGAAGAAATCCGGCAGAAAATGTCGTCAACCCGCCTATGTAACACACTGCCTCGCACTGCACTATCGAACACGGATCGCCGCGTCGCCCAGCGTGCCCGGACAGACAAAGAGTCGAGACGCAAACGGCTTGGTGGTGTACTCTGAAAAGAACCCTCGCGTCAGGCGGAGGTGAGTCGTGACTCACAGGTACTTATTCCACTGCAATGTATGATATATCTCGACCATCGTTCCGACATAGTATAGGCTCTGGATCGATGGTGGTTGTGCTCAGGAAGGAAACATTGATGTGAGAGAGTAACGTTTTAAACTCGGCCTGACACAATCATGATGTTGATAGTACATTCACAACCTCGTGCACGGTGCAGGTCATTGAGTAGCCATTCAACCCACCCAACGGCATTTTATACTTAGCACCGATGTACGGCCTCCAGATACGCCACCCGCGGCATAGGACGACCTGTTCGGTTTGGGTCTTCTCGAGTTACCCGTGCGATCCACCATCCCAGAATAAATCGTCGTGACGAGATGCCAGCAGCAGTTAAGCCGCCGTTGGTCCACCAGTAGCCCCAACCTTACCGCCATGAATTCTCTTGCTGAAAACTTCGGCAATGCTGGACAGTGGATTCTCGCTCATCCGTACGGTGCTCTCCTCAGTGGTGCAGTCGCTCTGGTCGCCTCGTCCCGTTACTTTAGACCTTCAACGCCCACGTATATCAAAGACGCTCGCAAGGGAGTTGCAGTCAGGGAATATGATGTGATTATTGTCGGTGGAGGTACAGCAGGCTGCGTTTTGGCTGCTCGTCTCAGCGAAAACCCTTCGATTACTGTCTGTGTCCTAGAGGCTGGAGAAAGGTAGCCTTCTCCCGCCAACCCATAATATAATCGTGTCTGACTGGACAAGCTCTTTGTCTGTACCGATATCACAGATACCGTCAGCCTTTGCCCAGCTCTTCGACACCGATCTCATGTACAATTTGAAAACAATTGGTCAAAAGAATGCAGGGGACTTTGCGCGTTACTGGCCAAGAGGTAACCAGATTCCATCCGGTGTCTTACGAGGGTGGCTAACTCGTTCCCAGGCAAAATGCTTGGGGGATGTGAGTTGGACCTAGTCCCGAGAATCAACGAGCACTGATTTTCACAGGCTCTGCGGTCAACGCCCAGATGTACGAGCGTCCCGAATAATTGAATGTGTCGCTTAGTAAACCCGTTTAGATTCCACTGCTGCGCACCTTCCGACTACGACGAGTGGGGTCGCACCGGTCTTGACGGCGCGAGTCAATGGTCATATCAGTCGCTTCGCAAGTCCGTACCCGTCGATGCTGTCTTATGTTTCGCTATCTCACCGTTGTTGTAAAAGGTATTTCCTTCGCTTTGAGAATTTCACCCCAAGCCCGGCGCACCCTAGTGTTGACCCCTCGATGCGTGGTTCCTTGGGACCCATTCAGAGTATGTTATTGTTGTATCTTTTTTTCGTCGCTAACGTGAATCGCAGCCGGATTCTTCAGTTATTTTTCGACCATCGCGTCCACCTTCGTCGAGGCCTGTTCGAATGCGGGTATCCCTTTCAGTGCCGATTTCAATACACCCAAAGGTACGTTGGGGGTTGGAAAGGTAACGGTAAATCTTCCTGCTTGCCGACTAATTGATGATTCGTTTGCTCTAGTTCAGTACGTTGAGCGACCAGTGGCTGGTCATCGAAATCTTATTCCCTCTTTTATTGTTCAGTCACATATATCAACGCCAAGGGTAAACGTGTGACGACCGAGTCTGCTTATCTTACACCTCAGGTGTTGCAACGTCCAAACTTGTGTGTTTTGACACATGCATCGGTGACCAAAGTCATTCTGGACTCCGTGGATGGCTCAACCAGAGCCACTGCCGTCGAAATGGCACCCGATCAAGGCAGCGCGCGTATCGTTATAAAGGCTCGAAAGGAGGTTGTTCTCTCGTAAGATAATCTTGACTCGAGGAAGAAGAATCTCAATGATGTAAAATTTTGTTCAAGGGCCGGTGCGATACACTCCCCGCAGGTAAATTGGTCACTCCTCTGGATTCAACCATGCAATAACAATTCATGACCTGTAGATTTTGATGCTCTCTGGTCTCGGCCCTGCGGACCATCTGCGAACACACGGTATACCAGTTGTGGCGGACCTCGCAGGAGTTGGCGAACACCTGATGGATCATGCCGTCGTTGACGTCGTCCTCGAGGAGACAAGTGGCACTTCCTTGTTCTACTTCGTTCCAATTACTCTGCAACAACGCTTGAAATTTGCATCCGTGCTAGGGCAATACCTTTTAACAGGCAAGGGACCATTGACTACCAATGTAAAATGATGCCCTGCCTAATCTGCGCCCTGCTTATACTGATTTTTCTGGCAAAGTGGCACGAGGCCGGTGCTTTCTTCCGTTCTTTCGACCCTAAACTCTTTCCCCCCGAAACTTATCCTGAGAAGATAAACGATACAACGTCGGGGCCGGATGCCCCGGATTTGGAGCTGACTGTGTCTGCCCTGGGATATCTCGATCATTCACGAGCCAAGCTGCCCAATAAACCGACACTGGGGCTTCACATTGTGCTTCTCCGGTCAGTTGGTACTCTTTGCTTTATTTCTAATGCCTGACACGCCTCTTAGCCCCAGTAGTCTTGGTACTCTACGGCTTAGCTCTGCGAATCCCTTCGATCAGCCGACAATCGATCCAAAGTATTGTTTCATTTGCTGCATCTCCTCCATTGAACGGCATGCGACAGTTATTTGTCTTCCCCAAATGACTTGAAAGTTTTGATGCGCGGGATGAAAATGGGCTTACGGATCGCAGATACTGCCCCGTTAGCTCAAATCATCCTCCGCGACAATCTCGAACCAGGCTTTGGACCCAGGCTTGCAACTGCATCGGATGACGGTATTGCAGAGTATATTCGGTTCCAACTAGAATCACTTTACCACCCAACCTCGACCGCGCGTATGGCGCCGCTTAATGCAGGCGGCGTGGTGGACTCGCAGCTGCGTATCCATGGCGTGGAAAACCTTCGGGTTGTTGATGCATCAATATTCCAACTATCCCGTCCGGCCATACGGTGCATCCCAAATTACATGTTTCTCATTTTGTCTGAACGTTTCGTTTATATAGGCTGCACCGACGATTGCTGTTGCCGAGATGGCTGCTGACATGATTCTGCAGACCCACTCTGTTTGAATTCTGTGCAGTGTTGGAGATCGTGAGCTTACCTGCTCCGCTGTAAATATATCAATGAATTCACCACCGTTTTTGTTTTGTTTGCACCACTGGGTAATTTTGAAAATAAAATTACGAACTATCAGCGTCGGCAATTTTCGCTCAATTTTGGGACTCAGATGTTCAGTACTTTCAGTTACTTCCAACGTGAGAGTGAATTTGTTATGCAACTTTCGAGTTTCAACCAAAAGTGATATTGCGCAACTGAAAACCGTGGGTATGTGAGCTTCAACATTCGTCTCGGTGACGAAGGACGCACAAACTACAAACGGGATATGAAAGGGCCGCCTGAGCCAGAGAACGTTTCCAACGAGTCCACGAGACTGTCCCAACGAGCTTGTGTGGTGATCGGAGCCACGGCATATGCGTCCACACCCATCCCTGCTATAAGTTCTGACATTCGAGGAAGAACAGCATCAATCGCGTTACTTTCCATATCCATCTGGGCCTCATGCGTTAGATCAGCATGTTGAACATACCACGCAGAATCCGCCTTGATGCAGCTGACCACGTAGAGGTCAATGAGACACTGCTCAACACCCATGGCAACCGCAGCATCGTAGGCAATTCGTTGCCCGATGGACTCTACCAATCGAATGGCCTGAGGCAGAACGAATTTGCTGAATTCGCTCGAACGATGGCCTGGCATACGAGACAACCTCTCGCGGCAGGCGGAAAACAGTCCTAGTTCGTGCTTGGCGAGAAGGCTGTCGCTGTCCGGTGGGATGATTGTATACCGTCCGAGAAGAATTTCCGTTGCTAATCCTAGCATGAATGCTGGCAGTCAGATCCATCGTTCTGAGTTAATGGACGTGGAACTAACGAATAGAGAGAACAAGGGAGTCTCCCTCCGCCACAGAGACCCCTTGCAACGTCTTCTATTGGCGAGTCAAACTCGAGTCGAGAACTGCGTTGAGAAACCTACATGCATGCTGGACAGCTGATTGTATTCGAAAAGTCCCTGGGCTCCGCACCGCTCCGCAAGTTCTAGAAGCGAACGCTGGGCGTGGTTGATCATGAGAACCTTCAAAATAGTTGACACTCCATGACGAAGTGGCATATTGCTAGTGCTAGAAAAAATTGAAGTCGCGACCTGATGTAAAGCCTTCATGACATATGACTGGGCTAACGCAATTGTAATCGGTGCATGCTGTGTGCGGAAAGCCATAATAGGCTGCCTTCGACCTTCGTTGTCGGTGATTATTCGTCGTTGACTGTACTGCGCAGAGATGGAGGTTGCCACCTGGAGAGCAGAAAGGCCTTGGCCGCCGATTGCGAGAGTCCCAACGGCAACACGGAAGATGCTGCTGAAAAACTCAAAACGCGCATCTTGGGCTTTCGCAGAACTCCCGAGAAGTGCAGAAGCAGGGACCTTGACCCGATCGAAATAGGTTAAGGAGTGGTTGAGAGGTTCGGTTCCTCCACGCTGGGGCAATAGTCTACGATTCGTGAGACTTTTGACACCGAGAATTGAAACAGTACACACTTGGATATCACCCCCGTGCACATCTGATGGCCATCATTGAAATCGACCAAAAAGGGTTTTATGCCTCGATCTTCCCCAGAAATTATAAGCCTCCCGAAAACAACAGATTGGCAAGGTACGCCGGCAGGACTCGTGGGAGGCATGAATTTCGCCGCCTTGTCGTTAGGAGTATTCAACTCGAATGACCCATCCGAAAGCTGAGTAGCCGTTGTCTCAATGTGCATTGCATCTAAACCATGTCCGATTTCGGTTAGGCAAAATTGGCCCCTGAAAAGAGAAAACAATTGAGGTAAAAACGTCTCATCAACGGCGTAACATACACGAGTTTGAATTGCAGTGCAGCTTGCAAAATTGCCTCAAGATCTGGGCGTGAATGGGCATACTTTGCAATTGTGCCAACAAATAGATTGAGGTGAATTGTGACCAGTGTTCCGGCCGCACCATCCAAGGTCCAAATTGGATCTGTGTGCATTCTCCAGAAATTTGGAGAAGTCGATAGGATATCATCGTTCGTCAATTCTAGAGTCAAGGATAATTTAGGATGCGAACGAGGAGAATAATATTACGCTCACGGTATGTCTGAATTATGTCTCTTGCCCTGGCGTATGACCGGCGAATTCGTTCGTCTATAGATGCATTGGCCGGCAAAGGTCGAAAAAGAGGTTTTTCCAGAAGCGCCTGGGTGGGCCACATTGTTTGGCGGTGAAAAGGAACGGAGGGGTGTCTGAGCAATCACTTTGTGCAGGGTGTCGAAGAAAGGAGGCCGCTGTCTGTAGTGTGCAGCCGCAAATTTGCCACGATTATAGCACCTTGGGCATGGTGGCTTGGTGGTTTGGCATGCTTTTGAGCTCGGTTCGAGCCGTTTGGTTTGGTGGTCCAAGTGCGGGAAAAATGCGGGAGAAGAACAAACATGGGTGGAGTCTATATCTGTCGTAATTGAATTCGGAGGAAAGGCAGAAAGCCTGTATCAATCAGAACAGAACAGAGGCGCAGAGCGATGGGCAAATTCATTCAAGGTTACCCTCAGGCACAAGCAAATGAAAGGTTGGAGGACCGGTGAAAAAATAATGTGGCGGGTGAAGTGGACGAACTAGCGATGCGGCCGCGGCCCGCTGGCGGCTTCGGAACCTCATGATTCCGTGATCTGATCGCCGAACAGCGACATGACTCTCTACTCGCGCCTCCACTCCAAGAGTTTGGCGTGCTTATTTCATTTGACAACATCGGCCACTCAGACTCGGCATTTACTCAGGATCACTCCAGTTGGCATGCAAAGCTGGGCGGCCTCGAGTGACCAAGCTTGTCTCGTCCAATTCCGAGGCAGTCGATGATCGATGACCGCCACATCGCAGCTAACCCTTCTTGCCAATCCACGAAAACCAATGCCATCGTTACGATGGACCATTGCTAACTCGAACGAAGGAAGATGCGGAGCGAACAAGAAATCAGACAGATCTACAGATGAGAAGTCACAACGGAAGTATTTAATGGAAACCTTGGAATAGAAAGAACTCCCAGTGCAGCTACAATATTATCGTCCATGGCTATGCACTCCACCTTTCCGGTCATTTGCTCATGGACATTGCGGCAATAGCTCACATCGACTCTTCTGGAAAGAAACGAAGTTACGAAGAACCAGGGAGATGAACCGCCCGGTGAGACATTTTAGGCATGGATCCGACTCATGCTTGTAATCTGCCCACGCAGGATTCGGATCTTTTTTAGAACCTGCCTTGGCTACACTGAAAGTCTCGTAACTTTGGCATTCGTTTCGAATCAACTGGGGTCCTTTCTTTGTTTCGACGCCCAAATCAAAGGCTCAACCGGAGACCAGTGTCGAATTGAGCAGTGGTCTCGATGTGCGTTTGGACAGAGACTTCGACGTGTTTGTTCTAATCGGTTCATAGAACTCTTGATCTATCTTGCTTGATTGTACTTGTCGATTCACATCCTGTCCTTTCCCATAGTATAGTTATAGGTCTGGACAAACCATGGCAACTGCGGTCAAGCCAAAACTGCTCTTTCCTATATACATGTGTACTGACTTCTATGACCTCAGAAAACCCGCGCGCATATCATTGTAGTCACAATATTGTGCATCTCAACAGCAGCACTATGGACTGGCGAAATTTTTCAAGCAATTTATTACTTGACCATCGCCGTTGTTCTTGGTGTCTTCGTCCTGCTGCCTCTATATCGGCTTTCGCCTCTTCACCCTCTATACAACTTCCCTGGACCCGTTCTCCACAAAATCTCCGAACTTCCGATGCTTTATTATGTCGTGAGGGGAACCCGTCATATCGTCGTAAAGCGGTTGCACGATGAGTATGGTTGTATTGTCCAAATTGGTTGAATTTCCGCACCATCTTGAATGTTTCAGTTTCTCATTCGACGCCCCCAGCACCCAACACTCTTTCCTTCTTGTCTGTCTCTGCCATTACTCAAATCTATGGGTCCTCCAACGCTCTCGACAAGAGCACGGCCTACGATGTTCAGTCTATGAAAGGAGAAGGACTTTTCTTCATAAAAGACAAAGCAACACACGCTCGCCGACGCAGAATATGGAACCGGGCTTTTTCTGACGAAGCGTAAACAATTGCTTTGCCGGTTACTATTCATTTTTTCACTCATACTGGGAAGGCTTTCGCAGTATCACGGTCCGTTGATAACGGAGATACAAAATCTAATCCGCACACTTCTCAAGAGAACTCAAAACAACGACGAAGTCGACTTGGTCAGAACAATCCCTCAATATACTTACGATACCATTGTGAGATCATATTATTCGGGCCGCTCATTCCGCCAACTAAAGAATACAGAACACAATCTTCTTCAGCGGGAACGCATGGCATCCGGTAATGAGCAATCTGTTATTTTGACCGTACAGGTTGACCCCCGAAATAGAGTTTGTTGGATTCGAATGATCCTAAAGGAATTGTAGATGGAGGTTCGATTCTCCTTGGATTGACCGAGATGTAAGATTCCAGCTTATTCTGCAAAGCCGGCGGAGCCATATTGATCTATTGACCCAGCATGGGTCACATTGAACCATTGTTTCACATCGCCAACCTACTTCCGCTCACAAATTTCCTCCCGCTGGAGGTGATTTTCAGAGAAGCTGTCAATCGACGTTTGAAAAATGGTCCGAGCTTCAAGGACGGCTTTTCATACTGGGTATTCACTATGATCGCATTTTCAATTGTTTCGATAACTGGAATTTCAGCTTGATGGTGACGGAGGCCAGCCTAGGCTGTCGCACGAAGACCTTGGAATTGAAGCAGAGTCGGTTATAGTCGGAGGTATGTTTTTTTCTCCATTGCTCGTTCTCAACCAGACCTTTTGCCCTTAGGCTCGGACACCCTTGCAGCGACTGCTGTCATCATTATGTTTTTCCTCATAACGCATGAGAAGTGGCTCGTGCTCCTGCGCGATGAAATTGATGAACATTTTCCCGGAGAAACTGCCATCCACCATCTTACCTCGCTCGACAAACTTGTGGTTCTCAATGCGGTCGTCCAGGAGGGGTTGCGTCTCGGCGGTCTATTCCCTGGTCTTCCACGCATAGTGCCGGACCGCGGAGTTGTAATCGATGGGAAATATATCCCAGGAGGAACAGTGGTGGGTGTACCCATCTGCGCCCATCATGTCGACAAGGAAGTATTCAGCGACCCGACCGCTTTCAACCCGGGTAGGTGGATCGAGAACGGGAATTTTGTGCCAAAGCCTCCTCTCTTGGCGTTTTCAGCCGGTGAGCCTCTTGAGTTGCTCACGTTCGATCTGTAACTCTGATCTCATCTATATTCTTCTATTTACAGGACCCTTCAACTGTGTGGGCCTCAAGCTGGCACACTTGCAGCTCAGGGCGCTAACAGCTATGCTCCTTCTCAACCTGGAATTCGTTCCTAGTAGGGCAGACTTCGATGCGGCAAAGTTTTGGGATGGTGTGCGGAATCATCGCTCGACCACTTTCGTTGAACCGCTTTGGGTTCGGGCCGTTGCCCGGAAACCTGTGGCGTCGGTTTAGTTGAACTGGGGGATATCATTCTTAGGAAGAAGGGAGAAGGAAGGCAGTTGTACAACAAGTATCTCTGCGACTTTCTGAGTCCGTCCAACCATATCCCGGTGGAGTAGTACGGTTGGAAAATAATCGCTGTTACTCTGAACCGGCAACCTGATTGAGAACGAACGAACTATTGTTAAAACTCCTGATTCCAGGGACTGGGGGTTTGTGGCTGGCATATACTCATAATGCACACAGGCGTCATAGGCGCCTGCGACTCATTTTTTGAGTTCGGCCGATCAAATTGAACCATAGTTGAAATTTTTTGTAACTCTTTCGATAAACTCTGCTCAGATGCTGCAAGGCTCGAGGGCCCACCGGTGGTATGAATCCGTGAAATTAGTGCATTTCGAGGACATATCAAACTTTGAATTGGTGGGATTGTCGGAGGTTGTACTTGCACGGCCCGCACCCGCCGGGGACTCGGACCGGAGTCGGTAGTATCGGAGGCATACAACGCCGGCGGAGAAATCGCAGAAAAATCGACCAGAGTCTGCGGCCGTCCAATCTTTTTTGGGTCTCGCCGAATGTGTCCAGGATATAATCTTTGGTGCGCACGACTGCTTCGGCTTGATTCGGCTAAGTGACCGGTGCATGACATGTTTGGCTGGACCGTCGTAGCTTTTAGGCGATTTTTTTTCTTTCACTCTCCTTGTCTTGTACCATGACAATGACACCGTTTCCTTCGACTCCAAATGTCCTTATCTTCTGTCTTTCGGCCCCTTCTGTTCCTTTCATTCAACCCCACTCTCTAATGCCTAGGAACACGGCTTCCAGTGCCTTCGTTACCTCTACTTGTGAAGTGGAAGAGCGACCGAGTCTTGGTCCACGCTTGAACGTCCAACTGCTAGCAGTTCCCCATGGTCTTTCGAGTACTAAACCGAGCATACATGTCCTATATACTCCTATTAGTATCACTGCACTTTCAAACCCGTGTACTTCGTCGATATCGCATACTTTCATGTCCGATTCTATGTGTTATCCTGTGTTATCCTGTGTAACCGTTCCTCCACTCTGCGCTCCGAGTCCGACCGCCACTCTGCACTCCGAGTCCGTCTGTTGCGTGAGAATATTGGAAAAAATAAATGGCATGATGGGTTTCGTGTCATCAAAAACACCCGTTGCCCCTGGACCTGGACCACTACCATCCATTTGTCTAATCCCTTCTCTCATCCCTCTTTCTCCTCCTCAATATGTCTTCCGACAAGAAAACGGTGTCCCTCGCCGAGCTGCGCGCCAACAACACCAAGAGCAAGCTCTGGATCCTCATTCACGGAAAAGGTGCAGAGCCTCGTCCAATCACAAACCGCCGTTTTGTGTTGGGCTCACCTCCATTTTTTTTTCTTTTGCTTTTCAGTGTACGATTGCACTCAATTCCTGGATGAGGTACATTTTTCTAATGCGCTGCGTTCCCGTGGTTTTCATCTAACCGTTTTCTTCAGCACCCAGGTGGCGACGAGGTAATTCTCGCTGAACAGGGTATGTACCAATGCCCTCTATAAAAAGGGCGTAATATCAACCTTGTGCAGGCCAGGATGCATCCGAGGCGTTCGAGGACGTCGGCCACTCTGACGAGGCGCGCGAGCTCCTCCCCCCATGTTCGTCGGAGACTTTGAGGAGGCCCCCGTATGTACCCCGAAGGGCAGAAAAACGCATCCCTCTGGCTAACAAAGATTTTATCCCACAGGAGCTCAAGCTCAAATCCGGTGCAGCTGCTGCACAGGCGTCGCGCATCACCTCAGCAGCGGCTGAGCAGGGTTCCAAGTGCGTTTTTTTTATCTCTCCCTTTCAGCTATCAGCTACCTCCTCCTGCTGTACCGTACTGATTGTCCTTTCTCCCTGCAGCCTGATGTACTGGGCACCGCTCGCCATCCTGGCGGCATGGTTCGGCTACCGCTTCTACACCACCGGCGCTCCGTATTAATATTATTTCTGCCTTGACCTTCACATCCGTACACCTAATTCGTACCTCGACACTACACCCCCCGCTGTCTCTAAACAACAACGGGTTTTCTTCCGCTCCGCCATACCTATCCTCGCTGTCCGTCCCTCTTGCTTCGTATATGCAATGCATTACATGGGAAATAGAAGTTCTACATATTTTAGACTTGACATTGAATCGACCGGATTGCGCATTCTCAAGCGGCGGCCCGTAAAACGTAAAATCAGTCGTGTCAAGCCTGAAGAACGAACATGCGAGCTCCAAAAGATACTCACCTTCGATAATCCTGGCATACACACACATGTACAGGCGGACCCACAATTTCATTCAAGATACTCACATCCCCGCAGCAGTGTATACATACCATTCATACCGATATATTTATCCTGCCCGTTCCATAAATACCTTCCTCCACTCCGCTTCGCCTACCATTATTCTCTCACCAACGGGCTCAGGCGCCGATCGCAAGTGTGAAGTGCCCGGCCTCGGGCCAATCCAGACAGACATGTATTGTAATGAGATGCAAAAGGCAAGGCCGTGAATCTACGTATATGTATTGTTCAACACCCACACCACGCGCACAAGACCTGCTTCGCGGCTCGTTCTGGCCAGCTTTTTGTGTTGTCGTTTACTGAGAACCCGGACAAGCTCAGTCGACGATCCCCGAGAGACAAGAGACAGAGACATGCAGAGACTTTGCAAGGACTCGGACGAAGTCGACATGCAAGAATATGGTGAAGCAGGAACATTGAGGGCAGCATTGTGGAGTGGACTAGGCTCGAACCAACCGCTCGCTCGAGTCACCCAGAGATTTGATGACAGTCGATCAAAGGTGATTCCTATTCGGGCACGAATTGATCGACTGTCATCATTATTCTCCCAGCGAGTAACGTGACTGGTTTCGAGTCTAGGTCCGGCGTTGAGAATGATAGGGATAGGCCGGCAAGCGGCGGGGCACAAACAGAAAAGGCAGTGGTTCACTGGTTGCATACTGATTCTGAGAAGTTTTCATTTCAACTACTTAGCACGAACTGTGTAATGAGAGAATAAGTATAACAAATATTTTCCAAAGAACCAAAATAGCTTGAGCCAAAGGTCAAGATATATACATGTTGGGAAGACTCGTCACCAACCTGCGCTTGGTTCCTCGTCTTCCCTTATTTTCTACTGGGCAAAGTAGCAGCGATCATTTAACCGGAGAAAGGTGGACCGCGACCGGACCGGGGCCGTCCGATTTACATAAGCCAAAGTGTGGACATTCTCGATAGTCCCCCCTTTGGAAACCCCCCAAATACACCACCAACCAGACCGAATTCGAATTTGAGGGTTGATATAATTGCTGTAGAGATATTCAAGAGAAATGCTACAACGATACGGAAAACGAGCTCGTGCGCAGATTCAACGTGAAAACAACGGACTGATGTCGGAATCGAATGTCCGTGAGACATCCATGGTCACACATCACATTGATCTTTGCCCGCGACGTCTCTGGCACATCGACTGCGACGACCACCCAACGTATATCATGGAAGGCTTGTGCGGTGTCACTCTCTACCTCTCTCGTATGCTCACAACGACATCTGGCATTCAATCACCACAAGCCTCGCCACGGTCTTGAACGAAACCTTTGGACGATGAGTGTCTATTTCTCAATTATAAGAACATTCGTTGACGCCGTTGGGTCTCTCAACCTTATTAATACAGACCCTCGTAGCCTCTCCTCAAACCCATGAAGTCCCCTGCTTCTGTCTCTTCACACGCGTCCAGCATGTTACCTGCTGCTCTTCGGACACTGACGCCGAGCCCTCCACGTTGCGCCGGCGTGCGCGATACTTCTTTGACCTGGGACCTGGCCTCGGCATCCGAAACAACCCCAACTCAGCCAGCACCCATCTATCATTTTTATGGGCTGGCCGAAACGATCTCGGCGGATTCGACAGTGGCCGAAGAAGATGCAGTACCGCCTGTGGAGCGAAGTCCTCGGTTCCTGACCCAGACTTCCATGCAGACACTTCCACCCAAGGAGGAGACTGTAAGTATAGTGCATTTTACATGCAGCATGTAATTCAAAATTTTACAGGACGTGTTTGGGCCTGTTCGACGCCATCCAATCAGCATCCAAGAGCGGTGTGCTCACACAGAGCTCTCAGCGCGTGTCAGGCGCATTCGAACAGCTGCGTGGGTTAGGCAGCTTCGCAGGGACATCGGCGCAGCGGGGCCGGGCTACAGTAGAAGATGAGTGCAAAACATAGATTAAACATGAATACATTATTTTCCCGATACATGCTATTCAATCCGAGATCGCTTCTGAGGTGCTCTCGAGTTCTGAGCTTCCACACCAGTTGCCCCCCCACTTTCCTCTGCCCGAGGGTCTGCTGCCGCCACCTTCGCTGCTTTGTTCTTCTCCCTCGTTGCTGCAGCTTTCTCCTGCGTTGCTGCGCGTTTCTCCTTCTGAGTGACCGATAAAATTGCAGCCAGCTCGTCGTGCCGTTGCCTTCGGTTCGGGAAAAGTGGTCGAGGTTTGGTGAGGGCAACGGGCAGGTATTCTCGGAGCAGGCGAGCGTTGTAGAATCCGTGCGTGTTGATGATAAAACAAGTGTCGTCTTTGTGCACGATGGAGTGGACCACGGTTTCTGACTCCTGGCGTTCTTGCATTTGCCGAGTAACCCCGCTAGCATCACACTCGCAGGCACGACAATCATGCTGAACATTGAAAGAGAACTGGATTGACTGTAAATTCATTAGTATGTGGTCGTAGATAATCTGAGACCGTACGTCTGAGGGAACAAGAACACGGCTACCAGCCGCGTCTGGCAAGAGAACGGGCCTCCCGAATGTCTATGTTATTCTGATATTTTTTAACTACCTGACTTTACTTGTAAATATTCTATACGTCCTTATATTTTAAAGTGCAGCGAGAAAGGTTGAGAAACGAGGCCCTTGACAAACTTGACCATACAACTGATACGAACCATCTTCCTTTTCGCCACCACGATTCCCTCCCCCATCGGTCTTTCTCAGCATTCCCACCTTTTAATGTACGATGGAGCCATGTCCCCTAAGGACCAGTGCCAGCTGAACCTCGCGATACGGTCGCAGGATAACTGTGATGACTGCGAGTCGGACTGTGAGCCGCAACGGTAAATGTGAGGTTTCTTTCAACGCCTATCCCCTTTTCTTTCATGTTCATAGGTGTCTATAGCTGATATGTTGTTCCACAGATGTTTGGAAATAGTATCACAAGTCGAATCTGTCGTCCTTGGTCGTCGGTCGGTCACTTCCTTTGTCTGCTCTCCGGCTCCGCCTGATGTCCATATCGCAGCCCAGGGCCACTTCCTCTTTCTGCTGGTATGTCCAGCATCCCATTCATGTCCCATTTGTTCACTGGTCATATAGGTTTCACGGACAATCTGGACGTATGCGTCATGTGAGTCGGTTGTTCTTCAAGTCTCTTCATGTGCTCACATTTCTTCGCAGACCAGGCTACTACTGCCTAATACCGGTATGTTTCCGTTTCTTCAAGAAAAATTGATTGATGACAATGTCTCAGGTATATCACCGACTTGCCGCAAACCTTGGTCTCTATCTGTCTCAAATCTGGGTTAATCATGGTAGGCTAAATGTTATAAGGACGAGGCCACTGCTGATATTCCTACTCTCCTTCCTTGGCCAGGTGTATTTCTGGTAAGTCGGACTTAAACACTGCACACATGTCTTAACTAATGCTGTCTCTTTCAGAATACGACTGACTGATCTCTCTCACTGAAATACCCGGATGCGAGAACATGCCTTGGGTGTGTTGTTCTGTACATTGACCATCTCATACTCAGTTTTATCCTGTAGCCGAACACATCTCGACTGCTACCAGCACGCAAGGGTCAGCGGGAGGAAATTGGACTTGGAGTGACGGACAGCCAAACCGCGCGGCTTTGAGACGTGCGGCGCTGGGGACGTGGGTCTCTGCTGTTGGCTATTGCGCATGTTCTATGTACGACCACGAATATTACTTTTTTTTGCCATCCTATTTGGTCTGCTCCGTATCAACAACAAGATCGAATATACAAGAAACATCCTGCTTTCAATACGTGGCCTGAGGTCTTCGTAGCACATTAGTAGCTATATCTGTATGATCCTTGCCTCAGAGGTCTGTAGGATATGAGGTGCGAGCTCTCTGGGACAGCGAAACCAAACATCGTGCGGAGCTAAGCATCGAAAAATGATTAAACAATACGCGACCAGTACCTCAGGGGGACGTCAGGCAATGTTTCTAAGATGTACCGGCATTCTGATCTGGTGATTACCAGACGAACGTCTTCCAGATATCGCCGCAGTTTGGTGGTGTAGGCACATACAGAACAAGTTCTGTTTGTGAATCATTGCAAACCTCAACGGTCGTACTTTGTAGGCTAGCTCTAAACGTGTCCAGAATCTAGATTGGTGAATTCGCGGAGTGTTGCCCTAAGCTTTGAGGTGAGGGTGCCAAGAATGGTGACATCGAGCGGGAGATGAGCCATCAGGCGTTCTACACGCAGCTTCTCCTGTACGGTGTAAGTGACCTACTACGCAGTCTGGTCGTGCAGAATGGCGTGAATTTTGGCAACTGGAGATGGGTGTCCGACGAGCGATGAATTGAGTTGCCTTCAGGCATCGGTCCGGAACTTCACGAGCACGTCTTGCCCTATATCCACAGCGCATCCATCTATCTATGTTCCCCGGGAATTCGATGGACTTGTGCAAAGCGATTCATTCTGCGACGGAGGAAGGAAACATGTGCATCTGGTCCGTTTCTTCAGAGAGTTACTTGGAGAATGAAATCAGCGACAAGACTGAAACCAGAAACCAGTTGAATACCGCTGGCGATGAGCTCAGATCTTGGGGGTGGAGGTTGAAGACAAAGAAGAAGACAAAGCGAAACGATCAAGCGAGGTCTGATATCCAACCGCGACCTCGCTTTCTCACCTCCCGCATCCTCGACGGCCTTGTTGTTTGGAGTGAGCCTAAGTGGCAAGACCGCTCTTGAGTTCTCGTCGTCCCTTGGATATCGACTTTCCATCGCTACACGCTCCAACTTGCCACTCAGTCTACAAGGACCTGACACTGGTGTTACTTGGAGTCTGGTGGACTCTGGTTGATCGTTGTGGCCGAGGACGACTGTCTTTCCGTCGTCCGGAGACTACCTGGCTGGCTGTTTTTCCTTGCGAGCCTTTGTCTGATACACCGTTGAGACGGCGTGACACACAAACACGCGTCCTCTGGCTATTTTTGCGATTCTAGGATATCACCTAAGCCCCTAGGAGCGTAGAAGAGCCTTTAGCAGTCACTACAATCTAGTGCGCTAAACCTTCTGTTCGGTGATATAAAGGAGAGCCGGAGTGAGCTCCAACTGCTGGCTGTAGTGCAATTGAACTACACAAGTGGGACGCACTTGTGCTAGGACTTGTACATAAACAACGGAGATATACCCAAACCACCGCCTAAGCATTCATAGAACTATAAACCCATACAAGTAAACAACTTGGTGTTACAGAACTTTGCGAGGATTAGGACGGAGTCCTAGGAGCATTCAGAACCATGAACTAGGAAGCGCTAGGATTGAGACCACTGGCAAGGGCCTTTAGGGGAGATCTAGTCGACGCCTAGGAAGAGACGCACAATCCCTAGGGATTGAACATCAAACATAGAACGCCGCGGAACGATCCGCTGTGATTACGAGAATGGAAACACATCAGTAATAGACACGTGATGACGTCGCGCGTCCTAGGACTGACAAACTGGAACAAACATCAGTGGAAAGGACGAGATATCTCAGGAGACAAACAACGTTTACGCTAGCAGGCTTGGCACCTTTACTAAGGCAGTCAGCAGGCCTAGGCAAATGAATAGGAAAGGACTTTGAGGTGGGGATTCAATTCCCGGCCGGGCAGACGCGTCGCCGATAAGCACGACGGCAGACGATCGAACGCCAAGATACCCAATAATAGAACAGGAGTGGTCACAGCGATGACCTCTCCTAGGACCCGGACAGTACGCCAGTGCGCGGCAGCCGTTTCATTGGCTGTTCATTTTATCATCTTACTCACTTTCATTATCTCATCTATCTCTCCGCTCATGTATAAAAGGACAGCGTTCATACCACGTATCCTCAGATTATCCCACCTCAGTCCCTAGGACGGTGTTGGTGTTGCGGTGGTCTCAGGCTATTCGTGGAGATTTGTTTACAAACTCTGCTTGTAGTAGTCTTAATAGGAATTCTTGATTGTTGGCTCAGGAACTTGAATTGAAATCTAAGAAAACCGTGTTGCTAGTCCTAGGACTTTCACATATAAAATCAGAAAGGTGTTCCCTTTAGCTTGGGAGTCACAACTTGTCAGTTACTTTGCTTGCTCCCCTACTGCGCATTGGGCTGGTAGAAGTTTGTAAGACCGATAGCTGGACGCTTGTGGTGCAAGTTAAACCTCACCAGAAGAAGAGGAACCAGGGTACCTACCCTAGGCTTGGCATTACCTTGTCAGTTACTTTGCTTGCTCCCCTACTGCGCATTGGGCCGGTAGAAGTTTGTAAGACCGATAGCTGGACGTGTAGTGTGAGTTTAGAGCCTGTAAACCAAGTAGAGAAAACGTTCCTAGCGCACGGAAGCGTATAGGTCCACGTATTGTCGTGTGAGGAAGCATAGATTTGAAGTGTTAGCCTCAATAGTCTTCTGGGTTGCCAGTTGCGGGGATTTTCCCAAGTCGTGTCAAACTCTGCCCTAGTGCGATTGGTCTAAACAGCCAGTTCACTTTGTATCCACCGTTACCCCCCCCTGTTCATCAAAGGTTCCCTAGGGGCATTGATTGACTCGGAACTGTATATTGTGGTCTCGATTACAGTATTGTATCGATTCCTAGGAACCAGATTCGTGTGTTAAGGATATCCAAACCAGCTAGCCGCATACTACGGCTCGGACCCGAACTCACAAGGAGAGCACTTATCTTTGGGAGTAGTAGTGTTGTAGTGTGGTTGTTGTTTTGTGGTTTTTCGAAGCCCTGCAATAAACACCTATTTCATTAGCATATCAAGTGCACCGTTTCACCGTACTCTTCGACCGCAAATTCAAAGCCTTCAAAGATGATTAGTTCGCCATTCTGCTTACTGTACACTCGCGATGCCTTTCCGAATTCGTACCTCATACCTCACCCGCTTCCTGCTGAATACATTCTACGCTGCCGCACCTTCCTTGGCAATGGCCATGGACCAATCAATGTCCATTATTCCGGATGGTCTGGACCTGGTATACTTCTTTGCTCGGATTGCTCCTCCTTCTACCCCACCAGCTCTTCATGAAATTTTCAACGGTTTCCATCTCTTCATCGACGTCTCTCGCTCGGAGCGTCTCTCTTGAGCGAAAGTCAAGAAATATATCACAGCTCCCAGTGTCGCCGTAGCCGCCTTGATCCACTTCGCCGCCCAAACGTGAAACCAGATTGATTCTCTCTTACACTGCCGGCCGCTGCCGACCGCCTCATGCTCCCGACTACTGCGCACGATGTAAATGCCAGCTTGACTGGTGATTCATCCGTCTCTCAAGTCGGCATTCTCTTCTTGTGAAGCCTCACCTGGCTTCCGACACACGCGCCACGGGTAACTGGAGCCCTCAACCTCCGTGACGCCCGTTTGAATTTCCATTACTCTCCCCTCTGCGCTCTCAGCCCAAACGCTCCATCACATTCCGCTACCCATTGGTCCTGGGCTCGGTCGACGACGGCATACCTCGAAGCGTGACATCATTTTGGACCTCATCCCTCAGACCCGGCTCGACCTCCAGTCCGCTTCCCTCCAACTGCTCGTCCCGCACAGCTGACCGGCATCCTTGGGTTCACCTATGAGGACATATATATTTCTTAGCTTTGGGCGTCGCACCACCCCGAACTCGTCGCTGGATTCTCCAACACCACCTTTCGGGCCATACAGACAGGAGCCCTGAATGACTTGTGGTGATATAAATTCGTAAACCCAATACATTCCATCCAGATCCTGGCATATCCCAAGATTCATACAACAGTATATCCATATCCGAACACTAGATCCATATCCGCCGATATCCAACCCTTAAAAGATCCTACCTATCCTTCCTTCCATTCCATACAAGTACAATCGATATCACTCCACCCACAGCCTCTGCACACCAACGCAGAATGGACCGCCGTGCGGTCCAGCCAGCGCAAGTGTGGAGAGACCATGGCGAGCCCGGTCTTGATCTATACAATCACCGTACAGTGAGAACCGAAAGCAACACACAAAAGAGAAGCACCTACCACACGGTGTCGAGGCGGACAAGGCCCTGCTTCGCGGCACAGTTCCTGGCCGCCTTCTTCGTGTTGCCGCGTCCACGCCCGAGGACCTTCCCGCCCACGAGCACCTGCACTGACCACACCGGCGTCGACTTGGTGCCGCCTTGCGCGAAGGGGTCTTCGTTGGCACCAACTTCAGTTTCGATTTCATGTGCGCCGTCGGTGGAGCCGAACGGTGGCAGGTCGGAGTACACCCACTCGACGGGTGCGCCGAGTTTCTGGAGGCGCTGGTTAAATAGCGCGAGGTGCCCGGTGGTAGTGGCGCCGCTGCTATCGACGCTGCTGTGCGAAGACGGGGAGGGGCTTGCTGGCCCGTGTGTACGCAAGAGGTTGCCGTTGGACGGAAGCGGGTCAGCACTGGCGGGCGGAAGCCCGTGCTCTGCGCGCACAGCAGCATACGCGACTGCCGCGTAGGGACGGAAGAGCGGGTTGAGCCACTCTCTGCATGCATCGATGCCTTGCTCAGTGTACAAGCCGCCGATGAAGGACTACGGGTTGGTTAGCTCACGGATAATAATATAGCAGAGGGGTGTCATCATACTAACCTCGAAGACGTCAGCTACAAGATGTTTTTTTATAAATGTCACAGAATTCAAAGAAGAGGACGATAATGGCGCGGAACGCACCTTGGACGTGGGTAGATGCGCAGAGCGTGACGGCCTGCGCGGGATGAAGCCTGAGCTGCTCGGTTAGGCCGTACCTGACAGATCTACACAACATTGTAAGTGGGCTTTCGTTCCCCATGGATTATGGTAAAAATGAAAATAAACACACATTTCCGCCAGCGTCGCGTTGCCCACAATCTTCGCGCGTACTTTCTATATTGCCGTCAGTACTGGGGAAATAATTCCGCAGTGCTGTACTGCGCTCGCTACACAGAAATTAGACACACCGTCGATGGGCCCACGCGCAAGCCGGGGTACATGTCCGACACAAGGGTCGTCACGACGAGCCCAAGCACCGAGTCGCCGAGGTGCTCGAATCTAGAAATAATAACGTTAAGTAAGGTTAAGATTTGCGATCATCGTGGTGGCTGGTGGGGTAATACGCTTTAAGTATTCTATGACTTACTTTTCATTATCGGGGCTCAGATCGTCGGAGCGATCCTCGAAGACGTGGGCGGATCGCGCATAATAGCTGCGATGCGTAAACACGCGAAGACGGATGTCCTCTCGCTGGATTATCGGGAGCGGGGGGAACAGAGACGAGTCCACACCGAAATCGGGCCTGGACGATACATGATTAGCTATCGCAACGGGTGTTTGGGGGGACGGGTACGCACTGGAGCAAGGAGGACATTATCTCAAGTGGGAGAAAGCTGTAGCACTGGATTGAAGCGGTCGTCGAATATTGAGTCTCCGCATCAAATTCGGATTCGGATAAGAACGCCCACAGTGACATGGGTTCCTGGAGACGTGTGCTGGGATCTGAAGACTCGGAAAGCTCGCGCCGGCGTCGGAAACAATGGGAAGTTCAGGTTCGACTTGGTAGAACGTCCCACATTGGTGACGGAAGATACGTGCAGAGATTGTGAAGACTCGCGGAAAGCTCGTGCCAGTGGTGGGATCCGGAGCTGCAGTTTCAGCATGGTACCAGGACTCGAGAGATATCATGGCAGTGCGGAGCCTTGAGGCCAATACTGCGGGCGAGACGTTCGATAGACGCTGGACGAAAATAGTGCGGGCTGAGCTCGCCGTGCATCTTGAAGGTAAAGGTAAAGAGGAGAATTAATTACATTTTGCGACACGCTTACTGGCAGTCTCGTTGTCGTAGAGAAACTACTGAGAGGAACACCGATGTATTCTTCCACGAATTATGATCTTTTCAACCAGTTCGAACTTGAAAAGTAACGCTGTACTATTATTCGAGAGAGTGCAAAGCAGGCGCATTTGGAATATGACGCAGAGGATGCCAGTTGGGACGCGCTGGCATCGATGGAATCCCAGAAAGACTTTCTTTTAGAGACTCAAGGGATACAAGAGAGAAGAACTAGACGGCCTAGGCCTGAACAGAGACGCGTGATTTCAAGATCATCGCTAAACGTTAACCAGGACCTCGAGGCGAAGAGGTATTGCATTCATTCGGTGGTGTCCCGCAGCTCTAGCAGTACCCGTTTGGAAGAAGGAAACTAGAGGATCTTACATTCTTGAAGCATTCGATGTACTGACACAAAAGACGGAAATGGGGAGACGGACAACAGGATCCAGCAAATGAATTCAGATGTTTCCCGCGCAGTTATGACCCCGCCGCAGCAAGGCTCATAATAAAGAAAGGAACAGCAGAAAACGTAGTTCGATGCCGAGAGCAAGGACCGAAATTTCCTAATCGGATCATTCGTGCCCTCTTCTCTGCCTTCATGGCTGTCCTGTTCAATCTCCTCCAGCCCGTGGCCTACGCGTCGCTCCCTTTAATTGCGCTCCAATATTCTCCTCGTGGTCGATATTACACTCGTAGTGTTATATATGTCGGTGCCATGGGCTTTGTCGCGACACTGAGTGCCTTCCTTGCCGCTGGGCTATCTCTCGCGAACCGCCGCTTCGACGTGAATTTTGTGGTGGCGCGGACATTCTACGCAGTTGCTGGGACTTTGATAGGATGGCGTGTCGAGGTTGAAGGCGAGGAATGGCTGCGCGACACGAATGATGGAGGCGGAAGACCTGCCGTCCTCATGTGCAATCACCAGAGCATGGTCGACATTCTTCCACTAGCACGGTATGTATAATCCTTTGTTAGTTTTCTTTCTAATCTCAATTTTATGAGTGCAGAGTTATGCCGAAACGGACCTCCATCATGTCGAAAAAATCGCTACAGTATAGTCCCCTCGGCCCATTTATGCTCATGTCGGGTGCGATTTTCATCGATCGCGGAAACTCTACGCGAGCCAAACGTTCCCTCGACGCGGCCGTGAACGTGATGCGGACCCTTCGCGTGTCGTTATGGATGTTTCCCGAGGGCACACGACACAACAGCCCGAAGCCTGATCTCCTGCCTTTTAAGAAAGGCGGCTTCCACCTTGCCGTCCAGTCCGGTCTCCCCATCATTCCAATTGTCATAGAAAACTACTTCCACCTCTACCACAAAAACGAATTTCAAGCCGGGGTTGTCCGTATCAGAGGTATGTACGCGACTTTGGTGGGTTTCCCAGCGCCTTACGCGTGTTTGCAGTGCTTCCCCCCATACACACCACTGACATGACGGCTGAGAATGTACCTGCACTGATGACCTCTGTACGCGACCAAATGCTTGCCGCCCTGATCGACATTTCCTCCACCGCCGCCTCTGCACCCACCCCGCCGAAATCCATTGCTCCTCCAGACCCTGCTTCGATGTCCTCAGTAGCAGCTGTCGTATCGGACGTTGTCGATGATCACACCACGGCGATGCCTGACGATGCGGTCTTCGAATCGAAACCTCCCCCCGCTGCGGTTTCGGTCTCTGCAAGCAAGGAATCCCTTGCGAGCTCCTCATTCGAAGGCGTAGCAGGGAGTGAGAATGGGACGGAAACGGAAGAGGACGAAGAAGGCATGGTTCTCGTTGGTCGACCGACGTAGCTGTATCACAGCAGCACGGACTCTCCATCGTATTTAATGGGATACGGAGGCATGAGTGGTAATTTGTGGGTCAGTGCGCCTATGCTATATACGACGATGCGGGCTTGCTTTGCTTTTAGAGTAGACGATATTGTCCGCTTTGTATCTATACAGTCTTTTTTTGTAATTGAGTAGGGATGAAGCGAAGGTTCAAGAATAGTGATTAGCAAGAATAAAAAAGCCGTAGTCCGATACAGTTCCAAGTAATAGTATTAATCCCGGGTCGTACCCGCAAACTTAAAGAAACTCCAAGGGCCACCGCTGCTTCACCAAATCTGCACCACGTTCCGCAAACGCATAGGTCACTGCGGCCGTATGCGCCGACGGTACGATTGGCTGTCAACCATTAGCTTGAACATACAGACGGAATGGAATCCGCTCACTACAACGGAAGCATCGATCACGCTCAGCCCCAACATGCCCTTCACCTGCAGGTCAGGATTGACAACACCGTAATTCGCGCCAGACGCCGACATCCCTGCCGTGCCCACCAAATGGTAGCTCGATCCTGTGGTGTCACGGAGAAGGGCTACGAGCTCCATATCACTCAACCCTGTGATGTTGGTCGACATTGCGCCAATATACCCCTTCCACACTGGCGCGCTGACAAACCGCTGCGCGTATGCGACGCCTTCGAGTAAAGCAAGGGCGTCAAACTCGTTGCTCAAATATCCAGGGTCGATGAGCGGCGGCGCAAAAGGGTCGCTACTGTTGATCACCACCGACCCGCCTACCCAAAATCAACGCGCTGAAGCTCAAAGTAAAACGACCGGACTCACGACTCATTGGGCTGACAACCGCAACATCGATGGTCATGAGGTTCTGGCCAACCGTTCCCTGTGGCTTGGTAAATGAAAATACGGTAAGCTCGGAGCGGGTACACACAAATCCACCGGGAGTGAACGTCAACTCGAGGTGCGGCGCCCCCGGTCCTGACGATGGATCCCCATATGCAGCAAGAGCAGGTGAGTCTGTGGGGAGCCGCAAATATCCAATATGAGTGCCGACGCCAGAGTCCACAAAGGGACCTGTGCGCGACGTGTTCCACTGTGCCAGTCCCTCCGCGAAGCGTGTCGCGTTTCCCGTGACAGACGCAAAAGTGTCGTTGGAGTTTACTTCCCACTGCATAATGAGGAGCGATGGGTGGTCCGATGCATTCTGTCCTACGCTGGGAAGATCGAGTACGGTGGGGATCCCGAGTGCGTTGAGGGTAGAGTGGGCACCGATTCCGGAGTTCGTGAGAATTTGGGGAGTACCGACAGTGCCGGCTGAGACGATGATTTCCTTCGACGCCTGCGCTACGAAGAGCGAAGATCCTGCAAAAAAGGTAGTGAGTATACATCCATACAGCGATTGACACGGTATGCACCGTATCTGAACTCCACCCCGCCAAAGGCCGGTTTTCCTGCTTTCTTTGTCTTGTTGACAAGTTTGGACACCTGCGCATGCAGCAGGACATCGAGATTTGGCCGCCGAATGAACGTCGGCGCCAGATAACCCGTGGCGGACGAACTACGTTCTCCGTTCCCGATAGTTGATTGCAACCATGCTATGTTTCATTTCAGTTGCAGGTTTCGGAGTGTTGAATAAAAGCGTCAACGCACAGACGCCCAACGGCTGCCCTGAATTCACATCAATATTGAATGGGAAGTCGTTTCGCAGTTCTTTTGTGGTCTGGATGACCTTTTCCTCGAAGGTCGACCACGCGTAGCCATTGAGGCTGACGGAGATGGGCCCATTCGTTCCGTGTACCTTTGGATTAAATTGGCCGCGGGTATTATGATGATCTGCTGGCGGGGTCCATTTTTCACTCTGTAGCCCAAATCAACTCTAGAACAACGATGTATGCCTAGTGACCTACCTTGAGAAAGTAGGGCAGTATCTTATTCCACGACCAGCCCTGGTCGCCCGTCAGGCGCGCGTACCTGTTGAAGTCGTCTGCGGCGCCGCGCGTATACACCATTCCGTCTATTCGAGTCAGCGTGGCGACTATGCAGGAATTTAATGAGCTTACTATGCGAGCTACATCCTCCCAGGAAGAATGCTGCCGGCTGTAAGCAACCCCCCATTCTTGTACGGCTGTCTCCATTTTACCTCGGAAATATGGGATCGAACGACCAGCTAATCCCGGCATAGGAATTGTTGTGTAGTCTAGCTTTGACGTGAGCTTTAATCGAGTTCCGGAACGGGCCACGCACTCCAACTGTAAGTCGCGTCTGGTATGAGTTCATTCAACAAGAATGGCACCTGCGAGTCAATGACCCCTTCATTTCTGTGCCAAACGTGGGTCGAAAGCGTTCCAGACAGAGTCGAGATATATGTCCTCACGAAAGGCCAGCCTCAAGCACCAACACGGATACCTTCGGGGTTTCCGTCAGGCGATTTGCAACAACATTACCCGCCTACCACCTGGAATAGAGGTCCAGTCTCAAAAGTAATCTGAGCAGCATAGGCATACCTCCAACAATCACAAAATCATACTGAAGTGTAGGCAAGTCGGCGACATCTTCATACAACTTGCACAATGCCACACCGCCGAAGAGGGAGATCCCAATGAACCAGGGGAAGAGCATCACAGTGAAGGGGTCCAATGTCTTGCGGGATATTGATATGAATCAACAGGGGCCCATGTTGGCAAAGCCAGAAGTTTCTGGGAATAATGTACCCCCAGTGCTTGTATGTTTGGGACTAGGCTTCCAAAGGAATGGACTCCATTTCCACCGAAATTCTGCAGCTGCAATACGATGACCCAGAGACCAAGCATGGCGGTACCTTCTTGCCGTCAGAGTAGCCGTTAGTCGCGTTAGTCGTGTGGTAATAACCGAGGGCCACGGAGAACAAGCAACGAAGATCTGAGCGGCAACTGGAGGGGCTACAGATGATGCCTGCGCATACGGTTGGTATCTTAAAGTTCTAGTTTTCCGTTCGTTCCATGGAGCCAAACCATTGCAAGAAAATGGTGGACGATCGCGAAACACGGCGTTTCCCGTTTGGGATGATATTTACACAGCCACCACTCAACGAACGACACCGTTACACAGCCAGAGCTTCGGAAGAGCGTGGGCCAAATCTGTGAAATCAAATGGCGGGTGATCCGCGTTATGAACTGCGCGCAACTTTGCTGGACCCAGATGTAAAAACAATTTGCGTCTGTGGGATATCAGAATTAGTACACCAGGCGCAAGTTTCTGCTGTTTTACCCTGCGCGTCTGCTCTGAGTTCGGCTTCTGCGTATCTCAAGTCAATTTGCATTTCACCTGTGCGCGTCGGCACCGTGACGTGAGATGACGCGATTGTTTCTTGGATCACGCGGGGTTGGTCTCTCTCTTCAGAGTCTTCTCCCACCATCTTCCCTCAAGTTTGGCGGCGCAGTGCCGTTCCTGTCCTTGGAATTCTGGCATTTTTCAAGACCCTCCAAATGCAACACGTTCTTTCACCACAGTGGCCTGTCAAGTCGCGATCTCAGATCCTCAAGTTCTGTCTGCTATATAAACTCTGGTCTTGGGCATCAAGCTAGCCCTCATCAATGTCAAGACTCAAGCTGTCTGCATTCAAGCCTACCCTCAAGGCTTCAATATTTCCGCTTCAAGACCCAAGAGCTTGCTGGCTTATTTCTGGTTGCGACCCTCAAGGATATCAACATCTGGACGCCGTGATGGAGATGGGTCGATGGGATGAAGGATGTGTCCTGGTGCGTACACCCACTTCACCCTTTCGTTGTGCGAGTCTGACTGTTTTGATAGCTCAGCTATTTTGTGGTGCGTGGGGCCTGACGAACATTGTTGTCGACTTAACATGGGACACATCAGTGTTTATTTTTACTGGTACATCTGCGTACCGTATAGTAGCATGAATATATTGGTTCACAGCAGCCTCTGCGTGTGTCGAGGAGGGAACGGGCGGGCATCGGGGCCGCGCATCATGGCCTAGAACGCCACGTGCCCAATTATGAATCTTGCGCAAAGTTACAAGACGACCGAGGGCTAAATTATTTTGCACTCGGGTTAACCTACATAGGATACACTTGGAAGCCTCTGCACATTCTTCACCCAAGGTTCAGTTTTTTATGCACCTTGTCTTATCCTTTCAAAAATAACTTGGATTCAAAAAGTTGACCTTCCTGTGTACTTACAAACGCGATAAAATAAAACTACTAGTGGGTGACTTCCCATAAGCATAAAATATTTTTCCAGCTTTTTTGAGGGTGCCTATTTCCCATTATTATAATCCGACTTTCATAAAATTCGTGATAATAAACCTAAGCGGTGGAAATCGCAGCCTGGAGCACAAGCAGACTCGCCCTCGAGCGCGTAGCCACCAGTGCGGCGCCTACATCCCCAACGGTCTTGGACACCGACGAACCGATCGACGCGCCTGTGCTTGCGATGAGCTTGTGCAGTTCCGCACCGTGCGACTCTACGGCCATCCTGCGTGAGCGGCCCAACAGTACCATAAGGTTCTTGCCCGCTGACAGGCTGCGAGACTCGACGTCGACAAGCTCTACAATCTTGTGCAACGGCTCTCCGGACTCGTGCGTCTTGAAAGTGATCCTGGAGAGCGCGTCCGTCACGGTCTCATCCCGCGTGCTGGACGGAACTGTGAACCTATCCCACAGTAGGTTGTCGGCAGTAACAGAGACAAGCCGGGTCTGGGTTGTATGGGCCCCGTACACGGTGTCGGCAGCGGCCATAGTCGACTATAACAAGTGAGAAGCGAGATACAGGCAGAAAAACGTCAGACGCACGAGATAGGTGTTACCGAATTCCGTTTCACCTGCTGCCGACTCTGTCTTCCGAATCCGAGTCACAGTCGCGTGCACTCCGGGGTTCGCACAAAGTTGCACGAGGAATGCAAGCGCCAGGCGGTCGTCCGGCCCACCGATAAACGGCAGGAACAGATGCTGGTCCGTCGATCCAGAATACTGCAAGCTCAACCCGCGGTCGACAAACAGCGCGACATCTGTCGTCGAACGCAGGAAGACCTTGCGGATGAACTC
This sequence comes from Mycena haematopus, assembly GCA_029281435.1. Classification (NCBI taxonomy): domain Eukaryota; kingdom Fungi; phylum Basidiomycota; class Agaricomycetes; order Agaricales; family Mycenaceae; genus Mycena; species Mycena haematopus. The sequence continues at coordinate 172,085 of JARJCV010000076.1, forward strand.
GGAGTATACGACAGAGCTGGTTTGGTCCTGGGTAGTGGTCTTGTGGAATATCCCATCGAAAGGATTCCGAATGCCAGTTGTCGTCCCAGGCTCCTCCGGCTCGTCCAAGACTGAAGTGGCGCCACGAGACCACGGCAGGATGACCATTTGCGACTCGGAGTCGGCCGCGTGCTGAGCAATAGCGTCAGGGAAATCATCATGATTGACGACCGAGAGGGCAGCCGAAACAACTATTCGGTTGAGATATCCAAAAGTGCGGAAAACAGAGATGATGGGGTCGTTGTGGAGGAGCAAATCGGCCTCCTGCGACTTGAGCACAGCGGACGTCCGGTTCGTAAGCTCGACCAAACGCAAGGCATCTATCTTTGTACGACCGCGCCATGAGGTGGTGTGCGCAGGGGCAACCTCAAGACCCTTCTCATCAAGGGTGGAAACGTATGAGGGAGGCCGGATTGTTGGGGGCTGGAGAAGCTGAGCAAGGGTCATAGCCGATGGGATCTGTTCGATCTTGTCGAGGACAATCGCAAACTTGGTCTTCACCTCATCCTCGGATGCAGATCGACGAGGAGACACCTCGGCATCAATCCTGGCAGTGTGCGTACCTTCGTGCTTGTGGTATTTCGGAGGATAGAAGAACATGGTGAGAGGCGTCGTCGCGCACGTCAAAATAATTGCGTGCAGAACGAACATCGAAAAGGTGCGGGGGTTCAATATCCCAGCCGACAGACCAATATTGAGCACGATGAGTTCGACCAAGCTGGACACGATTCAGGTAAACGTCAATGAGACCACGAGTAACAACGTACCCCTTGCAACTCATGAGAGCCCCAATGGCTCCGGCCTCACGCCAGTTATAGCCTGTGAGATAGGCTGTGGTACCGCAGGCAAGGAACTTTGAGCTGAAGGCGACAAGGCAGATGATGACGATATATGCCCATGTGAGGCCAGTGTCAAGCAGCCCAAGGTTGGTCTTCAGCCCAGAAAGCGCGAAGTACTGTCAATTCCATATTCGATTCAGGTCGGACTGCACTTGCGTGAGAGGACGTACGATCGGTAACAACAAGATCGTAACGAGATCCTCAAGCTTTTCGACCAAAGAAATAGCATAGCCATTTTCGTGGGGAATAATGAGACCAGCCAAGAAGCCACCTTATAGAGTATCAGTGACGCGAAAGACCAAAGGGATAAGGGATGGGGTACTAACCAAAGATGGGATGAACACCGATAATATCAGTGAAGAAGGCCGACGCCATGATCAAGATCACTGCAGGTAACGGCGTCAGCTTTCGAAGTCGGATTTTGGACCACACAGACATGTCAAGGTCATCGTCAACGGGGTCGGCGAGCCCTGCTCCAGACTTCCAGTGTGCCGTACGAGCCACATGTAACCCCAACGAACGGGATACAACAGGAATACCACGTAACCTGCGCTTGCAAGGAGCACGTAGAGGGCGGTGAGCCCTGTGGAGGCGTTTACGAGTGCGACAGTGAGAGCAAGCAAAATCCATCCGACGACGTCGTTCCCAACTCCAGCAGACAGGGTGACAACTCCGACAGTGGTGTCGAGGAGTTTGAGTTCAGTGAGGATGCGGCAAAGAACAGGGAACGCCGTGATGCCAACAGCGACCGCAGTGAACAGAAGAAAATATCTAGGAATAAGTTAAAAATGGTCAAGCGTCTCAAACCAAGTCAATAAATACCCAAAGTTCACTTTTGGGTCAGTGAACTCTCTGTATACACCGACACCAATCGCTGCCCCCATTCCCAGTGGGACAATTAGCCCCGCCAAAGAAATAGCCGCCGACGACCGAATGTGCTTCTTGATAAGCCGGACATCTATCTCGAGGGCGATGAGAAAGAGGAATAGCACGAGGCCAATAGTGCTCGTTAGCGACAGCATGGCCATTCCACCAGCCGGCCAGATGGTGTTGTAGTATTTGGGGATGTGGCCCAGGACTGACGGGCCCAGCAGAACGCCTCCAATGACCTCTGCAATGACACGAGGCTGGCGAATACGCGAGAGACCGAGGGAGAGAAATTGGACCATCGCAAGGATGATGACTGTCCCATTTCTCATTAATATCACTTTGCAGTGTGAGCGAGCACAGATACGCACCAACTTGGATAACCCATAGCTTAAAGGGGTCACTGAGGTCGACCGTAACTGGATTGGCACCAGATATAACACCAGCCTGCGGTTTTCAATGAACACTGCGATGGATTTGAATGATTGGGGAAAATATACCTGCTCGGCCGCCGCTCTCGCCACCACTACCCTCTTCACATCTAGAACCTGGTCTGTCAATACTCCCATTGTAGAGGCAGAGGTCAAGGAGGTTCGGACCTCGGTACGTTTCCAATCATATGTTTTCGCCCTTTTATCAAATCAGACTCGGGGTTCTAATTGAAAGGGGCTAGATTATGGTGCAGATAGGGCGAATGAATTGAATTGGTACCTGAGCTGAAGTTAGGCCAAGAGTCATCATAAAGTGGTGTAGGCGCCGTCAGGAAAACCGAATAGCTATAGCCTACTTTCCAGGACCTGGCCGCGCGAGCGCTGCATAGCAGCCATAGCTTCCTTTGTGTTTCTGCGCTCTCCCAGAGTCCCGCTACCTCGACCCACGGCCGGGAATGCCGAAAAAGCTTTAGAGCGCGCCATCTAGCGAGATCTAGCGCCATCTTTTTTCACACCGCGTAACCATAGCTTCGGAGCAAATGTAGACGCCGGACCCAAAATCAAATTTATCAACCGCATTGGGCGATCGGTCCGCTTACTGGCCTAATTGGCTGCATTCATTCGCATTCGTACGGAGGATCCGCTGGCTGTATTCACTACCATTAGCGTTGAGAGTGGTTGTCGAAGTCGATATCTTTGAATGAACGAAATCAAGCTTCGGACGTAAACTTGCATAAACAGGCTGAGAAAAAAATTTCCTTTCTCGTCCACCGAAACGCTCACGGCCGGATTGGGATATACTTCCTTGACACCAGAAATCACGGTATTCCGGTGTTTCCGGCGCTGTGACTGGGTAGGGATTCATAGGGCACGGCCGTCGTTTCGATGTGGACAACAGGCACGCCCATACACGACGGCCGCCGTTTTGTCTATCAAAAATATCGCAATATGTTCCGGATCTGGGGCATACAGGTGTGCTTGGCAGAGCCTTGGCTTCCATTTGCACGGCACAGGCCTTACCCAAGGCGGTTTATTCCATGTTTTTCGAACCCGTCTATCTGTGGTACCGGTCTTTACAGCTCCCCGCAGATGCGCTGACTGTTCGATCTCTTCTGATGTTCAAAATAATTCTCCAATCACCGCGACTATAAACTCTTTCATCACATAACGAGACTGCTTTCCCAGTTGAAGCTGCGATCAAATCACCGAGCCCACACCTACTTCCATATCCCGCGTGGATATCAACAAATCCTACAGCACCAGGATCGTATAAATACTCTGCGACTGAATTACTATTCTCTAGCAGTCCCGGTAATAATCTACACTACTGTGGTATTACAGGATACAAGTACAACAACGACAGAGTTCAAATGAACGACACAGCAAAAGCAACGAGTCAGCACAATAAAATAAAAAAAAAAAAAAAAAAAATACAGTCAAATGCATCGAGACAACTTTGTGGCGGTGCAATGACACATATACAACAGGTGAGTGTCGAAAATGCACGAGAAACTGGGCGGTGCAATCATAAATACAAACAAGTAGAAAAATCTGGACAAACTAAAGTTCGCAATAAGATTCAATCGTATTGCGTCAGCTGTGAATCGAGCGAGGTCAGCGATGAGAAACAACATATGGACTGGAAATACGTACGTCCAGAGTTAACGTCCGCGAGCTATTCACCTCTTGATCGCGGTATATCCCAACCAATGAGTTTCCGCGTTCGTAGAGGGATCCCTTCAGACTGATGACGATGAATTGGAACGCGTCAGAGGCCTGGCTTTGAATGTAATTTGCGATCTTGGCCACGTTCGTGTTATCGAGTGCAGCGTCAACTTCATCTAAGACGAAGAACGGTGCAGGTTGATAGCTGAGCTCAGAACGTTTGGCAAAATATTTCACAAGATCAGCAACATGTTGACACACCTGTGTATGGCGAACAAAAGCGCTAGTGCTGCGACGGTCTTCTCTCCGCCCGAAAGCTGTTCCATGTCGCGGAATCGCTTCATGGGTGGCATGGCGTGGTATTTGATACCGCCCGCATACGGTTCCTGATCGGAAATTGTCTCAGACAGTTCTCACACTCGTACGACGCAAAACGACGTACCTCGTTGTCTTCTAAACTCAGGTACGCCACTCCGCCCATCGGCGACGCCTTGCCTTTCGTCAGGTCCTTGTACACATGGTCGATGCGATCCGAGATGTGGTTATACGCCTTGTTGAACAGTTCACATCTGTACATTGTGTATGTATTAGAAATGAATTATTCGGCAATGATCAATCAGGTCACCTTCGTCGTTTGATGTCGTTGAAGGTGTCTCGAGCAGACTTGGAGTCCTGCCGAGCTTTGTCGGCCTCTTTCTCTGTATCAGCTAGTTTCGCCTCGACATCCTCGAGCCTTGAACGAGATAATCAGTCGAGAGGAAAAAGAATTTCCTGCTCCCATACCGGTCAATGGCCTTCATGTTCGGCGCCATTCGTTCAATTTCGGCAGCAAGCTTCGAGATTTCCTTGTCATGCCTAGCCAGGGCCTCGGCCGTACCGTCCTAAATACGGTATTTAGAAAGCAACATCGAAACGGTGGGGGGCTAGGCGCATACTTCCCGGTCATCGTCATCTAACGCCTCGAAATCCACCTCGATACCATAGTCTTGGACTTTCCGCGGTTGTTGCGTGCCGTCCTCGTCGTCGTCAACGTCCATGGCTGCGTCTTTATGCAGGTTCTGCATAAGGTCATCAGCAAAGCAACAAGCTCCATGGGTGGGCACACACACCTCTTCCATGGGGACATTCTTGAGCTGCCCCTCGAGTAAGGGCAACTTGATCTCGTCTAAACGACACTTGCGGTATATCGACGAACGCTCCAGCGCCAATTTTTCGATCTCGTCGTTCTGCCCGAATGTTAGCTGGTGTGCGTGCTGTTGGTATGAAAGGACGAATGACCTTTGACGCAATCTCCTTGAGCGCCTGATCAAGGATCTTGGACGCCTTGGTCGTCGTCTTCTTGACCTGCTCAACATTCTTCGTCTTCTCGTCGAGCGTTTCCTGCAACTTTGACAGATCCCCACGCAACACGCCGATCGCAGTCTCGGACTCTGAAATTTCCTCCTGCGCCGCCTCCTTCTGCTCCTCGAGCTTCACCAGGTTGGCCTGCTCCGCGTTGATAGTCTTGTCCAAATTCGATATCCGATCGAGCGTCCCTTTGAGCGTTTCGTTTTCAAATTCCGCCCTGTGCAAGTATCAATACAACGGTACCGGCGATAGACAAGGAAGGAAGTGGAAGGAACGCACTGGTGCGTGAGACGCGCGATTTGGTTATCGAACCGCAGCCGCGCCTCGCTTTCCTCTTGTGCGACCTTCAACTGGCGCTCCTCATACTCGCGAATATTCGCAACCTTGATCTTACGGCAGAACGCGGCGAAGGTAGCGTCCTCTGCTGCGTCGATCGTCTCCGACAGCTTCGCGATCTGTTTTTGAAGCGTATCATACGTTGCTTGAGTCTGCCGAGTGCGCAAGCGATAAGTCAAGGGGTAGAAATGCGGACGACTTGGTTTCGTACCTTTTTGAGTTCGGGTGCATTCTTCTTCAGCTCCTTCTCAATGTGTTTCAGTTCATCGCGTATACCCGTTAAGCGGAGGTTGACCGCGTTCTAGACGAGAGTGATAAGGACCGCCAGCCCGGGAGCGATTCAAATATACGCACGAGATCGTCCTTGGCTAGCGTGGTCGCCGACTCAATCCGGCCAATATCTGCAATCAGATTTTCATCTGTCTGTCCCCGCGACTTTTGTTTCTGCAAATCGCGCAGCTGGGACATCAGTGTATCCTTCTTCTTTATCAACCCTGCAACGCGACTCTGTAAGCATCGGACGAAGTCTCAAGGACACGCCATCGGCACCTTGCACGTCCTTCTCATCCCACTTCTTCCCAGTGTTGTGTGTACTCTTCCCGCCGGTGATAAGCCCGCTCCTGTGGATGATGGTCCCCTCAAGCGTAACAGCTACCGTCGCATCACGATCAGCATGGATCGGGACGAGGGAAAAAAACGCCAACACACCCTTGACTTCCTGCCCCTTCTCATAGCACACATACCGCGCCACCTCCATCGTGTCACAAACGAGGGCGTTCCCGCAGGCATGGTGCATCGCCCGCTCTACCTGAGGCTCGTACTGTATGACATCTACCGCGAGCCGTGCCCCTTTGGCAAAGGACCGGAACTTGTCGTTGATGGGCTTCGCCTGGATTGTGTCGAGTGGAATGAATGTCGCTTGGCCGACGCGCTGGTTGCGCATGTACTGCGTTTGGGTTTTGCGTGAGCGCGCATTTGCGGGCGAAGAGTAGAAGAATCCACCTCGATGCAGTCTATGGCGATCTTCTCTGTGTCGACCACGATGGCGTCGATGTTCCATCCGAGCACGACTGACACAGCCGTCTCATATTTTCGCTGCGCGGGCTTGCACAAGTCAACCACGCGTCCGCGCACGCCTGCGGGGATCGTCAGATGTTGCATTGACGAGTGACGGAAGTACCATACCGGGGAACAGTCGCTGCAGGTTCGCTAGCGTCTCCTTCAATTTCGTCTCGCGTTCAGACTCGTGCTTGTCCACGCCGGCCTGTAGGAGTTGTGCAAAGACGTTCTGCAGCTGCTCGTTAGCCTGGGCTTCGAGTTGCCTGTAATCATCCTTCAGTAAAAACGTATAGAAATTGGAATGGACCTTACTTTATCTTCGTACGTTCGGACTGCTGGTCATCCAGTTCTTGCCGTGTCCTGGTAAGGTCGGCGTGCAGTCCGGCGATCTTCTCTTCCAGCTGCAAGAACGCCGTTGGTGACGGAGATAAGTAGCTCAACACAACGCACCTCTGTCTTGCGAGTGCTCTGTATCGCCAAGTCCGCCGACCGCGTTTCTCGATTTTCCTCCAGCCCCGTCTGCTTCTCCTTGAGCTGCCCCAGCGTCCGTGTCACCGTCTTGTGCTCGCGAGTAAGGGTCTCCAGTTGCTGCCGCTCGTCTACGGCTAAGACACTCGCAGCCGCCTTCAGCTTCCGATATTCATTCAGACTCTCTTCGCCTAGAGCCATGTTGTGCTGCGACGCCTTCCGCTGGGCCTCTGTGCATGCATCCTGCGCTGAGTGGACTAAAAACAAACAGAAGCAAGCGACAGACCTTGCGCAGCATCTGCGGTCTTCTTCACGCTCGCGAGCTCCTTCTGCAGGTTATTCACCTTGGTCTGGAGCCCTGCCTGCTGCCCCTCGAGGTCCACTTTGGCCTTGGTCGCATTCGCGAGCTTGCGCTTTGCGTGCGCAATGTGGGCCTCGGCCGTGACAAGATCAGGACGCTTGCCATCGAGGACCTTCTCCGCCTTCTTAATCTTCTTCTCCATTTGCATGACGCCCGTGCGCGCCTTGGCCTGCTCCGCGCGCGCCGCATCGAGCGCCTCGTCGTGCGCGCGCTGCTCCGCTCGCAAGCTCTTGAGCGCCTTGTTCTGCGTGCGGATCTCGTGGGCGTTAACCTCGATCGCCTCCTCGATGTGGTAGAGTTTGAAGAGGATGCGGTGGAGGATGCGTTGGTCCTGAATTGAGATCATGAGTGGCGAAAATGAATGTAATATAAGTGGGGGCGTACGCGTTCTTGACATAAGGCGTCGAAGCGGTCGGCCTCACCCTTCTGCTCCTTGTATTGTTTGATCTCACCGGCGATGCCGCGTCTCTTGGTAAAATTGAAGGTCGCGTTCTCAGTTGCGCGGTCCTGGGCTTCCTTTGCCTTTTCGTATTCAGGCGCAAGCTCCAAGCTACCGCTGATCTGGTCTATAAGACGAGAGAGCTCGCGGGGGGATTGCGAGGCCACAGTCTCCACGTCGCCTTGGAAGACCAAGAAGTTCTTTGCTTTGACCAGGATGTTGTGTGAGGTCAGGGCGGCATTGTACGCATTGTAGGTCACGACCTTCGAGTTGAGCTTGTACTCGGACGCACCGGTGGTAGATATTCTAGACGAGGGTATCAGAACTTTGGCCAGTTCGAATATTCATGGCATACGTTCGTCTAAACCGCCATTCCTTCTTGTCCGCATCGACGTACAAGGCCATCACCCATGCTTTCTTTGCGGTGCCTTCGCCTTCTTCGCCTTCATCCTCGTCTTGGTCCGCATTCGGCTCGTCGTCGTCCTCGCCTTCGATTCCGCTCTTCCCAAGCCGCCTGCCGCGATAGACAAGATCTTTGAGTTGGGCGCTGCGAAGTTGTGCACTCTTAACCCCAAGAACAAAAGATATCGCGTCCATAAGATTGGACTTTCCAGCGCCATTGGGACCAATGACAGACGTGAAATTCTTGAAGGGCCCAATTGTCTGGTGGCCCCGATAGGATTTGAAGTCGCATACTTCAATCTGCACGAGAGGCATGGTGAAACAAGCCTCGAGTCGGAAATCTTGCGAAAAGGAGGGGGAAAGAGGCGCTGTCACGCGTCGCGTCAGTCACGTCCTCTCGTTCGCCACGACCACTGCAGTGGGCGACAGAACTCGAATTTCCTACAGTTTCCTAACTTCATTTATCCATTCTCCAGAATCCGACTGTGGGCTCTACAAAATGCGATATTCAACTCAAGGTATATTCCCTCTCCTCTGAGTATTACCACCGCATCTTCCTTCGTCTCTATGCACTACTTACGTTGGGCTAGTACCGTTTCAGTGGCCACGAAGCATTCTGAGTCTTTGGATTCGTATTAGTACCACACCTTCCCCATAAATCGGGGAGTTTTGGGATGAATGAAACACAGTATATATTTCGCTGTAGTACATATGCCTTGGGTTTTTTCCGTGCTATTGTACATGTATGATCGTTATCTATCTTGTTTCGCAATGAGCGGGTGGATGGAGCGTCCGACTGAGAGGTGGGAGAATCATTTGGAGGTAGCCTTCCACGCCACGCGCTTGCGGTAGATGTCGTGTCGGAAGACATCCTTGAGCGCGCTGAGGGCATCATTGTCGATGGGTATGGTCGCCTGCACGGCCGCGACGCCGCACAAGCCGTTGCTGCGGTCAACGAACCACGCAAACGTCTGCCCACCGCCCCACGTGAGCGTGTGCGCGCCGTACCACCCTGGGACGTCCTCGAGCGTCAGCAGCCCGCTCAGCCCATGGCCTACGCGCGCCCCCACCTCCGTCCCGACGCGGAAGCCCTCACCGAGAGGACCCGGCGTCGCGAGTGCCGCCGCATGCCCCGCGCGCCCTTTCTCACCGAGATGGTCCGTGAACATAGAGTCAACAGTGCTCGGCTTGAGCAGGGTCCCGTCGTTGCGCAACAGCGCGTGCAGGACCTTGAGGTAATCCGCAGCGGAGATGAACATCCCGTGCCCGCCAAAGTCGCCCTTCGAGTGCGCGTTAAGCGCTGCACCCGGGCCCAAGACCGCAATCCCCAGCCCATCGGGGTCGTCAGGGGTGCGATTGGCCAAGCGCGGGAGGAGGTCGGGGCGCGAGGGGGCGACGGGGTAGAAGGCGGCGTCAACAATGCCCAGAGGCGCGAAGATGCGAGCGTGCATGTGGGCGCCGAGAGTGCTGTGCGTCGCGCGCTCGACGATGCGGCCAGCCCAGTCGAGTCCATAGCCGTACATCCAGCCCTCGCCGGGCTGGAACGCAAGCGGGGAGTTGAAGGCTTCTTCGACGGGGAGGCGGGTGCCAGGCTCAGGGGGTGGGCCTCCGTGGGCCGCCTGCCAGCGAGCAACGGGCGGGCTGATGAACTCATAGGCGGCGCCAGAGGTGTGGGTGAGGAGCATCTCGAGCGTGATGGGGCGCGTCTGCTTTTCGAGGGACTCGCCGTCGGCGCTGATAACGAGTTTGGAGGTCAACTCTGGCGCGAGGGCCTCAAGGTCGCCTGTGAGCTCGAGCAGACCGTCGTCGACGCACTGGAGAACGGCGATGGCCGTCAACAGCTTGGTCGCAGACGCGATGCAAACCACGTCGTCCAACTGCTGCGGTTGACGCTCGCCAGACAGTAGAATCCGTTGTCCGAGCGCATTGTTGTAGACAAACTGGCCGTCCGCGTCGGTCGCACAGATTATGGCGCCTGTAATCTGGCCCGCGTCAATGGCAGCCTGGAAGCGAGTCTCGATGGAATCAGTGGCCATTGGTGGTCCTGCGAGTCCAGCAGAATCGCAGCTCTATATACTAGTCAGTACGACTCGTTATAGAAATCATTGTATTCAGATCCGAGGTCATTTACTTACTAAAACTCCTCCTGAAAGCTAACCGGTTGAAACTGTAGGTGGGGATCAGGTATTATTGAGCGAGGATGACCAGAAAGAACGCACTCGGAGTCCGGCCCGACACCCATTTCTTGGAGGCTATGTCAAGTTGCCGAGTGAACTTTCCCGAGCTGCTCGCTTCGAACAGATCCAAGGTGGTATGTACAACGGGGCGACTGCCGTTGACGAGCTGGCATGAGACAAAGAAATCTGACTGTTGTCGTGACGAGCGCCCTGGATAAATGTAACGAGCCCTTATTTATCGAGTCAGTCCTCCGTTGGGCAGAGAGCGAGCCTGAATTATTCCATCCGGTGACAAGAAGCGACACTTAGTCTTCGTATCTCCTGTTCCATATGTCAGAAAGCAAACGAGATGCAGGCGAGATATGGGATGCATTGCTATTAGTGTAGAGTACATTTATGAAGTCTTGGTCTTTTCGCTGGCAGCGCGCAGCAAGACCTGTTCGTGGGCCCGAAGTAAGTCTTTGGATTCCTCCGGCGACATCGACAGCGCACGCATCGCCCGGTCGAGTGCGTCGCGCGGGAGCACGTCGGATGTTGTCGTCGCTGTGCGGGGGTACACGACATTTAGATCTTGCAGGGGTGCTGGTACAATCCGGTTGCTGTGGATGAGGGCTTGGATGTACTGAGCAGCGCGCTTGGCTGAATTTCAATGCGTCAGGCGAGGCATTGTGTTTCGACAGACATAAAGACAAACCTTTCCAGTGTGACCACGTCCTCCAAGCACAGAAATAGAAGGGAAAGTTAGGTATTATAGCTGGAGTTCCAGGTAGGTTTCAGTAGCCGATCCGTAGGAGATTATACATTGACTCACGGATGAGCTTCAATGGGGCGGAGAGTATGGCAAACTGGGTAAAATGAAAAATGAGGCAAGCTTCGGTTTCCCAACAAGCGGCGTGCGCACAAATATATACAGCATTATGCCTCTATTGTGGATAGGTATTCGTTCCGCAACAAGTGCTTTGAGATGATCAAGTGCCTGGGGACCGGAAAGTACCGTTGGCGGGTACAAGAGTGGGACCTGCACACATTAGGGTGATTTTTTTGCAAAATAAAGACTGCTCACTTGCGTCTCGGTCTCCAGCTTGAGAGGAGGGACTATGGATAAATCAACTGTCTTTAAATTCGACTCCTCAAAATCTAGTCGGTCCATTAATCTTTCGCCCAGCTGGAAAGCTCTTTTCTACGAACAATATGAAGCTGCTGCATTCGATTCATAGAAAACACACACCTTTATAGATCTCTCTGGAGCCATCCCAAAACCAGCCCACATCGTGTTTGCCTTGTGCGAAGCCCACTTGCCTAGGCCCTCCTCTGGTATCCAACGCGTGAAAAAGCCGCGTGAATCATTCAGAGACTTCTTTATTGGCGGCGGGGCAATTATTCTATACGCGTAAAAAACTGGAAGTTTTGATGGGACATTATTCACTCCTAAGCGCAGAGGAAGGGCGATAATTCGAATTGAACCAAGCCGCGAGACCATTGCCATGGTGGAGGGAAATGCTTGGAAGAAGAATAAAAGGAAATGGACAAGTTTTTGTCATCGTTCGAACGTTCTTGGCCGCCGGAACGCGTTTGTTCGGCCAAATTGCGAGAGTCAACAATTGTCAACATCTTCGAACCAATATGGCTTTCGCCCGACCCACTGCCTCAAAGCCTTCTGGAAGTACAGCGCGGGGTAATTCACTGTCAGAGAACCCAGCAAATCTCTTATTCCTAGCCAGGGAGACCTGGCTCTTTGGCGACGACGGCTGGGGCTCGTCCATCGAAATCAAAACCTGCCACCCAGAGCCGACCATCCAGCGTTAGTTCGACAAGTTCACAACAGAGCAGTCGCTCCAGCGTGTCTGCCAAAGATGCTATACTCCCGAAAAAACTAGATGGATCATCTCAGCCGGGCTCGAGACCCGCGAGCAGATGCAGTAACCAGAGCACATCTGACGAACTGGAGCCGCACCTGCCGAGCCCACCAATTTCCAAGCCCCAGAGCTCGACCGGCCAGACTAGTTCGTCTGTAAATTCAGTACGGGACGCGCCTTGTCGCGTGCATGTGTATTAAATGCGCCCGTCTTTCTCTCAGGCGCAGCCCGAAAACGCCGGCGGTTCCGGAATCATGCCCCAACCCACAACCGACTCTCTACAAGTCGCGGCCCAAATATATCCGTGGATTTACATGACATCTACACTCGAGGCGTGTTTTAAATCCGCTGAAACAGCTGCAGAGGCAGGGCCTTTTTTTCAACCACCCTTTCCCGAAGATATTCATGTCTAGTTCAGAAAGATCTTGCAGCACGAGAAGCAGAGCTTGCGGAAGAGGAATCTGAAGTATCAGACCAACGCGTTCGTTTGGAGGCCGAGAGACAAATCGAATTTTACGAGGAGCTTTCTACCGACAAGGCAGGTTCATTCAGGACTCCCAAGATATTCGTTTAAATAACGTTGATATAGTTTGCCACTGCTGCGCCGTCAATAATGCAGGCATTTATTGCGCATGGAGATGCGTGTACATTGCTGGAAGCGGAGGCTCTCCAGTTGGCGACTGGTCGTAATGCGCCAGCAGAGGATGACTATTATTCTCCGATGCGGCCTTACAACTCGTTGCTCGAAAAACTGGGCAAGTTTGCTTCGTTCTCGAAAATTGTTTAGTCCCGTTATTCACGGTCATCGCAGAAGAGAGACAGCGCGAACAAAGCGAGCTTCATGCATCCATCGTGGCCTTGACGCAGGACGATGGTGCGAATACTTCAGAGGAAGATACAGATCAACCCTCGGCGCGTACCCAGATGATGCATGTGTTTTCTGCATGCCTCCCTGTATTACAGGCTCGCGCAGCTAACCTGCAGATGGCACACGAGCTCCTTGAAGGTGCCAAGGAGAACCTTGCGATGAGTATCCATTTAGAGAGTTTAGAATTTTCTGAATCGGACGACGAATAGCGTGGCATTGGACCAGTACATGTACATAGGAGAAGCACGGCATAGATATAAAGGCATAGATATCAAGACACAAATCTCAAGTTCTGGCGAAGACGGTGCGCACGACAGCAGTTAGACAAACAAGCTCACAACACCTGCACGCCCGTTCAGTGTTTTCTTGAGAGAAAAATGCAAAGAACAGTACCTAGGACCACGAGAGCACTAAGGGTGCTAGCGACGATTATATGTTTGTATGTTGCCTGCACCACGACGATGTCGTCCTTGATTGCCCCAGGAATTTTCTCGTACTGCTGCTGCAAATCGGCGGTGCGCTGCACCAAAGTAAGGTCATCACCGACGACAACCCACACATTCTTCTCGTCCATCCAATTCACAGTGGGCTCAAATTCGTCCTTGAAGCGAGGGGAGGTCCAGGGTGTGCGTACAATGGAAGTACAAAGACCACATTGGCCCGCGGTGGCTTGCATGCGGGGAAGGTCCGCCATGCTGACTTTGACGATGCTGAGAACAGGGTCGCAGAGCATCAGGGCGTGGGCTTGGTCCATCACATGAGCCATCGGCGACTTGGGACGCAAATCCGGAGCGGCATCGAACTGGTCGCCGACCGACTCTACATCGCTGGCTTCGGCGCGGGCATCGTGGCTTCCGAGAATGGTGTTCCCGTCTTCATCCACAAGGACCGTGGGGATTAACGATGGTCCATCGGAAGGCATGGGTGCCGGAGGCAGGGTGACTTCTGGAGTCCAGGAAGGGTCGCGCCAGTGTCTTTCGACCCCAATCTCGACGTTGTTTCGGGCACGAATGTGGTTACTGGCCTTGGCGTTCGCAGGGGACGCAGGCGGCGTAACAGGGAATGCCATGTCCTGAGCTGCGATGCAATTCTCCACTTTGTGCCCTTTCATAGGCATCTGGCATTTGCGACACCTCCGGGGGCGCTTCTGCACATCTTCGGGCGTGGAAGCCATACTACGAAAATTGACAATCAGTACAAGAGGTGGTAGGGGGTACTCACTCTCCTGCCGGTCAGTGGGGGGAGCAAGAGGTTTGAAGCATGAAGCAAGGTGGATTGCTTATATACAAGACTGCACCCATCCCTTGGCAACAAAGCAGAAGCTTTGGTAAAGCCGCGTCTGCGCCAGACAAAGAGAGAACAAAAAGATCCTTGTACCCAAATGGGAATCGCGCGCCTCGAGAATAATCCAGCAGGTAATCAGTGTCATCCTCGGTCCTGCTGAGCTCGCGCCAGCTTGATTGTGACTCAATGAAAGAGGAAAGCAGATGGGAACAACTTGAAGGATGCCAATGCGCAAAAACAAGTCCGACGAGCGACAGAGAGGCTTGGCGCACGACTTGAAAGCTACTGGCCGCTGAGATTCGAACTCAAAACCTTGACGGAAGGCCTCAGGAGTCTTCTACAGGCTTCTACCTTGCCTGAGTGGACGAAGTTGAGACGAAGAGAATTCGACGAAGGGAAGCCGTCGACAAACACAGACAACCGTGAAGTTGCTCTTGGACTCGGACCGCATCAACGATGAACGAAGATTCTGAGGCTTGAGGGAAACACCAAGGGCTGGGCGACTCGACCCTCTACGTCTGCTCCGAGGTGCTCGAGTAACGCGAATTCCCGGGCGTAACTTTGATCTAGCAGTGACTGTTAGCTTCAAGTTTGTGCGGTGTAAAGCGCTGCATCGTGCGGTCGGCATCCACGCTCTTTTTTAGCACGGTCCATCGAGCCTCATTAATTATAGCGTCTATCTACGAGACAAGCCTAGCAGTTGTATCGCCATCGTATTACTCGCAATGTTGGCTATTGGCACTGCAGCCTACAAATAACCGCTAGGAACATCTTCATGACCGAGTGACGGGAGTGAAAAATCAACTGGACGCATCCCTTCGGGCATGGAATAACAAGGCAGCAGCTTCGTGCCGAAGCAATGCATGGGATTTGCGATATGCGCCTTCTTCATAGTGAGCTTGTATTCGGTTGCAAGGATTGCTGAATTCGTACACTCGACTTGGTGGCCTGGATTATCGAGGAGGACCGAACAGACGTGAAACGAACTGAATCCACCACATACAATGGGCGAATCGACATAAGGCTCAAAGAAAATAGCTCACTTAGTGTCATCCGGATCCCATCGCTGTTTTTGGAGACGTATACCTCGGTTTGGTTGGTCAATGCGTAGAGTCTGGCGAGAATTAGGTTACGCTATTGCGGACTTGGAGCCAGCGCAAGCACCGCATTAGATGACCCCGGTTTCTTGCAACAGCATGTACTTGGACCCTCAACTTGATTAATTTCATCCAAAATTATATCGTACACGGTGATCCACAGATCCACTACGCCGTTAGATACTCCTCGACGCGTTCCAGCAAATCCGCCTTCTTTCCAGATGTAGGCTGTGATTTGCTCTTCAAGAAATTCTACAGGAAATGAATTGAGCAGCGGCATCGTCGCGATCACGATCACAAACCTTGAGCTGTTCCACCGTAAGCTAAAGTGAAATGGAAGCAAATCTGGTTGGAAAGTTTCCTTTCGCAGTGAGAGAAACAACTTACCTTCTTGAGGGTGTCGTCGGCGTATCGGCTTCGGACCTCTTCCTCAGTCGTATCACCCTCCTATCGTTCGCTATTTGAGAAACCCAAAGAGGTCAAAAACAGGAACAGCGTGCGTACCGCCTTCCGCTTGGTGCCCTTCTTCTCGACAACAGGGGCAGACGACAATGCAGTCTCGTCATTTGCAACCGCCATTTTCCAAGCTTCGAGGAGCTTTCCGGCGCGCTGTCGTCCCACGTTAGACCAAGTCGACAAAAAAAGAGATGTCGAAAGACCTTATGTATCATGTCCACCTTGGGTGCAGTGAGATCTTCGAACCCATCTACATCGAATTCCTCTCCGAAAGCTGTAGCCTGTAATTGTGCATTATGATACGCCAAGGCTGCAAGGAGCTTGAATATTCAGTGAAGTGCATAGATTTTGCTGTAGACGGACCAGGATTAGGATACGAGTCTGGAGGGTAGGCCCCGTTCTTGACAGACAGCTTGTCTATCCAAGCCCGAGCAGCATTCTTCACCTCATCCGATGCTGTTAATCGGGGTGTGTGATCGGTCTGAGGACAACGGATTAGACGAGATAGGATCTACCTCGACACCCCGTCTCAATCGGTGCAGCGCGAATGTCATCAGCAAATGGCAATGGGATCAGGTGGAATCCTGCAGGATCTGTCCATCCTCCTTCGTCCTGTTTTTCTTCCTGTTAACCCGAAATATGAGCCAGAATATCAACAAACAAATGTCGACGACGTACTTGCGGTAGAAGCGCACAGAAGGTGGGTGATGCATTTCTCCGAGTCAAGGACAGGACCAAGCCCATCTTCTTTTTCTTCACCAATGACTTGAGGAGCGCGCTGAAGGTGCGCTTGCTGCCAGCGTAAGTCTGATGCGTCGTAAACGGGGTGTCTCTTTAGCTGGGAGTGGTTTTACCATTTCATCCGGGTAGATGAACAGAGAGTGCTTAATATTATCTTCGAATAACAGTTCCGAACGGTCCTTGAATCCGAGTAGTTTCAAACCTGATCCTGGTTAGCTGACTCTGAAGCAGAGCGAGAAAACGTACCCGGTGCCATCCCAAGGGTCCGGAACGATCGTATGTCTTCAGCCGTGTAAAATGGCTACCAGGAAATTTATCAAGCTGCTTGTGATTTCAAAGTGGACATACCCGTTGCCCGGGTTCGACGACTCTTGTCCCACCACTGTGGTCGTCGTCGTCGTCCGCCGCAGCGCCAACGTCCATCCCATACATTATCTTGGTTTTGTCCACCTCCGCCTGCCGGTCCTCATCAACGTACACCGTCCTCGACGTTGCGACTTCCATACGCTCCCCTAGGTCGACAAAATACTTGTAGGACCCTTTCTTTTGCTCCGTCACGAGCCCGTATCTGAGGGTATGCTAAGCAAGCAGTAGTTAGAGGCGGAATCCTCTACCAACCCTTTGACGCCTATTGAGAACCCGTCAGCGAGTTGGAAGGGAACACTGAATTGTGCGCGCTTGGGCACTTCATGGAAGCGCATTTGAGCGAGGAGGTCTTCGATCCTGGATATTGAGATGGATTCTGGCAGAACGGAGGGATCGGCCTGGTCGATGTCGTCCTCGTCCACAAGATTATTGGGCAGCAACACCGACTGCGCAGTATGGGCAGTGCATTCTTGAAGATGGATATGAGACACGCACTGAGTAGAATTTGGAGACGTCAAAAGGCTTCTCGGGGATGCTGATGAAGAACGGCTCGACCGTTACACCTGATTGTGTTAAATCCTAGCCCAGCAGTCAAAGGATGAAGTGGAAAGCAGGAAATGCGCACTATGAGGGTTGTTCTCGCTGACTTCACCAGCTGCTTGGCTCCTGGGCCAGAATGTGGGTCGTCTTCGTCTGTGATCAAAAAGACTCTCTTTGTCGCAGTTTTCGGAGCTCTGTCGAAGGATTAAACGGGGGGTTGCCACTAGACGAGAAAGCTGACCCATCACGCAAAACCCAGTTGCAGCTGGTGAAAACGTCGCCCATCGCAACTCTCTTCCCATCAGTCAGAGGCGGGAATTGCTTCTTGAGCTCTTCAGTATCTTCACGGAAGGCTTCGCAGCGAATTTAGGGGCGTTTTCTTTATGACTAGGGACAAACCAACCATCCAACAACTGAATCAGTTCTTGGATCTTGGGCGCACTCAGAGGCTCGATGGGCTGGTACACATAGCAATTCTTCTTGATTTCCGAGCCGTTGCGGCTGCTGGTTTCCGCTTTCCTGGTCTTGGCATGATAATATCACTCACAGAAAGCATAATAGGTGCCGGATATATCTCACTGTGTTGAAGAGCAATATGCCGACAGCGTCACTGGGCCCAGTGATGACTTTCTTCTTCTGAATCTGCATTGCGGCGTCAAGGGCGGCGTAGGCGTGACAAATTTGGACATTTTCGTAGACAGGGTCTTCGCGTAGTTCGAGCATAGATTCAGAACAGTCAATACAGAATAAAATAACGTCTTTCTTGCTCTCCAAGTGCTAGGAGAGTGAACGTTGAGGAAATAGCCAGGGCCTTGATGCGGCAACTTACAGACGCATCTTGGAGCTCGTCGTCGTCCTCGTCGTCGATCTTGTTCCAGTCATCGTAAGGTGGCATGGTGGGCACCAGAGGCTGTGGCGTGGCGGTGGGAGTCAACAAGGCGAGCGCTTTCGGACGCGACACGATCAGTTACAAAACGTGACCGTTACATATGTCACGTCGTGCCGAGCAATTTCTCCTCCAACTCCGGCCTCTTGAAGACTTGAACTGATATTACCCGCCTCTTCGAAATCATTTCTTTCAACATGTCCACCTACGCAACATATTAACAAAGAATATAAATCTTGAACTCCGCCTCATTCATGTTTGAGCAGGTGCGTATTTCCCATTCTGAGTCAGTTTTAAGGACAAATGTGCGAGTAGTACGCATTGACAAAACGTTTCTGATCAAATCCTCAAGCCTTTGAACCAAGATTCCGCTCAGCAAGGATTGGGCTCCTATCTGCATAGCATACTCCGATATGCCGACGACAGGTATGTTTTAATAATCATGATAACTTTTATGATTACATACCGGTGAAAGAACTCTCGACTCCGAAATCACAGCAGAAATCTTTCTCCGTTGCCTTCCCGTGTTCGATTCATTGTGCATTCCCAAGCTCAACTGCTCGGCCGCGGTTGTCTTGGCCGGTGTTTGTCGGTCCTGGAGAAACATCGCCCACTCCACTCCCGCACTCTGGTCCGAACTGGAGGTTCAATTCCGTGAGATTCCCGCCAAGGTGGCTTCGAAACCGGGGTTGGTGGAGGACCTGATCGACCGGTTGCTGTCTCGTGCACATAACCGCCCTCTGTCACTCCACTTCCATCTTTCCCAAGACGAGGCCTTTGCGCTCACCTTTGCGCTCAGCCGTTTGCGAGACATCATCCATCGTTGGTCGCATCGAGTGCGATATATCTCTTTGAAATGGGGAGATTTCGTTCTCGACATCGGCGCCCTTAGGCTCGACTCTACGGCATTCCCACTGCTCCAGGGTGCGGCGTTTGACTCCTACCACTTCGGCCCACATTCCCATGACACCATTCTCTTCGGTAACGCACCATCCTTCCATGACCTTCGCATGTCACTCTGGACCTTTACGCCTGAGAAAGTCCCGCTCCCATGGTTGCAGTTGACAAAATTTGAGGGGACACTGGACGACTTGGAACTGTTCACCGCGGCCCCCAACCTCACCGAAATGACATGCACATTTTTTCCTCCTGATGACGACGGTTTCATCGCAATAATTCATCGCAATTTGAGATCCCTCACCATTATCGAAGAAAGCGATGATGTGATCCAGTACCTCACTCTTCCGGCTCTAACACATCTGGATGTCTCCAAGATGGATAGCCACGACACCCTCCAGCCATTTCTCGCGCGGTCTTCACCGCCCCTTGTTTCCCTGTCTGTACACATGTTCAATTTGAACCACTTGGGCAAATCCTTGTCTCTGGTGGCCAGCACTCTCGAGACCCTAGAATTTGCGGATATATTCAGCGATGACATGCCCTCCATTATCAACCTCTTAAACCGTGATTGTCCGCCAAACATCAGAACCCTCACTTTCATGTATGTATATGGTAACTTCAACCTCTATGCTATGGTCCACTTGTTGTATGCGAACTCCGCCCGACTGCGCGCGTTTCGACTTGTCTGGGCAGAAAGTCCATTTCTAGATGACACACTACGTGTTGGCCCTTCACATACTCTTGACACGATCGGTGGTCACCTCTCCCGGCTAGCCCAGACAGGCATGGATATATATCTGGGAACCTCCAGCAAGAACTACGCGTCAATCAGGTATGTTCCGTGAAGTTTTCGGTGTCCAGCGATCTCACATTTCTCCAGGGATCCTACAATTGCACAAAATCCTCTATAAATGAATATCGTGGCAAACTCGAGGCGGGTTGAAACGTTGCACATCATGTACACAAGAGTGGATTTATTGCTCTCGGCATCCTGATACAACGCTACTTTTACCATCGACAGCCTCGCAACTTCAAGTGTACGCTCCGACTTATTTACCATGCAGGCGCGGATTTGTTCGCTATCAGGCCCAGACTTCCTCTGAACTAGCCCAGAGATGCAGCCAGACGCGACCAGGGAGTACCCCGAAAGCTGCTGCATCTCCTCTGCTGCGCCGCGCGTTCAGTAGCTGGCAACGTCGTGCTCTCCGGCTTTATACGGGCAGGCAGTCAAAGATCCCTTCCCATCCGAAATATCGCCCTAGAAAAGCGGAAACTTGCTGACATACGCAACGACCCAAGAACGAGTTCGAAGACTTTATAAGTAATAGACTATAAGTACGTAGTAACACGTCCCATATATGTTGTGTACATCAACTCCCTCGTTAATTATGCATCAGTTGCTATACCCTGTTATATGTACCACACTTAAACTAAATTTTCCACGCGAAACTCGTGCAGTCACGGCCAATATCATCGAGTGAGGCTGCTTTTTGCGCGAATCGCTGCGCCGTGGTAATATAGATAGATGGGACTACACGGAGAAGTCAGAAGCCATTGGGAATACAGATGGAGAAGAGAGGCTTACAAGGGAATCCCCAGAAGAATAGCGAGTCCTGGAATTGTATGAGTGCGCTGGAGACAAAGCGGAAGATTGATTGCACAGACCTCCTAGGAGCGAGTTGCCGCCGCCCATTCCCAGTGCATCAAACATCTGCTGGCCGAATAGCGGGAAAGCAAATCCAAGCAGCGAACGGAAGACCTGAAAATGTAATTCGGCATGTGGTAGGGAGCAATAAATAAAGGTCCGCTTACGGATGCGGCAGACAGCGCACTTGCTGCGTACGTAAACGTATCTACGAGATACAGCTGTATGGGGAGGCTGAGAGAGATAAGCCGTGATACTCCAAGAACGAAACAAGTACACGTACAATGTGCACATCATCCCTGATACAAACAGTCAATACAGAAGAGAGGATACTTTTTGCAAGCGTACCAAATCCGAATATGCCTGTGTTGGGAGTAATGTGAGAAGAACGCCGAACGCAAAAGATTATTGCGACTGACCTGATCCAATGATGGGCATTATCCAATGGACCTTCGCTTCCGCTGACCAGCCATACCAGCTAGGCACCATTAGGCAAGGCAGGAAAATGTAACCTGCCCACTTACAACAATCCAACAGGAACAAAAAGCGACCCAAAGATCAGCGCAGGAATGCGCATTTCCGGCTCTCCCTGGCCGCCGTTCTTTTTCACCATCTAAAACAAGAAAAAAAGTGAGTGTTGTTCGAAAATTCCATGGCAAGTTGACGTACGTAGTTATAAAGTTCGTTGGCTGTCTTGGCGCTAACACCGGTGGCTAAAAGTGGCTTGGATAACACAGCATATCACCACTGCATTGGAGCGTACCTAGAATGAAACCAAAACCTAGTCCGAGATATGTGAGGCCACCGGTACCCGTGTTGAAACCGTATGTTCCGGAGAAAAGAGCTAACGAGATAAACGATGAGGACAGGAGGGTTCACGAACTATGATGCTTACTGCTGAAGGTCGTGAACATGAGATAGTCTGGATTTCATTAGTCACAGCTTTGGTGGACTGGCGAACAACTCACAAATCCCATACATACTAAAGGCGTCCGTCAACAAAAAAGTAGATCAAATAATCGAACGGTACTCACAAGGCCATGTACAGACTCAGCAGGAAACAGACCGGACTGCCGAACAGGAGGATTGCGGGCCGACTCAAGTTGATCCACAAGTAATGTAGCTTGCTCGAGTGTTGCGCGATGAGAACAGGGTGCTGCAGTGCTGCTTTCTCGGGGTCTGTAGCGTTTTTGGCTCTTCTCAGCCGGATGAGGGGTGCGTAGGTTTCCCTGGTCCAGAGTAAGCATCGAATGTCGGGTTGTAATGGTGTCATTCACCTGAGGAAGGGGATACCGACAGCGCTTGCAATGCCTCCCGCGGCTGCACATTGATCAGAATGGGGAATATAAAACTAGAGAATAGCGTACCAGCAACGATTATAAACACATATTTGATCCCAATCGTTTCCGTGACAAAACCTCTGAGGAAAATAATAAGCAATCGGATTTCAAGGATCCAGCTCAATGTACCCCATAATGGGCCCCACAACTGAATAAATGTGAGCAAGCGATCGACTTTGAGGAAGGTAGAATAATTACCCGGGCCGATGAGAGGACCGAGACTGTAAATGGCCATGGCGGCCGCACGATCGCGCTCGGAAAACAGGTCGCTTACGACACCTCCTCCGCATGCTATTGGCGCACTACCTGAAATACCAGCTACACGACGGAATGAGACCTCACGTTGCGATAGATGACGGGTATACTGACCTAGAAATCGGAAAGCGAGCAAAGCACCGGTGGTCGGAGCAAACGCGCAACTGAACAATTGTAAGCAGAAGGCACTAGCGGCTTACCGAAGGCAAGAAGTCACATACCCGATGTTAAACCCGATGGTGACAAGGTTGCCTATGTTCAGAATCTGATGAGCAATTTAGCACAAGAAAGGGGAAATGTTGGGGCCTGAACGAACCCATCTCCTGCAAGAAAGGCATGACTCAGAGACTTGGATTTGTCAGGTAACAGGGAAACATACCGTCCATACATTTCCTGCGTAAAAGTGTCAGCTGATCCTTATACGCACCTGAATAAGGAAAACAACGAACTGAGAGGGGGGCCAGAAACAAGGGCTTGGAGGCAGATTAAGTTGCTTTCATGCGACATTTTGAGTATGGTTTACTCACGGCAATACCGAACGAAATGAGAAAGATGGAAAGGGTCAAGGCTACTATCGTCTCGTTCGTGATGTGATACTTTGTGGCAACGTCCGGGAGACCCGGGGCCATGATACTGGAAGCCAACGGGCTTATGAAGGTGTAGAACGAGACCTGGACGCGGCTGAGTGTCGACGCGTCGAATAATCGAGTAGGACCTACAACAGCACAGGATGTCCATTTCTTTGAAAAAGACCAATTTCTAGGGTTATCGGGGTCGTCTTGCCAGTCATCTTCGAGATTCTCCAAAAGTTCCGTCTTCTTGTCTTCGGGAATTGCGGAAGGACCGCGACCATCATGAGAGTTTTGACCATTCGCGTGAGGGGGCGCGGACTCGTCTGGTACGGGGACGTTGGTGAGTGAGCTGCTAGCGGAGACCATGGCAGCAACTGGCAAAGACCAGAGAACCGGTCCCGGTAAGCATTGCTTAAAAAGAAGGCGGGCCTATGATGCAATTCAGTCACAGTCAATGTCCGTGCGAGCACGGAATGCGTCAACTTTGTTCCTCGTAAATCTAAATCGTGCCGAGGATCATATGGATCAGTCCCACATGATGATCCACGGAAAGAAACACGACATTGCCTGACATTGCCGCAATCCCACGATCACAAACCTTGAGCTGGTCTACAATAAGCTAAATGAACTATAGCCATGAAGGCGGTTAGAGCTGGTTAGAGTTGGAAGTGTCAAGACAGGAAATGTCGCGGTTGCATGGAGATCGCGCTCGACATGGAACCGAATTTCCTGGAGGTCCAACAACACGCGCTGCTGTTCGATAATCTGTGCGTCGAGTTCTGCGAGGCGTCTTCGGAGAGTCGCGGACATCCCAATGTGGGAGCCGAAAACAAAGGGGATGATGAAATATGCGCATACAAACAACACCTACGATCCAGATTGGGAAGGCCAAGAAAAGGACGCCAATTCGCGGTAAATCCTAACGAAACTTTGTGTCATGATTGGAACAAGAAACAAAACAAAAAATACGCCTCCTCCAGGGTTGAACAGAACGAGGAACGAGTTGATAGGTTCAAGCGTCTGTCTAGAGAGACTACCTCCACTGGCGCTAGGGTAATATATCGTGCAAGTTTTTTTCCGCTGCTTAGCCGCTTTTGAAAAGAAAAGTAGCAGCATAGGTCGCTGGTGTCGAAGGCCACAGCACTCCAAATGCGCTCGCAAGTTCTAAATCGCACTCAAGGGGGTACGGGCCGGTCAAGCCGGGACAGGGGGCAGGTAGGTAGGTTGGGCCGCGAGGCCAAAAAAAAAAAAATACAGACCTCTCAGTAAATGTCCCAGATAGGCCCCAAATGGCCTCGTAGGGACTCCTTGGGTGTCAGAACCTTGTCCTGCACCTCTAGACTAGCCCCTGGACTACGAATCGGCATGCATGGCAAGATCACCTACCATATCAAGTACAAATTGATGGCAAGTCTCCGCAGATCTTCGTAAAGTCTCCGCTCCGCCAGCCAAAAAAAGCCCCCAAAAATCAAGGAGACACTGACAGTGAGTGGAGACTCCTCCGCCTTCGGCAGAACCGTAGAAAATGGCTTCCCTGCCGGAAGTAGCGGGAAGCGCCGAACTAATCACGTGAATAATTACCATATATGGTCCGTGGGAATGCTTACGAGGTAGGTAGGTTGGCTGAAAAGGTCGGAAAAAAAAATAACGGCCCAAGTGGGTTTTTTGACAGAGTCGAACCCCCTTGATCGCACTGGGGGCCGAGAAGTTTTACACAAAGAGAAAGAGACATTTTGGTACTGTATTTTTAGAGAGACTCCTTTGTGCAATACGAAAAAGTATAATCACTGCAATTATAGTCGAGGGAAGGAGTTATATGGTGCGGGCTTTCTGGAAGACGTCCAAGTAAGCTAGCTAGACGAGTGGCCATGGAAGCGTAGAGCTCAAACGCCATAAATAAGTACACCTGTCACCTACCACCATCGAGTCGACGCGACGCGCGGGATCAGTTCAAACAAAAGAACGCGACCGTTACGTCCCAGTGCTTGTCCCATCCTTCCATCATCCCCAAATTCAATCTATAGCGGAAATGGTCCACCAACTGGCGCAACTCAGGGAAATATCTCTTGCCGATGTCTCTGTTCTCGATCTTCCCACTTTAAAAATTCAGACGGATGAAGATGTCCAAATTTGGCGGAGATCTCGTTCATACCAAGATTACGCCATATTTCTGCGGCGCTTGAATGAATCCGTCGTGGGGAGGGATATTCCACCCACCGATTCTGTCCCAAGTGAAGTTCGCCTGTATTTTGTCCTCGAACTCAGACATTGATGAAGTCTAGGCTATTCGAAACATAATTGCGTTGCTGGACTCGTTGGATGCATGGATCGACGAGATTCCGCCGCAGATATCTCCCCAGCGTTTCGGCAATCTGGCGTTCCGGACGTGGGGCAAGCGCCTTGAGGAGGTCAGTAAGCTGGTTATACTTCATTGAGTGACTGACGACATCATTGCAGGAAAGCGACTCTCTGCTTGGAAACCTTTTACCATCCACCTATGCTGCGGTCATTCCACAGGTTAAACCATATCTGTTGACTTCATTCGGGTCCTTCGGCCGTATGGACTATGGAACAGGCCACGAAACTTCATTTGCCCTCTTCCTTCTCTGCCTCACCCTTACTCGCTTCCTCCATCCTACACCCGATGAGGAGCGGGCAATTGTTCTGACGGTATTCCCCCGCTATCTCCGCTTGTGCTGGAGGCTGCAGGACGTATATAGGCTCGAGCCTGCAGGCAGTCATGGCGTTTGGGGACTGGACGACTCGTCATTCCTCGGATATATCTTTGGGAGTGCTCAGCTGCGAGGTACTTTCAATTCTTATTACGGTCGACTTATTATACACCTATCATACAGACCAAACAGAGATTCCTGTTTCAGCCGTCCTCCATCCCCCCTACCCGACAACAACCTATATTTCATGTCCATTACGCGCATTCACCAGGTCAAGCACGGCCCGTTCCACGAACACTCTTCTCAGCTGTACTCCATAGCCACGGGCGTCCCGAATTGGAGTAAAGTTAACTCAGGGCTTTTCAAGATGTACGAGGTATGCATACGCGTACCATCCCTTTCGCACGCGCATGGTATTAATTTGGGTGTTCGATCAGGCCGAAGTCCTCATGAAACGGGTCGTGGTGCAGCACATACCCCTGGGTGGCCTCCTACAATGGGACAATGCATCCTCCACCCCGATCGAAGCTACCTCAACCCTGGCTCCGACGGTGGATGTCCCAGGTACTACGCGCGCGCCATGGGCGTCTTCAACGCCGGCCCCAAGTGGTAGCGTCTTGTCGTCTTGGTACACAAACTCTGTTCCTGCTGTATCTCCGCGGCGACTTGCATCTGGTCCAACGCTAATGGAGCCACCGGATGGTCGACCTCTACGTTCGGCAATGGACCACCTGCCGTTGTAATTTCCGCCTCGTTGAATCTGGCCAAGAAACAAGATCATTGTACTGTAACCCTTCATTTCTTTTGGAAATGTCAAAGCATCCTTTCTATCTTTTCGTGGTTAGTTATCCAGTGCCACGCAGCGTCTGTTCGGTCAGAAGTCCACCATAGCACACGCAACTGCGAAATAAACAAACCTATCGTTAGGACAATTCATGACTCGCTATCGGTGCTCACAAGAGTACCCACTGGTTCAGAACAGTCCGCTCGCTTGAGAACACTCGCACTACACTCGTCTGATTGAAACGGCACCAGCGGGTCCCCTAGAGTGGTGTAATCGCCATAATCTATGGATATGCGTCTTTGAATTCCAAGGACCGCATACTCTGTCCCACATAGCAGAGTCGAGATCTGGTCGCGAAACAAAATACAAGATCTTTTCTTCCCCAAAAAAACATATCTACCCACAAAGAACCCAAAAGATTACTGTCTACGCACCAAGGTATACATAGGCTCGCCGCGAATATCGGTGCAATAACTAGAGCTTGACCCCAAGCCACCAAGCCATCATATAGGCAAGGGCGACCTGTACAGGACTTATTTTGAGCTTGTCGAACGGCCCCGCGATGCTTTCTAGTCTCTCTCGGTTGACGACAGCTCTAATGAACCGGACGGGCGGATAGAAGCGGAACGACGTCCAGAGGAAGAAGCGGCTATATCGCGCCGCAATCTTCTCATAATCGGCTGTCGGTACCAGTGAGATGGACCAAGAGGAAGAGGACAGAACAAGAGACGCACAATGCAACGCAGTGCGCAGGTCGAGCCACGTCCGGGTCACGTCCGTGAGGATAACATCCACCTCCCACCGCACCGCCTAGGAAGAAATCGGTCAACCGCAAACAAAACAATTATCGCGGCACATACCTCCATCATCTGATTCGGGTCGTTGACTGTCCACACCATGATCTTCTTTCCCGAGGCCTTGCACTCCTGTCGGAATCTGCACTCAGACTCGTCAGCGCTGGTTGGGACACAAGCAGGCAAGAACGAACCGGTGACCGTCGGTGGACGTAAGGGCTGCAAACGCTATGCTGAACACCTCACAGTCGTTCCAAAAGTATTTGCGGGCGATAGCGGGAGAGTTGCCGATGTAGGAGCGGCGGCAGTACGGGAGTTGTTCCTTGGCGGGTTCAAGGAAACTCGGGTGCCAGAGCCCCAGAAGGATGCGCGGTGCGAGGAGGGTCTCCCAGTTGGGATGCGACGAGATCGTCTCGTGCATAAGCGCAAAGAGGCGCGTAGGGGTATTCTGCACCTTGACATCTACGTTGAAGTTTGCATGCTGATTCTCAGGCTGCAGGGATGAGCTTGGCCTAGTACAACGAGGACAAGAATATGACGCACGCGCATCAAGAGGGCGATGCTCTCGGCGAAAGTGGGAATCGGTTGCTCAGGCACTTTTTTGGTGCGAACGTGTTGCATTCCTTCAGCTCCATACCAGTTGCGCTCTCGTATTTGTCCTGTCGAGTTTGTTGTACGCTGCAGCTCTGGAGGAGCTTCAGCCCAGAGGAAAATTACCCAGGTCAAATACGCGCCTGGGTCGTGGAACATAAGCACGACGTTGTCGGAAGACACATGAACGTCTGCACGGGGTGTCACGAAGACGGACAACAGCGTGCGCAAGCCTGAGGAATACCGCTTTCAATACCCTCAGCACCGTCACGAATGGCGGCTTCGAAGCTGGCGATTGTATTCTCCGGGAACCGAGACGAGGCCTGGAAAGCGTTCGGCATCGAACCAGAGCCACCTCCAAGACTCTACTTACTCCACGATGCCCCCAGCAATCTCCAAACAGTTCAGCGAATCTCAAGAATCTCAGCATAACGAACTTACCTGGCAAACTCCTAGTGGAAGTCATTATTCGACGTCTGAGGGTATTGGAGGCAGGGGGAGGGGAAAAGAGACGGTTGGTAAGATACAGAATGCCCAACTTGAAATAAGGCGATGGCGTAGCATAAAAGAAGCTTGCCGAGGTCCCAGCCAGACGGCGGCATAGTTTCGCGTAACAACAATTGAATTTGTGATTGTTTCAACCTGTCTTGTCCCTCTATGTTCCTGCCGCTCGTCAGGCGACTCCTGGCACTGTTCCTCCTGGCCCAATATATGCTCCGTTTGAACGAATTTCAGCTTCTCCACTACCGCTGTCTCGGACTTTTTTTGCGAGCGAATTGCCAAAATACCTCAACAACTTCTGAATGGCGAACTCTCGGATATCTCCTTCTTTCTCCCTGGGTACTCCGTTGCATGCGAAGATGGAGTCTCGCGTATCTCGTTCATTAAGGAGTAAATCAGTAATCAGGAACCAGTGCGGCGACGAACGTGTCACTTTTCTTTGGAGCAATCGTTAACAAAAGATTGCTGGACTAGTTCAATTTTGAGACTAACCCTCAGTACTCTTAACGGGACCGCGCCGGAATATACCTACCTATCGCTCCCGACCCTGAGGCCCGATGGCCGAGGCAACAGTCTTCCCCGTCGCGGTTCCATCTGTCGAAATACTGTGTGCCGCAATAATACAAACATCTTATGCAATCTGGGCACAATGGCGCTTCTACAGCAAGGGCTTTTCATCTAAATTCGATGGGCAATACACTCGATGAGCTGCTGGCTTTTCTCGGCGAACTTGTAGCTCTGGCTTTCGTCAAACTTGTACTCCAGCAAAAAACATCCACACTCGCTTCGGGATGTTTTGTGTGATTGACATCTTCAGGTTTACAACGGCCAACCCGCAAGAAGTGCAGCAACCTAGGGCTGACCGGAAGAGGATTGGAGAGAGCGCTATCATCATTTGCCTGGCCGAGGCCAGAAAAGTCGACAAAATATTCAAAAGAAGGCGAAGGTGTCAAACCGTCCCCGTATTCTGAATCATCGATCGCGAATAAAACTCCTTTGCTTGTAAGAATTCGTACACCCTCAATACTGCGCGGGATACTCATTGTGTGCAGGGCATTAAATCCCTGACTTGCCCCATCGATACATGAACGGAAAATCTGCAGTTGTCAAGTCGGTACAGGAATAGTAAGTCAAAGCACCTACTAGTTTCAACGTTTCGAATTCAACCGGTTGGCTTCCGGGAGGACTTGTACTGGCTGTGAAGACTAAATTGTCATTGGTGCATTGTCATCCAACGCGCCTTAGCAAGCCTAACGTAACCGTGCGCGCGTATATAGGGCAGCGATTCTGTTTGAGGCTGGGGGGTCGTAGAGGATCGCCGATGGCCACTGATTCCATCGAGACTCGCTTCCAGGCTGCCATTGACGCGGG